>JARHVA010002282.1:2200000-2675000 GCA_037957365.1 Torreya grandis | reverse complement strand
GAACCTTGAGGCTTCTTGTAATGATATTTATTAATAATATTTCATTATCCAAAAAATCTAGACAAACTTCATGAAAAACATGTAAATTTATTCAAGATCACCTTTGGCTTCATTTAGAGGAATATTACAAGCCACAAAGCCAACTAGGAGAGGGTAGGATGCAATTTTAGGAGAAAAAGGGTTATGTATCATGGTATGATAATCTAAAGAAGGACTATCAAGAGAAAATATTTGCCAAATGTTAGATAGCTTGGCTTGTAGGAGAAAAAAGGTTTACTAAAGAGAAGTATTGGTTGTAATGATGGGATGGGTAAAGGTAACATGAGGTGTATAAGTGGGGATAGATGCAATGGGAGAAATAATAACATTAGAGGGACTAGAAAAAGTTGATTTCTTAAATTCATCTTGAGAAACATATCTATTTTTTCTGCATGTGGTCTATGATAATATTGAATTTCAACATGGTTGGTTTTGGCATCAAGGTTAGAAACAAGGGCCATGATGTGCCCATTGAGATGATGAGGGGTGGGTGAACATACATCTTGAGATGATAAATGAATGACATAGCCCTTCTCTTGCTTCCAAGTCATTGAATATTTGACCAAAAAAATAGGTGCAACTAGAGGTAAAGATGAAGTAAAACACACATTTAGATTAAAAGGAAGAGCTGATGTATGAGAAGGAACTTCTTTAATTATTTTGGATAGAATGTATGAAAGGACATAATGAATATAATTTTTTAAAGGAACATTAGATGATACAATAAACTACATGATTCTATGAAATAAAGGAGAAAGACATTTATATGTTATACCCATGATGGATGGATAAAGGAGAATATAATTTATAATTTTGGACATAGAGTAACTAGGGGTTTCAAATGAGACACTTGATTGAGGTACTCTTATAGGATAATATTTGAATTATTTCCAATAATCGACCTATTTTTGAACATAGGAAATTAATTAGGAAGTATGCAATTTTGAAAAAAGTATTTGTTAGATTATGGGGGACAAGTCTGCACTGATGGACAGGTATTTAGTGGAATAACCTTGTTTAATTTTGCTACACCATTTATTTTACAAAACCCTAAGAGCATAAAAAAATATGAAAGTATCTTCCTAAGATTTATAAATCTCATGATGTTTTAATATGCATTAATTAATTTTCAAATTTGTCGGTGGCATATTTGCAGATATTATATTATCAAAATCAATTTGTTGTGGTAACTATGGTTTGGTTACATATACCTTGGGTAATAAGGACATAGTAATATGCTTTGAGTAAAAAATGAAAATAATATTTAGGTTTTCCTTATTTTCATGCAAGTCAAAGATGATCGAATGGATGTTATATAGCATAATTTTTGGGTGAAACCCTAGACTCAGTCCACCCAAATGTTGTTTGAACATGTTTTAGGGGTGCCACTATAGTTTGCATGGAGGAATGGTGGAAACAAATGGAAAAGAACTCAAAAGTGGTCACTCCTATAAAAAAGGGTCTAAAAATTGATAAAAATAAAATAAAACGGAAAATGAGAACACATTGTTTTGAAAAAAAAATTGGGAAAAATAAGCTTTCTAGAAAATTTTCAAGCAAATACCAATTATTATTATCCAATTTCAAGTCAAGTGTTCATTATTTTTATTAATTCTAAGTGTGTATTTTTTATGGGTTTCACTTGATTAATAGATTCATGGCTATTTGTAGTGAATTTCATGTTTTTATTGAAAATATAGACCCTCATTTAAAAATATACTAAAATTTGATAAAATGGAGAATAAAATCTGGGAGTCTTCTTGAAGTTGTGGTTTACTATGATGGTTATACTTGTAAACTTGAGGTGAGTTCATGACCATAATTTTGAAAGAAAATAGAATTAGTCAAGAGTTAGTGGATGTGAATATTTTGTGATTTACTAGGGTCCATATTGTTATAGAGGCCTTTAATGAGTTATTTATCACATGTATTTGAGGGTGAGATTTTACTCTCACACACAATCCCATAAATATGATACTCTTGTTTCATATGGTATGGAATATTAAATGAAAAAAATCTTTAGACATGTAGGTGGTTATAATCCTAAGAAATTAGCTAATATGAGCATGGTAGATTCTTAATTTGAGTGCAGTATTCATATTTCAAAGCATTCAACATAAAAGATCAAACCCAATAGATATGATTTTATTTTATTTGAAAATTGTTGGAAGTAGTGATTTTATCCATACCTCTAATAATATTTTTCATTTGGGTATAGTTTATGATTTAGCTGATTAAGATAGTTATCAAATGAAAATAGGGTATTATATAAATTATTTGTATGAATATCTATTTGTGTTTATCCTTTAAAATTTTGTATAATATGAATGATGCAAGATATTAGACTAGAAATTGCCCCAAAGGTGTAAGGGAAGCCAAAGGAATTTTTTTTTTTATGATAATATCTAGTAAACAAGACCTAGATACTTGTGCATTAGGGTTAGGTTAACTACATCATAATATTTTTTTAATGATGTATGTTGGTCTTTATGGTGGGAAAATCCCATAGATTTATCTTACATGAGAAAAATAAAATAATATGTTTTTCTCTATAATTCTAATGCTGACACTCTATAGTTTTACCTAGTGGATTTGATGAACCATTATCCACAGTGGTTTCTAGTTTGATTTGTTGTGTTAGTGTCTAGGGTCAATGTGACTCCATAAATTTTGTTTTGGTTAATTACTTGTCCATCTGACTCATGTAATGGAAAATAAATTAATCAGTTTGGTGGTATGGTATTGAATGGAGTTTTTATGTGATGTGCATGGATTCTACAAAGTGGTGGAAGCAAAAATGCTTACATAAATAGTATATGTTGGACACAAATTCCTCCCATTATATCATGCCAAGCTTACAAAAAAATTATAATACATGAATTTAGATACTTTATTGTAGAAAAATCTATTGCATAATTCCCAATGCCCATGCGAATCCCAAGGGAAATAAAGGATTTCCAATTCTATATTCTATATGTAAATATGTTGTACTTAAGGGGAAGATTTAGGGAATCAATATCCGTGTAAAATTTTAGTCCATTAAATGTCATTATTACCTATAAAGACATGAAGAATCATAAATACCTATATAATATAATAATAATAATAATAATAATAATAATAATAATAATAATAATAATAATAATAATAATAATAATAATAATAATAATAATAATAATAATACAACTCAGGTATATAAATGCATTTTATCATAAGACTATTCTAAGCCACACACATGCTTGTTATTATTGAAAACAATCCAATACAATAATAGAATTCACAGATGATTAAATATACAAAAATAATAAACATCAAAAGGGAGAGGCTTCCTATAATTTGAATTGATTCATGTCATTTTATAGTATAAATTCCATGCAAAAGTGATATTTAGGCCATTTATTTATGGGTGGCACAAATGTTATAGAAAATAAGGTTTATGATAAATACATTTGGTGTAAAATTTGTGCAACTAAAAATGTGTAGGTACTTCATTTTTTACCCCATAAATGATAATACAAATTCATCAAAATCTTACCTAAATAACCATAAAAAAATTCATTTATGATGCAAATTTGACTCTACTAAAGGAGATAATTTCAACAGAGGAGCACAATGAGATTTCAAGTTTGAATAGACTATTGATTGGAGGGTTGTGTTTCATGAGGCAAGTATTTCTTACATCATGTAAGCTTAGTGACATACAGATGACACTCATAACACACCTCTATTTTCCATGCAACACTTCCTGAACACAAAGAATATTTCATTTACATTTAAATACATTATCACCAAAAAATACCCAAATGTTGAGTAGCAAAGGCACTAAATTTGGAAGCAGGATAAGATTAGCGAAAGTCCATCAAGAACTATTTGGTAACTACCAAAGAGAAGATTGGTAACTTGGCTACAAACTTAAAGGAGAAATTGGAGAAAATGAAAGCTTGCAAAATTGAGAAAGTACTAGTAAAAGCAATAAATATATATTAGATATATCTGACCATATTTTCTAATTAATAATTATTTTTTAGGTAGAAAAGATGAAACCCTATGACAAGGAAGAATGTAATGTAGCGAAAGAATAAAAGGAGGTTAAAGAAGAGATGGCATAAGTGAAAGTAGATCATAAGAAGAGGAAAAGTAGACTTGATGCTTCTTCTAAAAAATACAAGATTAATAATAACAATGCCAACTAAGGTCAAAGTGAATCCAAGCCCTACAGGCCTTTCTTGGTGATGAATGCCCTAATACACTAGTTAATGTAAGGAATTAGCTTAGTTCTTGTATATACAGGATTTAAAATAAGATTAATATCTGTAAACATTTTGTTTCTGGTCTAATGTCCATATGCATACCACATAACCTCTCTTTCCACTATTTATACACCATTTAAGAAAAAAATTCTGTTGGAAACCATAATTTTATAGTATATAATTATACCATAGACAATAGTGTTTTATCCAAATAATTTTTTTAATTAATACGTTGTGTTTTGGCCAAATAATTTTCTTACCTCCTTTTTTCCATAATTTTTCACACTCATTCTTTCTTTTGGCCAATTTTTTTTTTTATCTTTTTATAATAAGATTTATTTTAAATTAGATAGTTTATATTTAAAATATAGTAATGGCAATTGATTTTAAGATTAGTCATGCTAATTACAAATTTGTCTTAGTAATTACCAATTAGTTATACAGTATGACTTCAAAAATTATATAAGTATACCTAATGCCAACCTTTTTATGTGTGTAGAAAAATAAATTAAAGGGATAGAGATCAACATATAAGAGAAATTGGAAAATAAGCAAATTTTCAATCCTATCTTCAAGAGAATATTTTCTACTAGTATGGATATCATGTAAAAATGAATGATTAAGAGTTTTTCAGATTTCTTCAAGGTGTTGAATTCAAGTCTGACATACATGAGTCATAGTGCCCAACCTCAACAACACAATAGAGAAGGGGATGCCATGAACAAGAGGAAGATGAATTGGGTAGATCTGGAAATATATGATTGTTATTGAAGACATAGATTAATCGATAAATATAGGATTATGTAGCACATTTCCACCAACATGATGTCCATAGAAACTAGGGCGGTAAACTACCGAATATCCCCAAACTATGGTTAGACATATCTATGTTTGTTAGTGTTTAAATGGGCAAAACAACATATTTTTTTAGTCTCATATGAAATGAATCTAAGGGCTTCACCCACCGTACAATACTGTGGCTAAAAATGATATTATAATAATATTTATGTGGTTGTAAATTTTTGATAATAAGTATCTTAGTATAGACCATTAAGAAAAAAATTGTTTAAAAATGAAATGTTTGGGGGTTGAAAATACTAGAATATAATCATTATTCTATGTTAATATAAAATAGGAATACATTAATTGAATTTACATGTAATAACCCAAAATAATAAGGTGTCATATTAGAAGAAGAAGAGAATAGAATATTAGAATGGATTTATTAGTCAGGATTGTTATAGTTGCTCCAAACACAAAACTTTAAAGGCCAATGTCTATGATGGACTGCATAGTCTTATCATTTTATGTTCCACCGAAGCTATGGCCCAAAGGCATGCGGGATATTACTCCACACATGATTCTATAAGCTAATTATTGAATGGAATTATTAGTCAAGATTGTAGCAGTTGCTCCAAACATAAAACATTAGAAGCCAATATTTGTGATGGACTGCATGGTCCTAGGATTTTATGTTCCACCAAATCTATGGCTCTAAGGCATGTGGGATATTACTCCACATAGTATTATAGAATAAAATATTCGAATGTATTTATTATTTAGGATTATTTTAGTTTCTCCAAACAAAAAACATTAGAGTTCGATGCTGTGATGGACCTCATGGTCTTGGCATTTTATGTTCCACCAAAGTTATGGCCCAAAGGCATGTATGATATTACTAAACACAATATTGTAGAAGATAATAGTCAAATGGATTTATTAGTCAATATTTTTGTAGTTAGGTAAAACACAAAACATCAAAAGTTGATGTTTATGATGGACCACATGGTCATGGCATTTTATGTTCCGTCGAAACTATGTCCTGAAAGCATATGATATATTAATCCACATAATTAATATTTAAAATAAAATACATGGCTAAAGTACCTCTAGTAACATGGATTGATTATGAAACTTTTATACTTATGTCCAAATCATTAATGCAAGATGCAGATGAGATCTATAAATTAATAAATAAAATTACACATTTAATGCTAGTGGTTTAGACACGTATAAAACAGAAACATGTAATATTTTTATTATGTAAAAATATGTATTGTATAAATTTTTTGGAAAATGAATTATTGACTTTAATGAATAATTTTATAGCTAAAATATGACTATAATAAGTAGTGTTATAAAATAATATGTTTATTATGTTCAAATGGGTATGTCTTCCTGATACATGTTACCTAATTAAATATATAAATGAGATGTGTATCATGATTTATTTGATTAAAAATTGTTTAATATAATATACTCAAATATGGAGAGCATAGGAAAATAATATTATCATATAATTTATGTTAACAACTTGGCGAGAAATTCATTTAGTTTGATACCATTTTACATTGTGATAATTTTCATTTCCTTATCTTAAAGAGGATTATTTTAAGAGTGTTTTTATTTTAAACCAAGTTATTTATTGATGATCAGTCCTCCCTCTTATTAAGGGATGATGAGTGAGAGGTAGGGAGCCTATTTATCGTCACTCATCATCGGTTAATAAGATAAATGAAAATAGTATTCCATAGCATAGAGGATGAATGATGTGGATAATGACCCATATTTTGAAATCCAATAATGCTATAAAATTATTTTACCAAGGTAATGTTATAGTTGTATATATTGTCAATCCATAGTGATTTGTAGTTTATGTGATTTCTTAAAGTCATAACAACTAGAGGCATACTTAGTGGCTGTATGATTGGTTGTATGTAATAGTTGTTATACTTTCACATGTGCTTCTCAAATAGTTTTTGTTACTTGCATCATCATTATATTATCCTTTGTGAATGAAAGGGTCACTACTAATAGGGAGGCATGTGGGAGAGTGATGGTATGTGGTTGGAGTAAAATTTCCTAGATGATGCTCTCCTTCTCTAGAGTTGAATTTGAATGTATTATGATATATACACATGGTTAATATTATTTTTGATGAGATATTTCATGAAATTTATACATTACTATTCTAATTTTAAGGTGATTTGGATATTATTATTGGTGGAGTGAATGGAGGGATAATTAATTAACACTTAACCTTGTCCCACATGTAAGGATAGATACCAACATTAAATGTGCATTAAACAAAATTTTGCACATAATAAATCACCCCTTGGTAACATCACTACTTATGGCAGACTTAAAAAATAATGTGAATATAGAAATTAGTAATATTTTAATATGGTAGGGTGAACATGACACACACCATTGGGCCTAGTTTATGAAGTTCTCTACTTTCACTTCTTATAACTTTTGGTCCATGAATCATGGAGAGATGATTTATTTTCATCTTCATTATTATTTTGAAATCTAAACAATGGTGAGGTCATTTTTTGAATTTTAATAACTCTAATTTATTAAATTTGTAGTTGTCCCCATATTTTGTTGACCAATTCATATTTTTGGGACCTTTTGAGTTTATATATTTTGACTAGTAACATAGATTTGTATCTTATTTTTATAAAAATACATGTTTTTAAAATTCTTTGTAAGTGTAACATATAAATATTTTGATCATAAATTATATTAGTAATTTTTAACATAATGATCTTTTCTATAAAATGTAAATTATATTGGGTGAATTTTTTAGATGTATATATGTACTCGTACAAAATTATAAAATTCCATGGGAGGTGTTGAGGTCAACATACCCCCATTTTTTAAAATTGTGACCCTTGAGATAATTTGAACCTTAACCCTAAAAATATGGCATGTTTTGAACATTATTAGAATTTAAAGATCATCCACATTGATAATGTTGGCTTATTGGTTTATTGTTTTGCTTTGAGCTTGCCTAATGTTGCTAATAATTGGTCTTCATGTCTTAAAGATGTAGGTTTCATGAGGCCCTTTTGAAAGGATCATGCTTAAAATTTATAGATTAACTCTATTCAAGCTTCATTTTATGAAGGCTCTCCATTAGAAAACCTTAGCTCAAGCCATTGGTTTAAATTTACATTTAGTGGGAGCAAATTAGTGGAAATATTTCAAATTACTTTGGACTTAAGTTTAATATTCATGTTAAGGCTTAGTCATTTTTCTTAACATGACCAAAACTTAACTTGAAAGTCCTATTTGGTTCCTTTTATTTCCCCCCTTTTTGTTTCATATATTTCTAACTGACTCTAATGTTTGTGTGGGTAGGATCCTTTTGATTTTCTAGCATGGTCCCCTTTTTTATTATCTATTTAGCCTAAAGCCTTAAAACTAAGGCCCCATTCACGTTTATTAACATGAACAAGACCTTAGTCTTAACATTTTATCTTGAGTCTTATTTCATCCTAGGTCCTCACTTAAAAACATTTCTCCTTTACAAATCCAATCATCTGCGCTTCATCATGGCTTTTAATTGAATAGAGTGAAGACAAAATTGAAAATTCAAAGGCTCATGAAGCTCTACAGAGTCACTACGTAGCACTCTTGCATTTGAAGTTTGATAGCAAAGGGTCCTACATATTAAAAGGAAAAAATAATGTGTGAGCATCTGGATCATGATTGATGGATCATACCTCAATGGGACTGAGGATCAGACAAAGTGAAGTCAACATTGAAAATTCAAAAGGTTCAGGAATCCCCATAGAGTTACCACATAGTACTCCCACATATAATAACTCGATGAGTTTAAATTTGAAATTCGTGTAACCATCATTTGATGTCTACAAGGCCATCATTTACATTCATGTGACCATAAACTTTAAGCCCACCAAAACTAAGTAATTCATGAGTTTAAATTTGATGTTATTACAAACATCATTTAATGTTTGTGAGTTGATCATTGACGTCCACGAGAATTTCAAATTCAAGCTCATATAACATGTTGTCTAGACAAAGGGGCATGTTTTATGTCATTCGAAGGGTTCATTTGATATTATGCTTTAAAACTTATAAAATATTTTAGTCTAAGTCTGTGGCATGTTTATTAACATGAAATAAAATTATCTTAAAATATTTTAGCCTAATTTATTTTATGACTATAGACTGATTAAAGTTCATGCATCTTACAGGATCTGACAGTCTGTGCTTCATCATGACTCTTGATCCATTAGTGTGAAATCATTGATGACTATTTAATAGTTCTATGAGATCTTGTGAGCTTGACACATGGTAGATGCACATTCAATATTATATTGGTATAAGATATAGAGCTCAAAAATCCCATGGAGGTGCTACTAAGTGGCACAACCATAAGGTTCGAGGTAAAAATAGCCAATGATATATGAAGGCCCAGAACATGATCAACAACTTGCATTGATCTTTGGATCTTGATCAAACAATGTGAAGCAAAAGGTATTTTTTAAATACCAATGGCTAGTGATTTGAAGGCATTTATGAAAAATGTTACAAAAATTGATAGATAGATGCCAAATAAGCACCATGCAAACACAAAATGACAAAATGAAGATCTTGTGAGCTTGAAAATGCAAATGTATAAAGGTAAAGGTCAAAATCAAATATGAGGCATGTATGAGCCAAATTACAAGTAATCCATCACCATTAAAGCTTTAGGAGAGCCCCAAAGTTGTATAAAATCCTTAATTTGAGCCTATATTGATCATAGTTAAGCTAAAAGAGAGCCTAATTATAATTCAAACACAAAAGGATTGACCCAGAGACCATTTGGAACATAACAGTAAGTAATTTTCAAAGTTTGGAAGTCATGGTAGCTCAAAGGTAAAAATGCAGGGATGAGACAGAGTTGTATTTATCTACAAACAATGAAGGGAGGGTCTTCAAGGACATAGACCTGGACACTATTGCATTGAGCAAGGGTAATAAGAATTGGTCTGAGCTCTTTTAGACCATTGAAGAGATGAAGTTGATCATGAAAGAGGAATAGAATATTTCCACTATAACTAGAAGGTACTATGGCCTAATTGTAGTCCAAATGGCTAGTCTTCACCATGTGGCTGCCAAACTTGAGGTAATCCACTATATCGACATCCTTGCTTTCATTTTCAAGGACTATAGGATTGAGCAGGGTTATATTATTCATGAAAGGACCTTTAGAATAATTGAATTCATTTCCTCATTGGCTTTTGAGATTTATTACAAACTTCCAAAATCCCAAGTGGATTTTCCTACTATTAAGGAATGGACTGCAAAAAATGATCTAGACACCATCCTTAGGCCATGGGTGTTCCAAGGGAAACATGCAATCTAAGACCCTACTAGAAACATATCAGTTTCCCAATTTAGAGAGGGGGTTAGGGCAATTATGACTCTATTTAATAGGATATCGGGAGCCCCTTCAACCACTTATGTCAATAAGAGTTGTGTGTCCTACATTTACTTTATGATAGAGAAAGAGCTCACTCCTTCAATTGGAGAGATGATCAACATATATCTAGAAAGAAAATTCACAACCATTAAGAATAAGACTAATATCCAATTCTTCATGATGTCTTATTTGTTGGATGCCTTACTAGCATCCACCTAGATCCCTTATATCAAAAATTGGTCACTTAAGGGCAAATTTACAGTCTCCCACCACCATTCAAAGCCACACATATTGAAATATAGTCATAACATCAAATTCATCTATGATTGTGTGTATCCAACCTTGGTAGAATACATCATTAGGATACCTATGCCTAGGGTAAGCCCTCTAATCAAGAAATATGTGGAGCTAATGGGAGACATCTAGTTGTATCTAGATTGTATAATGATCAAAATTGAAGGGATTTTGATCTAAACTTATAGGCTACCTATCTATGTTACCATCAAGCTATCAAAGCAAGAAATTTCATAACAAATTCTTAATGGTGTGGACAAAGTATGTAAAGACAAGAGGAAAGGCCTCCTCCATCCCTTTCCTTTGACTATTGGTAAGACTGTGTTACAAAATTGGGATCATGTGACTATTATGGCTAGGCATAGGGAATATTTCAAATTATAACTTGATGAGCTAAAGATGTGGGACCCAAATGGCACAGTCTCTATATACTTGAAATCTATGAAATTACCTAAGCTAGTATATGTGCACCAACTCAGTGTCCGTGACACCATATATATCAAATCAAATAATTTCAAAGAAATATTGGCTAGGCTCAGGGGATATAATATTATGCTTGAGCATAAATTAATCAGTGATCAAAAGTCCACTGGAGACATATGGAAAATGGGGCCTCTGCAATACCATTTATTGCTTAAACCTTTAATGCCCCCTCAAAAACAACCAAATGTGGAAGGAAAATAGCCCCAAGCATAGATTACACAATGTCCTAACAAGAAAAAGTTGGAATAGAGACATGGTGAGGGCCCATCATCCTCAATCCCTCCCCAAAGACCAGAGTCTCTAGTGGAAAACTTGGACATGATTGCCTTGGAGCCAAATGAAATAGTGGAGGATGACCTCAAGGTCCTTGTTGAAGTATATGGATCTGATGAAGAGGAGGAACATGTTGAAGAATCATAAGCCCAAACATATGAGGTTGAGAAATAAAGAGGGAAGGAAGTTACCCTAGAACTAGTCCTAGTGGCACCATTGAAGAAGAGAAATGTACAATTAGCAATGGTCCCAATGGGATCAAAGAAGCCAAATTTGACTTTCACTCACCCCATGATTGAAGTCAATTATTTAGTGATGAGTACCCCATCCATGGACCAATCATCCCTGATTGGTTCATCTATAGAAAAATGCAAAAAATCTTGACTCGGAACCACTCATGGGCCCTGAACAAGACTGTTAACATTGATGTACATGATAATATCAAGCCATGGATAAGGGATTTGATGAAGCATGAGGAAGATAAAAGAATAGTGGCCACTTTGGGGTTAGATAACAAGTAGATTGATGTTTTAGGAGCATCAAGTAGTACCTAGATCGAGGCTCCTAAAACTCCAAAGTACATTGAACCAACTACTACTATGTGATTTAATCTAGAGATAGCTAGATTAGAGAGAGTGATAACAAGAAAGGCCATGGTGGGGATTGAAGAGTTTACATTCCAAAAGGTTGAGCCATTTACAAACTTAAATCTAGTTCAGGGATAGGAGCCTCATGAATTACTCATCCATGAAGAAGATGTTGAAAGCCTAGTTGAGGCTCATTCAACTCAGATCAGAGCAGGCATCATAGGTATGAAGTAAAGAATATCAAACCTAGAGAAAGAAAATGAAGATTTGAAGACACATGCTATCTTATCAGTGCATGAGGTAATGATCAAATTGTTGGATGAATATTTATATGATATGTTTGAGGCCTTAAAATCAATAACATTGAGGTAGATTTCATTAGCACAATAAAACACAGTGGCCAAGGGTCTAATAGCCTAACGACAAGCTTCACAGGATAAAATAATAGTGTTAATCAACATCAAGATTAGAAGGTAGATTCATGGGCTTAAATTAATTAGTTTGCGACATTTGAATATAATTATAGGATTTTTCATATAAGAGTTCCAAAGTTTGAGTGCATGGTCACAAGAACTAGAGAGACTCCTGAAAGATGATAAGGAGCTAATTATGGGGATTGAATAACTCTTGGGGACCATGCTTGCTAACCCTGGACAACCCAATATCCTAGGAATCATCAATGATGATGAGTTAAAACATAGGGCCACCTTGGTGATGTAGGAAATAAAAATTAAAAGTCAAGGCTAGTCTGGGGAAGATGATAGTAAGATCCTAAACGTGATCCTTAATGTAGAAGAAAGGATAGTTGAGGCCAAAAGCATCAAGGAAGCCATGTCTAGAAATGAAAATAATTGAATGCTCTAGCTAATAATAAGGATGAGTGCCTTTTAAGACAAATTGTGGACTTGGAACTGGTCAGTGAGTAGCACTAAAAGGCTATGAACATCCTCTAGAAACAAAAAGAAAGTTCTTAGGAGTAGGACCCACTCATCATGTAGTTAAATGATATTCTATTTTGTAAAAGACTTTGTAATATTTTAAAAATAGAATATCCTTTTGTAAAGGCATATGCTAGTTTGTTGGTGTATTGCCTCTAGGTTAGTTTAGTTTGGAAAAACAAATATATTCTAGAAATTTATAAAAAAAGGACAATTTTCCTTACTTATTGTACATTTGTAACTTGTAATTGATCAATATACTATCTTGTCCTCCTATAAAAGGTAGTACTACCATCTTGTAAAGGGAGAGAATTTTGAGCAAAATTTGTATAGTTTGAGCAATTAATATAATCAAGGAATTCTGAAAGGATTGTCCAAGTTTTTTTGTGTCAATTTTTATATGGCTTTTTCTCTTAATTTATAGTCATTAGTCTAAAATTTGAATGGTTTATGTGAATTCTGAGTTGCATCTTTGATTATAGGGTTGCTAATTTGTGCTTATTCTAGATTAGTTAAATGATATTGAATTTTCTTCATTTAATTTGCTTTGCATTAGAATGTGACAATGTTATTTGAGTGTGGTAGTAAATCTTTAAAGTAAATTTGGTTCTTACTTGTACTTCTTTATATCATCCTTGGAGGTTTGTCTGGTGTATAGTGAGATCTAAACTTATGCTATTTTACACTATATACTGGTTAAATACATACTTAGTTGTAATTGAAATTGTCATAATGTTTTAGGCCAAGATCATTAATCACTTATTCTCTTTCTACCTTACCCTTCTCTTTTGCTTTTTTAAAAAAAACCAAATCACTTTAATTTAGAGTTCATTGTAAATAACCATTTAGATTAATGTATAGTTTAAGCTTTGATAATAATTCACTAGTATTAGCATATATACTTACACTTTACAAATATTTGGTCCATGGTGGTTCCCAACCATTAATTAATATAAATTTTGTGGAACAGTTAAACATTGATCTATTGCTATTTCACCATAGGTAACATAAATTGCTAAAAACAATTATTCATGCTCTGAATTCCCAAAATTTTAAAATGAGAAGTGCTTTTTGAACACTAAGGACACCTGTGATACATTCAGAGGCATCAACAAGTCCTAATGGAGCTAATAAAAGGTCATCTCTTTGTGAATTGATTGAGTCTTTGTTAATCTTAGTGTTTTGGTCTAAGATTGGTGTTATCTTTGCACTTTTGCAAAATTATTTGCTTAGAAATGTAAAGATCATTGATCTTTGTGGTCTTTGACATATATTTGTGCTTTTTTTATACAAATATTATAGTTATTTGAAGTTTTATGCTTGATTTTGGTAAATATGGTTTAAGATATGAAAATTCATGGTAGTTGAAATTAGAATAGCTTGTTTTGATCAAAGATTGGTATATTTTTCATATATGTGGGTTTATTTGAGATTGGACTTATAAAGATAGACCATATTTACATAATTAAACACATCTTTGAGCTACCTTAGTCAAATATTGATGTCCTTTACTTTTATTTATACTATATTTTCAAATTTAGCTTAATGTATAGGTTTAATCTGTGTTCTTTATAAATATTAACTTGGCACATCATATTTTAAATAGGATATTCAATCTTCAAGATGAAATTGCCAAGGATCCAAACAAGATCACATTCAAAGACAAGGTAACCTTTGCTTAAGCTTGAAGTCTATGAAAGAGCTAGGAGAGATAAAGGTAGGTGTAGATTTTCCAAATAATTGCCAAGCTCACCTCTTCAAGGTACCCTTGCCTTCGACCCTCATCCAGGTATGGCTTGGTTGGAAGAATATTTAATTATCATGCTAGGTGTGATACATGATCTCCCACGTACCCTAAAAAATACTTGCCAACATTTATCCCAACTGGTATTGTAACTCCTAAAAAACACATTAAATATTTCAAAGTTGCTTCAAGGTTGCTAAATGTCATACATGAAGATGTAACATGCAGATTGTTCCCCTTTACTTTTAAGTGTGATGCATATGAATGGTTTTTAAAATTTCTTGATAATTATATCACTAGATGGGATGGTTTCACTAATGTTTTCATATATCAGTTTGGTAAAATTATTAGTCCATGTGTCATATACCACCAATTCACCACCATCATGAGGGATGCAAACACACCCATAAGGTCCTTTAATGCCAGGTTATAGAAAATGTATAGAAGGACCATAGTCCCTTATAAACCTAATGATGTTTTATCTATGAAAATCTACAAGGATCTAGTGAATCCTATGACTTATATAATATTAAAAAGATCTCTTCTAGCTAAAACTACATTTGTTGGGGCTTATTCTGAAGCAATGATCATCAATAATCAAATACAACCCAGGGATAAATAGCCTACTCTATCCCAAATATCAACCCACATTTTCCTACTCTGAACATCTTCCCTAACAACAATCATAATGATCCAGCCTTGAATCAAATCCCAAATCTAAATCAATTGCGTTTGAGTCATATTGCTCTTAATCAAAACCTAGGATTCTTGAGTCATCCTACTGCTAATGGGTTCAACACAAATGATAAAATAGTGTTAGTACTAGCTACTGGTAGTAATAGTAACTAGGTGCATAATTTTGAAACTCCCAAGAATGAGAATGAGTCTATTCTAAAAAAGGTCCAAAAGTTAAGCACTAATTTCCTTTAACTGCAAAAACAAGTTGGCAATATTGGAGAAAGATCCAGTAGGAATTTCTCATTCCAAAGGTTTAATAGGCCTAGTAATATATTTTAGAATGATATTTTACACAATAATAAGAATAATTAACCATCTTCTAAAAATAGGACTATGGACATTAATCTTAATGATATTATTTCACATGATTATTCAAGAGTGCATTATACAACCAATCATGGCGAGATTGATTGCATTGAGTTTTGTAAGGATTTTAAGGCTTTCCAATAAGATTTAAACACATTTGAAGTGGTCCCTAATAAGGATAGTCGTATAGGTACTTTAGGTTCTAAGCCTACTGATCAAACTTTCATGGTGGATACATTTGATTTCCCTTTTCAAGAGGACAATGAACCTGATGATGTTCTTGAAGAAATCTAGGCCTTCCAATAATTATTAAATAAGACTTATCCTCTAAGGAATAGAGATTATAGGAATCCCTTGACTACCTCAATGCCTCCAAATATCTTTGGAACTACTCCAAACACTTCTTCAAGCAATGATCTAGAACCAACCAAAGAGAATACCTCTAAGCATAATGTTGATGTTCCTAGTTCTTCCATTAAAAATGGTTATAATATTCTTGAAGACATGAAGAAGATAAAATCTAACATCACATTGCATGAATTAACATAGATCACATAAAAAATGGACCTCTTGCTATAATTATTGTCAAATAAATCTAACAAACCACCCAAGGCTAACAATGCTAATATGGCTATGCACAAAGCTAAGGTAGAATCTCATCCTTTTATTTTCACCGTTAGGATGTTTCAATAGAATTTTCAGAATTATTTATTATATTCTAGTGCATCCACCAATGTCATGCCTATAGGGATTTGCAAATAACTTGGCTTGACACCTATTAAGTCTGATAGAGTTATTACTCAATTAGACAAATCTAGAGTCAAGGTGATTAGGGAATTATTAAATGTTCATATGAAGTTGGCCTTTGATCTTAGATTACATTAGTTTATTGATATCCAATTTGTTGACATTTTTGATGTTTATAAAATCTTGTTAAGCATGAAATAAACCAAAGCTTTGAATGGCTACATGGCCATAGATTGTTCACATTTATGGTTACATTGGAAAGGAGTTCCAAACTAGATCAGGGTTGAAAGAGAGCCAAGAATGAAACACATGATCACTAACTACAATTTTATCAATTAAAGGGTTAGCATAATTGATTCAAACTTAGGGGTTTTCACCCTAGAGACTGTAAAGGTATGTGATCCTAAAAGTAGTCATATTATTCCTAGGTTGTGGAAGTTAGATTTTGATGGTACTAGATGTAAGGCTAGATCTGGGGTTGGTATTATCCTTAATAATTCTATTGGTAATAAATACCATACATCTTAGAGGATCTAATTCCCTTACACTAATAACCTTGCTAAATATGATGCCCTTATCCTAAGTTTAAAATTTGATATAAAAAATAAATTCAAAGAGATACTAGTTTATGGTGACTTGAACCTAGTAGTCAACCAGGTGAGAAGAAAATATCAATGCAAACTCTCATACCTCAAGAGGTATAAGTTTAGGGTCTAGGATTTAATTGAGTCTTTTGATGCCTTTAACATTGTCTCCATCCCCATAAAGGAGAACCAAGTTATTAATGAGTTGGCATCTCCTGTAGCCAACCTCATCCCTGACCAAGACTCACCCAACTTCAACATTGAGATGATACATTATCCTTCAATCCTAGATAATGTGAATCATTTTTAGGTCTTTAGTGGTGGTCAACAAATATTGAAATTTATGACTAGTTTAGGAGCATTTGAGGCTCATATTATTGATAAAATTAATGAAAATGCACTTGGGGAAGGTAAATTTGATGGTAAAGTCATTCAGTTGAATGACAATAAGATTCCCAAAGGCATGATTGCCTTAGAAAGGCTATTTGATCAAGACAAGCTAGTTGAGGTTTCTAAATAATTCCCAAAGTAAGTGGGAAGGATTACAATGTTGTTGATCTTGGCCCTCAAGATCAACCTCAGCTAGTTAACGTTGGAAAAACCTGCACTAACATTAAGAACAAGAAGGCTAAAGAGCTTTTAACCAAGTATAATGATGTCATAGCTTGGTCTTATGATAACTTGAAGATCTTTGATCCAAGAGTCATCACCCATATTATACCCCTTAAAGAAAATTATGAACTCTTTAGGAAAAATCAAAGACTTGTGAACCCTATTTTAGAACCAATGATCTTCAAAGAAGTTAAGAGATTGTTAGATGCTAGAATTATGTTTCCCATCAAGCATTCTACCTAGTTGGCCAATTTAGTGCTAGTCAGAAAGAAGGATGGTGAGATTAGGCTATGCATTGACTTTACAAATTTGAATAAATTAACTAAAAAGGATAATTATCTTCTTCCCTCTCTTGACCAGGTGATACAAGTTATATCAAGTTTAACTATAAGGTCTTTCCCTAATGTTTTTTTAGACTATAACTAGGTATTGGCTGACAAAGAAGATAGGATGAAGACAACTTTTAAAAATAAATGGAGCACCTTTGATTACAAAAGAATGCCTTTTGGATTAATAAATGTGGAAGCTACTTTTCAAAGAGCCATGGACCACGCCTTCTAAGGTCTGATTGGTAAGTGATATATATATATATATATATATATATATATATATATATATATATATATATATATATATGGATAATCTAACCATTTTTTCTTAAAATATGGGAGATCATTTTATGCATTTACAAAAAGTATTTGAGAGATGCAGAAGGTATGGAATCTCTCTAAACCCCAAGAAAAGCATCTTTTATGTTACTAAAGGCAAATTGTTGGGTCAGGTCATAACTAAAGATAGGATCTCCATAGATCGTGAAAGAGTGGAAGATATATCTAGGATAGAGCCTCCAAATAGTAGAAAAGAGTTAAAATTATTTTTTGATAAGATAAACTTTGTAAGAAAGTTTATTTCTAACTTTGTAGAGATTGTCAAGCCATTAAATAACAAGCTAAAGGAGGATGCCAAGGTATAATGGAATGAGGAATCCAGGAAGACATTTATTACCATCAAAAAATTAATTATCCAAGATCCAATCGTAATAAATCTTGACTTTTTGAAGGACTTCTATCTCTATTCTTTTGCATCTGACCATACTATGGCTACAATTTTAACTCAGAAGATTGATGGGTGAGATCACCCAAATAGATTTTATGATTACTAACTTTAAGAATGTTGAATTGAAATATTCATTGATTGATAAACAAGCATATGCATTAGTTAAGGTAGTGATTAAATTTAGGCATTATATCCTTAGAAATAAGGTGCATGCTATTCTACCTGACCCTACCAGTAAGCTCATGTTGAGTTAAAATGAACATGGAGAATGTAGAGGTAAATGGATGTCAGTTTTACAAGAATATGACATAGAAATGAAAATAGTAAAAATGGTAAGGTGCTAAGGTATGATCTAAATGATTGCTTATACCAGCCCTAAGTTGATTATTATGAAAGTTAATCAACAAAGCTTTCAATCTAGTGAGTGGTATGATTCCATCATTCATTTACTAATTAATAACACTTGTCCTGCAAGAATAATCATGGAGCAAAAGAGCGATCTAAGGCTCAAAGAAGCCCATTATCTGATTAAAGATGAGGTTTTAAACAAAAAGAACTTTGAAGAGGTCTACTTGAGATGTGTCTTAAAATAATAAGCTACCCAAATCATGAGCACCTTACATTAGAAGTTTGGAAATGGGCACCCATATGGGAAGACTACAACCCACAAGATCCTCAGAGTTGACTATTATTGGCCAACTATTTTCAAAGATGCTCATAAGCACATGAGGGAATGCCACTACTTCTAGATCTTTATCACTAAAGAACCAAAAGCAATAATTCCTTTGTAACCAGTCATGATTGATAAACCTTTTGCATAATGGGGATTGGACTTTATAGGGGTAATCATCCCAAATTTATCAAAAGGTCACAAGTATATCTTGACTATCATAGATTATTTTACAAGGTGGACTGAAGTTGTAGCCACCAAATAATGTAGGATTGATGAAGTGCTCAATTTTTTAGAGGAGAAAATATGTACCAGATATGAAACTCTAGTTTCTTTGGTGTGTGATAATGGATCTAAATTTATATCCATAGAGATGATAGAATGGGCATATGATAATGGTGTTTGTCTTAATTTTTCATCCAACCATTACCCCGAAATAAAGGAGTGTTTGAGTCTACCAACAAGAACTTAATGAAAAAAATATTTTTTTTGTTACATACAAGCCTAGGACTTGACAAAAGCTTCTCAAGTATGCCCTATGGGAAAATAAGATAAGGATCAATCAAGCCTTAAAGGCATCACCATTTCTATTGGTGTACATCCAAGATCCTATCTTCTCTATCTCTCTCAAACAACCTATGTATAAATTCATGCAAGAGTATATGGAAGAAAGCTAGGATCTTGCAAATTCAAGATTGCTAAACGTCATCTAGATAGAAGATGCATGAGAGGAAGCCTTTGCTAATTTTAGCAGACATCATACCATGGTGAAGAGGTGGTTTGAAAAAAGATCAAAGATCAAGGTGTTGCGATAAGGGGATTTATTTCTCCTTTAGGATAAAGCATTTGAGCCTAAGGGTAAACATGGAAAGTTCACACCTTTGTGGATTGGACCATATCAGATTGCAGACACATTGGGAGATAATACATTTGGACTCAAAGACTTATAAGGAGTAGAGTTCACACTACCCACCAATGGGTAGTACCTCAAGCATTACTTCTCTATTGCTCCTAATGAGGTCTTTATGAAGTAACTCTATAAGATGGTTAGACTTAGTGTAGGGAGGCTAGTTAATTTCTTTTAGTTCTTTCCTTCATGTCTCATATTTGTACATAAACATGTATATATCTATTTGTTTCCTTTTATTTCCTAATTTCCTAATTTCTATTATATGTTTTCTTTTGTCACCTTATTCCTTGTTTCCAATAAGTCCTTTTGGACAATCTAGCTCAAAATTTATTTAGTTTTCTTGAAACTCCAAAGTTCAGGAATGTGGGTATAAACCTAATAGATGTGATGATCATGAGTTTAAAATGTGAGCCTAATGTTGTGATTTGAATAAACTGGTAAAGACCAATGGAAGAGGCTAATTGCTCCATGAGAGCTTAAACTTTTTCCTGACCCAAATTTGGTTTTAAGAAGATTTACACTTGTAGGACAAAATCTTAATCTATTGAGGCACAATTATGCTTGTACTTAACAAAAATCATTGCTTGGGATAATTTTTATAGCCATAGGTGATTTTCTAAGGATCAAACAGGTTCTCGACCTTGCTAAAAGCATAGAAGATCTAAAAATACAAAAAATAAGAATGCAATGCAAAATCAAAAACTTTTCAAGCATAGGTGATTCTAGTAATGTCCACTGGGGCTATGGACACATGACTGGTTGTAGAGTAAGGCCATGAGTGGAGCTAAATGCATCGCTATCAGGGATATGGACACTTAGCTAGTAGTAGATAAATTCTCAAGTCTTTCTTGAACTAGAAGCATGGTTCTTAATGAATATCTAAACATGTTGCACGTTAGTGTTAATGATTAAAGACATGAAATTTCAAAGTTATCCCCCGAATCCCATGGCAAATAGTAAGTGGAATCAAAGCATACACATAGCATGGCTATGTCTTAACATTTGATCCCAATTCTGAATGTTTAAGGTTTGTTTCAACCATAAAATGATCTAGATAATGATATTGATCAAGTGGAGTGGATGACTTAGTTGTTTATTTAAACTAGAGTCTTTAAGATATAACATATTTCTATGTTTCCCCTAGAATTCACCATTTTTTTAGGTAAACATACCCCCTTTTTTGAAAATTGAGACCCTTGAGATACTTTGAATGTTAACCCTAAAAATATGGCATGTTTTGAACATTATTAGAATTTGAAGATCATTCACATTGATAAAGTTAACTTATTGATTTATGGTTTTGCTTTGAGATTGCCTAATATTGCTAATAATTGGTCTTCATGTATTAAAGATGCATGTTTCATGGGGCCCTATTGAAGGGATCATGCTTAAAATTTGTAGATTCACTCTATTCAAGCTTCATTTTCTAAAATCTCTCCTTTATAAAACCCTAGCTCAAGCTCTTGGTTCAAATTTACATTTGGTAGGAGCAAATTGCTAGGAACATTTCAAATTACTTTGGACTTAAGTTTAATTCTCATTATAAGGCTTAGTCATATTTCTTAACATGACCAAACCTTAACTTGAAAGTCCTACTTGATCCCTTTTATTTCCCCCCTTTTTATTTCCTATATTCCTAATTGAGTTTAATGTTCATGTGGGCAAGATCCTTTTAATTTTATAGCATGGTCCCTTTTGTTATTACCTATTAGCCTAAAGTGTTAATGTTTTGTGTTTATTAACATGAATGAGACCTTAGTCTTAAAATTTTAGCCTAATTCTTATTTCATCCTAGGTCCTCACTTAAAAACCTTGCTCCTTTGCAGATCTGATGGTCTGCACTTCATCATGACTTTTAATCAAATATAACAAAGCCAACATTAATAAGTCAAAGATTTATGAAGCTCCATGGAGTCACAATGTGGTACTCTCATATTTTAAGTTTGATAGTAAAGGCTCTCACATATTAAAAAGAAACAATCATGTACGAGCATCTAGATCATGATTGATGGCCTACACCTCATCAAGACCAAGGATTGAATAGAGTGAAGACAACATTAAAAATTTAAAAGGTCTGGGAAGCCCCACAGAGTCATCATGTGGTCCTCCCACATACAATAACTTGATGAGTTTAAATTTGGCATTCATGTGATCATCATTTGACATTCACATAACCATCAACTCTAAGCCCACTAAATAAGAACTTCATGAAATTAAATTTGAAGTTCTCATAAATGTCATTTGATGTTTGTGAGGTCATTATTAACATCCACGAGACCATCAAATTCAAGCTCATCTAACATGTTGTCTAGACAAAGGGGCATGTTTTATATCATTCAAAGGGGTCATTTGATATTATGATTTAAAACTTAGAATAAAATATTTTAATCTAAGTTAGTGGAATGTTTATTAACATGAAATTAACTTAGCTTAAAATATTTTAGCCTAAGTTCTTTTATGACTATATATTGATTAAATTTCATGCATCTTATAGGATCTAATAGTCTGTGCTTCATTTTGAATCTTGGTCCAATGACTCAAAATTGTTGATGATTATTCAATGGTTCTATGAGAGCCTGTAGGCTTGACATATGGCAAACGTGCATTCAATATATGACTAGAGAAAGATACGAAGATGAGAAAGCTTGTAGAGGTGCCAAGTGGCATAACTATGAGGCTCAGGGCAAAAATGGCCAACGCTATGTGAAGGTCTTGATCACGATCAATAGACCATGTTGATCCTTGGATCTTAATCAAATGGTGTGAAGTAAAAGGCATTTTTTAAATACCAACAACTAGTGCTTTGAAAGCATTTATGAAAAATTCCATGAAAATTGATAGATAGATGCCAAATAAGCACCACATAAACATAAAATGAAAATATGAAGATCTTATGTGATAAAAATACAAACATATAAAGGTAAGGGTTAAAACCAAATTTGAGGCATGTATGAGTTGATGTCCATGTAAGCCATCATCATTAAAGCTTTAGGAGAGCCTAAAACTTGCATAAAAGCCCTAATTTGAGCCCATATTGATCACAATTAAGAGAAAAGAGAGTCTAATTACAATACGAGCACAAAAGGATTGCCCTAGAGACCATTTAAAGCACAACAATAAGCAATTTTCAAAGTTTAGAAGCCATAGCATGTTGGAGGCAATAATGCAGTGATGAGACAAAGTTGTATTTGTCTACATACAATGAAGGGAGGGTCTTTAAGGACATAGACCTAGACACTATTGCATTGAGCATAGGTAATAAGAATTGGTTCAAGCTCTTTTAGAACATTAAAGAGATCTAATCCATCACAAAAGAAGAATAAAAGATTGCCACTATAACTAGAAGGTATTACAACCTAGTTGCAGTTCAAATGGCTAGTCTCCACCATGTGACCACCAAACTAGAGGTAATCCATTATATCCACATCCTTACTCCCATTTTTAAGGATTATAAGATTAATTAGGGTTGGATTATTCATGAAATGACATTTAGAATAATTGTATTTATTTCCCCATTAGCCTTTGAGAGTTATTACAAGTTTTCAAAACCTTGAGTGGATTTGCCCACTATTAAGGAATGGACTGAAAAAAATGATCTAGACACCATTCTTAGGCCATCATTACTCCAAGGGAATAATGTGATCCGAGACCCTACTAGCAACATCCTAGTTGCCAAATTTAGAGAGGGGGTTAGGGTAATTATGAATCTATTGAATATATATATATATATATATATATATATATATATATATATATATATATATATATATATATATATGTATGTATGTATGTATGTATGTATGTATGTATATATGTCAATAGGAGTTGGGTGTCCTACATTTACTTTATGATAGAGAAATATCTCACTCCTCCAATTAGAGAGATGATCAACATATATCTATAAAAAAAATTCATAGCCATTAATAAGAAGACCAGTACCTAATTATTCATGATGTCCTATCTATTAGATGCCTTAGTAGCCTCCACCCAGATCCCTTATATCAAAAATTGGTCACCTGAGGATAGATTTACAATTTCCCACCACTATTCAAAGCTACACATATTTAAATATAGACATAACATCTAATTCATCTATGACTGTGTATATCCAACCTTCCTAGAATCCATCATAGGGATCCCTATGCCTAGGGTAAGCTCTCTAATCAAGAAATATGTGGAACTAATAGAAGACATTTGGTTGTATCTAGATTATATAGTGATCAAAATTGAAGGGATTTTGATCCAACCTTATAGGTTACCTATCTATGTTCCCATCAAGCTGACAAAGCAAGAAATTGTATACCAACTTCTTAATGGTGTGGACAGAGTGTGTAAAGACAAGAGGAAAGGCCTCCTTCATAACTTTCCTTTGACTATTGGCAAAACTATGTTATAAAATTAGGATCAAGTGACTACTATGGTCAGGCATAGGGAATATTTCAAATTTCAACTTGATGAGCTAAAGATATGGGACCCTAAAGGCATGGTCTCCACACACTTTAAATCTAAGCAATTGCCCAAGCCAATGTACATGCACCAACGCAGTGTCTATGACACCATATATATCAAAGTAAACAATTTTGAAGAAATATTGGCTAGGCTCAGGGGATATAACATTAGACTTGAGCTTAGATTGACTAGTGATCAGAATCCCTATGGAGACATATGGAAAATGAGACCTCTACAATACCATTTTCTACCTAGACCTTCAAGGCCCCCTCAAGAGAAAACACAAGTGAAAGGAAAACAACCCCAAGCATAGATTACACAATTCCCTACAAATTTAAAGTTGGAAGGGAGCCCTGGTGAGGGCCCATCATCCTTAGTCCCTTCCCAAAGACTAGAGTCTCTAATGGAATACTTGGTCATGATTTCCTTGGAACCAAATGAAATAGTGGAGGATGCCCTCAAGGTCCTTACTGAAGCATATGGCTCTGATGAAGAGGAGGAACATTTTGAATAAGCACAAGCCCAAATAGAGGAGGAAAAGAAAGAAAAAAGGAAGAAAATTGCCCTGGACCTAGTCTTAGTGGCACCATTGAATAAGAGAAAGGTAGAATTGGCAATGGTCCCAGTGGGATCAAAGAAGATAAATTTGACTTTCACTCACCCCATGAGTGAAGTCAACTTATTTAGTGATGATTACCCCATCCATGGACCAATCATCCCTAATTGGTTCATCTATGGAAAAATGTAGAAAATACCCACCTGGCACTACTCATGGGCCCTAACCAAGACTTTTAACATTGATGTGCATGATAATATCAAGCCATGGATAAGGGCTTTGATGGAGGAGGAATAAAGAGGAATAATTCTCATTCCAATGTCAGATAACAAGCAGATGGATGTTCTAGGAGCATCAAGTAAGACCTAAATGGAGGATCATAAACCTCCAAAGTACACTAAACTAATTGCTACTATGAAGTTCAATCTAGAGACAACTGGATTAGAGAAAGTGACAACTAGAAATGCCATGATGGGGACTGAAGAGTTCACATTCCCAAAGGTTGAGCCATTTGTAGGCTTAACAGTAGTTGGGGAATAATAGCTTGATGAAATACCGATCCATGAATAGGACATTAAAAACCTAGCTAAGGCTCATACAACTCAGGTTAAAGCAGAGATTATAGGTATGAAGGAAAGAATATCCAACCTAGAGAAGGAAAATGAGGATTTGAAGACACAAGCTATTTTATTAGTGTTTGAGGCAATGATCAAATTGCTATATGAATCATTCTATGATATGTTTGATTCCTTAAAATCAATAAAGTTGAGGCAAAGTGAATTATCACAATAGAACACAGTGGCCAAAGGTCTAATAGCCTAATGACAAACTTCACAGGACAAAATAACAGTGCTAATCAACATCAAGATTGGAAGGTAGATTCCTAGGTTTAAATCAATTAGTTAGGGACATTTGAATATAATTATGGGAATTATCATAGAAAAGGTCTAGTGTTTGAGTGCATGGTCATAAGAAATAGAGAGACTCCTGAAGGATGATAAGGAGATAATTATGAGGATTGAAAAACTCTTGGGGACCATGCTAGCTAACCTTGCACAACCCACCATCTTAGGCATCATCAAGAATGATGATTTTAAATATAGGGCCACCTTGACGATGCAAGAAATAAAAATTTAAATTCAAGGCCAGTTTGGGGAAGTCAATATTAAGATCTTAGGCATGATCTTTAGTGCAGAAGAAAGGATAGCTGAGTCCAAAAGCATCAAGTAAGCCATGTATAGAAACAACAGAGAATTGAATGCTCTAGATAAAAATGAGGAGTGTCTTTTAAGACTAGTTGTGGACTTGGAATTGGTCAGTGAACAACAACAAAAGGTTATGAACATCCCCTAACAACAACAAGAAAGTTATCAAGAGCAGGGCCCACCAACCAAATAGTTAAATGATATTCTATTTTGTAAAATACTTTATAATATTTTGAAATAAGAATATCCTTTTGTAAATGTATATGCTATTTTCTTAGCGTATTACCTCTATGTTAGTTTAGTTTGAAAAATTAAATGCATTTTAGAACTTTGTAGAAAAAAGGCAACTGTCTTTACTTCCTGTACATTTGCATCTTGTAACTGACCGACATACTATCTTATCCTCCTATAAAAGGTAGTAATACCATCTTGTAAAGAGAGAATTTTGATCAAAATTTGTATACTTTGAGTAGTTAATAAAATAAAGGAATTTTGAAAGGATTGTCCTAGTTTGTTTGTGTCAATTAATATATGGATTTTTTCTCAATTGCTAGTCTTAAGTCTTAAGTTTTAATGGTTTCTATGAATTTTGAGTTGTATATTTGATTACAGGATTTCTAATTTGTGCTTATGCTAGATTAGTTTAATGATATTGAATTTACTTCATTTTATGTCCTCTGCATTAGAATGTGCTAATGGTATTTTAGTGTGGTAGTTAATCTTTAAAGTAAATTTGTTTCTTACTTGTACTTTTTTATATCATCCTTGGAAGTTTGCCTGGTGTATAGTGAGATCTGAGCTTATGCTCTTTTGCACTATATACTAGTTAAATGCATACTCGGTTGTAATTGAAACTTTTTCATAGTGTTTGGGGCTAAGATCAGTAATCACTTATTCTCTTTCTATCTTACCCTTCTTTTTTGATTCTTTTTTAACCAAATCACTTTAGTTTAGAGTTCATTATAAATAACCATTTAAATTAGTGTGTATTTTAGGCTTTGATCATAATTCACTAGTATTAGCATAAATACTTACAATTTTTAAAGATTTGGTCCATGATGGCTCCAAACCATAAATTAATATAAATTTTGTGGAAAGTTAAACATTTCTCTACTACTATTTCACCATATGTAACATAAATTGTCAAAACCTGATACTCATGCTCTGAATTCATAGAATTCTAAAATGAGAAGTGTTCTTTGAACACTAAGGACACATGTGATACATTCAGAGGCATTAACAAGAGGCTTGATATAGTTTTATATCTTCATGCAAATATGTTCATTGTCGCACTTCCTTTTCACATTTTATTTTCTGAGTTTATCATGTGTTATTTTGGGCATTCTCACTTAACAATTTTTATTATGTTTTTTTACACACCTACCACATATGCACTTTTAGAGACATTGAGTTACTTTGTCTTCACTCTTTAGATTGTTAATTTTCTTCTTCATTTTTTGAATATGTTATATGTGGTTATCCCTATGTACTATATAGATATGAAAGCTAGTATCAAAATATATCTTTCTATTATATGATAACTTATCTTAAATGTTTTTATTACTTTGATTTTTTTTTAAATCAATTAAACATCAAAGAATGTGCTGTCATATCAAATTTTTTTTAATAACTAATATTATACAATCTATACTATTAAATATAAAATACTTTTGAATCCCTTGAAAATTTTCCCAAATGATTGTAATGTATCAAATAGAAAAATGTAAAAAATAAATGGCTACAAATCTTACTAATGAGTTGGTATATGCTTCCTTGCATTTAGGTGATATCTAACCAAAAAAAATTTAGATCAAAAAAAGTTTGTAACTATTTATTTACCTAATTTTGTTTAATAAATATGGTATACTTTATAGGATGCATAAGAAAGAGAGAAAAGAAGCTTGTAGGGATAATATTCCTCCTCGATCAAAGGGATTATGTTTTATCTTAAAGGACTTAAAACTATAAATTAATTCCTTATAGTATTATTAAAATTATCTACCATATAAATTTGTGGGTTTTAAGAAATTAAATTCAATTATGGAAAGGAGGTTTATTGCAAGTCTTGTAAATAACCAAGTTGATTTGGGAGGCTGCAACTTAATTTTCATGCCATAAATTTATATACATCATTTTGTAAGTAATATCATGATTATATTTTCAATTCAAAGTTTATTTTTTTAATATTTACTAATAAATCACTTAATATAAATAATGATAAAGTGTATTCAATACATAATTATAAATTATAATAAATAAAGGGACCATTTCGTTTAGAAATTTGGAATAGCTCTAAAGATATCGTTATTAAAGTTTTCAAGGCACACCTACATCAAGAATGAGGTAAACCTCTTAAGACCATGGCTATGGCATGCAAGTCATGACTCTTAATCTCTAATAGCTGCATTGAATTGCTCTTCAACTATTAGAAGATATGATAGGAAAGGAGCATAAAAATCCATTTTACCCACTTAAACAATATATCAAAAATAAAAAGATGCTCAACTATCATAGTAAATCCATTATATCCATTAGAATTCCACACAATGAGCATAAGTTAAAACCATGCATCTATCTTAATCCCTAAGATCTAGACCTATGTGGATGGTTTGAATTTTAGTTACATAAATAAAGCTAAACTGATAATACAATGTTCTGGTATTCCCTTTGGTATAAAATTTTGCATTCATTTTCCCATCCAATTCAAATATTCACAAATTAGAATCATTTTCAAAAGATTATGATAAAAAATCTATCATCAAAATTGAGGACACATAGTATGATTTTATTGAAGATAGGTGTGAAGTAGTAGATCACATCATTCCCTCATGATAATTTATGTGCCAAAAATTTATGACTATAAAAATCTTTCAAAATTAATGAATCTCTCAAAATCGAGATAAAGTTATTTCTATCATTTTGAGTCTATTATTTAGTGATATTAAGAGTATAGCACTCATTATCATGAATGATGTCAATACTGGATTTCCTTGCCACAAACATCATATTTTCCTTGCAAGATGGGGGGAAAATAACATGAAAACTATATTAAATTGAAATTTTTATATTTAAAATATAGTAATGCTACCTAATTTTAAGAATAGTCCTGCTAATTACAAATTAGTCTTAGAAATTACAAATTATTTATAGATTGTGACTTCACATATTATGGAAGTATACCTAATGCAAACCTTTTTATGTGTGTATAAAAATAAACTAAAGGGATAGAGATCAACATACATGGGAGATTAGAAAATAAGCAAAATTTCAATCCTATCTTCAAGATAAATTTTGATGCTAGCATGGATATCATGTAAAAATGAACAATTAAAAGTTTTTCAGTGTTCTTCGAGGTGTTCAATTCAAGTCTAATAGACATGAGCCACAATGCCCAACCTCAAAAACATGGTAGAGAAGGGTTGCCATGAACGAGAGGTAGATGAATTGAGTAGATCGGACAATCTATGATTGTTATTTAAGACATCGATTGCTTACTACATATAAGATGTTGCATCACATTTACACCAACATGATGGCCTTCGAAACTAGGGTGATAAATTTTCGAGCATCCTCAAATTGTGGTTAGACATGTCTATGTTTGTTAATGTTTAAATTGGCAAAACAACATCTTTTTTTCTCCCATATGAAATGAATCTAAGGGATTCACCCACCATATAATCCTTTTGCTAAAAATGTAATTATAAAAATATTTATGTGGTTTTAACTTGATGATAAGAAGTATCTTGGTATAGACCATTAAGAATTTTTTTTTACAAATGAAATGTTTGGGGGTTGAAAAGAATAGAATATAATCATTATTTTGTGTTAATATAAAATAGGACAACATTGATTGAACTAACATGTAATAACACAAAATACTTAGGTGTCATATTAGAAGAAGAAAAGAATAGTAGAATGGATTTATTTGTCAGGATTGTTGTAGTTACTCCAAACACAAAACATTAGAGATCGATGTTTGTCATGGACTACTTAGTCTTGGTAATTTATGTTCTACTGAAGCTATGGCACAAAGGTATGTGGGATATTAATCCACACATGATTCTAGAAGAAAATTATAGAATGGATTTATTGGTCAAGATTTTTGTTGTTACTCCAAACACAAAACATTAGAGGCCAATGTTTTTGATGGACTCCATGGTCTTGGGATTTTATGTTCCACCAAAGTTATGGCTCAAAGGCATGTTATATATTACTCCACATAGTATTATAGAATAGAATATTTGAATCATTTATTATTTAGGATAATTGTAGTTTCTCCAAAAAAAACATTAGAGTTTGATGTTGTTGCATTTTATCTTCCTCCAAAGCTATGGCCTAAAGGCATGTATGATATTACTCCACACAAGATTGTAGAAGATAATAATTAAATGGATTTATTATTCCAGATTATTGTAGTTATTTGAAGCCCAAAACATCAAAATTTGATGTCTATGATGAACTGCACGGTCATAACATTTTATGTTCCATTGAAACTATATCCTGAAAGCATGTGAGATATTAATCCACACAATTAATATTAAACTTAAAATACATGGCTAAGGTACCACTAGGAACATGGATTGATTACAAAACATTTATACTTATGTCCAAATCATTAATGCAAGATTCAGATGAGACCTATAAATTAAGAAATAAAATTACACATTGAATGCTAGTGGTTTAAACAAGTATAAAATGGAAGCATGTAATATTTTTATTATGTAAAAATATGTATTGTATAAATTGTTGGAAAATGAGTTATTGAGTTGAGTGAATACTTTTATAGCTGAAATATGACTATAGCAAGTAGTGTTATAAAACAATATGTTTCTTATGTTTAAATGGGTATGTTTGCCTGATACATGTTACCTAATTAAATATATAAATGAGATATGTATTATGATTTATTTGGTTAAAAATCCGTTAAGATACTTTACTCAAATATGGAGAGCATAGGAACATAATTTTATCATATAATTTATGTTAACAACTTGGTGAGAAATTCATTTTGTTTGATACGATTTTGCATTGTGATAATTTTGATTTCCTTATCTTCAATATGATTTTATGATTTAAATCAAGTTGGTTTTTAATGATTAGTCCTCCCTCTTGTTAAGGGATGATGAGTGAAAGGTAGCGAGCCTATTTATGGTCACTTATCATCGGTTAATAAGATAAATGATAATAGTATTTCATAGCATAGAGGATGAATGATGTGGATAATGACCCATATTTTGAAATCTAATAATATTATAAAATTATTTTACAAAGGTAATGTTATAGTTTTATATATTGTCAATCCATAGTTCTTTCTAGTTTATGTGATTTCTTAAAGTCATAACAAATAGAGGCATATTTATTATCTATATGATTGGTTGTATGTGATAGCTATTATACTTTCACATGTGATTCTTAGATGGTTTTGGTTACTTGCATCATCATTATCTTCTCCTTTGTGAATGGAAGGGTCACTCCTAGTAGGGAGGCATGTGGGAGAGTGACAATATGTGGTTGGAGGAAAATTTCCTAGATGATGCTCTCCTTCTCTAGAGTTAAATTTGAACGTATTATGACATATACACATGGTTAATATTATTTTTGATGAGATATTTCATGAAATTTATGTTTTACTATTATGATTTTGAAATTATTGTATTTAATTTCCTTACACAATAGTGGATATTGGCATACATGTACATTTACTATTTATTATATTGTACTTCAAAATTGGTTGTATTTATTGAATGTAGATGATATGGTATACTCTACTATTCTCTTATTTTATTTTTGTATCTTTATTATTGTAATGATGTGTTGTTATACCTTAAATTTTGAAAGCATGTACCATTGTGTAATCTTAAAATTTCTACATCATTGGAAACCTTCTATGGATTAATGTAATAAATTCACATATGATTAAATTAGTGAAGTTTACTTGAAAATTAAAATTATTGTATTTAGTTTATTTTAGCATGATGACAATAGAATTATGTATATGAAATGTTATATAATCTATAATATCACATTGTTTGTACGTTGATAAGATAATTAATAGTTAGTTAATATTTGTTAGCTTAAAGAGATAGTGCATGATTTTCTAAATTAAAATTAGTAGGGTTTTAATACCCAAATTTGCACCTTTGGAAGGTATTTTATGCCTTCCAAATTTGGGATAAAATGGAGACACCTCTAGGCTATGGGAGGCCTAATCAGTGAGGTGAATCTCTAAATTATGGGGCTAGCTTCCTTGATACATCACTTAGGCTCGCAATTGCACTACTTGCTTGTAAATAAAAAGGGATAGAAACATAAAACTAATGGAGGTGATGCACCAAATCATAGGGCTACTAACACCTATTGCATTAGCACTATGACCTATAGGACTACCATAAACATACACTTCTCCTAAAAGAACCTATTACATAAATGTTTTGTGAGGAGGTGGAGCAATGTGAGATTGTAAGGGAAGATGTTTGCCACTTATAATCTAATTGGATATCCTGATGACACTCTTCATCGCCTAAAATAGAGAATTAAAATGAAAGGAGGCAATAAGAATATAATAATCAGACAAGGTGAGATAAGTCTACATTTGCCTAGGTTAACCATTCAAGTCTTCACACTACAAAAACCCATAGAAGGAGGTAAAAAAATATTATTATTGATCAATAAGCATTACAACAAAGAAAGGCTTCACCATAGTCTTTGTGAAAAAATGAATTAAATTCCAAATAAGGTACTACACATAGATAAATTGAGAGAGATAGAGATAATGATGGTATAGGAGAAGATAATGATGACTAACATCTTCTTGATGGAACAAGTTACAAACAAGAAAGCCTAAAAAAGGGTGGGTCTATGAGTTATCCTAAGATGTGTCACCTTGATCTAATCATGAGCTCATGAAGTGGTGTGGGTTACCTTATTATCATATAATTATTTGTCTACTTTAAGAGGGAGTTATCAAACTGCCTTGACACCTAGAAACTGCTCATGATGATGAACCTCAATAAACATCTCACACTTGTGCATTATCTTTAAGGCATCTCTATACTTACCATGACAAGGTGATTAATGAATATAACCTCTATCTAGCTCAATAAAGTTGATAATGTTAGTGAATATTCCATAGGATCCTTGAGAATCTCTATAGGTTCAAAATAAGTTGTCACTCCTCTTCATCATAAAAAGTCCTCTTTGCATCAGGAAACTAGGCCTAGTCACTTAGTGTTAGCCATTTGAGTGGTTATGGAGACTTCAACGAACCCTAATATATGGATGTATAAAATGTTTTCATATCTATATTACATCTTAACCCATGATGTAGGCTTCAAAATATCTCAAACATTGATGTTCTATAACCTTTTAGGTGACCATGTCCTTATTTAGCTAGTATCCTCAAACCGCTCTTATAGTACATGATTGTATGAATAATTATAAGGGTATATGAATGTAGTTTGGTGATTTATAAGGCATAATATAAATTAGATTACCTTTCCTAATGTTTTTCACATATCCTCATACTGAAATAACCTAATTTATACCCAAAAAATTACAAAATTGGATAATTTAACTCAAATGACCTCTTGATTAAGTTTAAAATTCTAAGGCCAATCTAGTACTTTGGTTTATCTCAGGAAAATTCACTCATGCCTATGGAAGCTCATACTATGCTTTCATATGTCTAATTTACCATGATTTAGCTTCTTGTACTTATAAGCTTAGTATAGGATCTTAAGCTTTCTTCATTTTTTACTCAAGGGAGTTATTCTTGGATCTAAAAACCTTAACATTCACACTAAACCATAGAGGTGTATATCATGGAATGGTAACTTATCCTAATATCTATATATTTGAAATTCCATCATTCTCATAACTATTCCTTAGCACCTATAGGTCATAAACAAGGCTTTATGTCTATTTCACAAGAAACACTGACTTGATTGTTATTATTTACTATGTTTACACCTTTTCATGAGCCCATATAAAGTTATGATAGCCTATAATATGTTTAATCCATGCATTATGTCCCCTTTCTACACTTGGGATAATCTCATCTATTCTTTTTGACCCTTTAGTATTTCAAAAGGTCTAATTCTCACTTTGCATTACAAGGGGAAATGACCTATGGTCTTATTAGGTCCTTTAAGGCTCCTAATGAATATATATTTATGGATATTCATGAGCAATAATACTATAATGATATTATTATAATCTCATGTAGGCTAAACAATGTTGACATTGCCTTCTAGAGGCATCTAGGGGGTTTAAAATTCTTCCATATCTATTAGCTAATCTCTAGGCCATGAAACCTACTTTACATGGGCTCTAATTGAAATTATAAGATAGATAGGGATTTATTAAAATTACCATAATTGTCTTATAAAATATTTGATAGGGAATTTCCTTGTTTAAAAATACTCAGGTCACTTGAAAACTCATTCTCAACCTGACAGTGAGTGCACCCTCCATTCTTCAAGGTCACTACTACTTCAGGTTGCCAATATTCATTTGATGACCCTAAATGAGTTCATAGGCCATTATATGAAATTTATATGTTTACATGGAGGTCATTCATACGCAAAGAAGAAACATTCAACTTTTTATATCATTGACACACCCTAAAACCATCAAAAACCATGAAGATGACACCTTTTTTAGAAGTGTAACCTATATCTCATGGAGATATATTGATACTTGATTCTTCACACATGTCAACTTGGTGGATAAAGGTGTGACAAGGTTGATTTTACCCATAAAATAGTCATAATATATTGAATTTACTTCAACGTGCCACAAAACTCATGCATTATGCTCAAAACTGAGCTTGAAAGGTTTATCTAGGGTTTAATACTACCCTGGAATCTTATTGATTATTCATAAAGGAGGAGGCTTATTATTATTATTATAGACCAATGCCACAAACTTGAAGGCCACTATGGCCTCCATCTCTATCCAAGATATTTAGAGCCAACTCTCTATGCTACATAGATGAAGCATGTGAATGTGGCTTTTGTGAGATTTCCAAGAGCTCCATAGAGGTTTTGATTCAAATTTTTCCATTTTTGGACTTGTTCAAGATTTATAAGAATTAAAATTACTCTATAAACATTTTCACATGAATATGAGCCCTTAAAGTCTGTATAAGTGATTAGGCTACCTTCTAAAGAATGATCCATTCTTCTCTACATTATAAACCTATAATAAATTATTATTATAACTTGCCTCTGACCAACCCCTAATATTATGCATTTCATAAACCCTCTTGATATGATTTAAATTTAAAAATTAACATACGATACCTTATATTGGCTCAAGAAATGACTTGAAAAGCCTTGAGATGCATTAAAAAGTATAAAAGAGACTAATGCATGTTTGATGGTCTCATTAAGTGAACATATATCTTTTTAATATCACCTTTTAATTTAATTTACCTCTTCACCATTGAAATTAATGAATCATGCAATAAGGAAGCCTTTAGAAGGATTAAATTGACCATAACGAAAACCTTAACTTTGTCAAAAACCTTAACAAATGCTAAGTTACCTTAACTTTTACAAAATGTTACATTTGTCACTTTATAACTCTTGAGACAATTTTTTCTATTCCACTCACTCAAGGACAACCTATGAAGACTTACTACATTATTTGATGACCTAAGACATGATCTCATATGGTTAGTCTGTAGACAAACTTTAATGTATATAATGAAACCTTAAAATCTATTGAAAGGGCCTTAAAAGATCATTCTAAGACATTACAACAATAAAAGATAGTTATCAAGAAATTTAACAAGCATGAAAAGTTAAATTTAAGACTATAGGTGTTGACATTTTGGCCTAGGGGCAAAAATGGGTCAATAGGATGGTTACATAAATAATGTGTTGTATGTTCCCAAAATTTCCACAATTATTTTGTCAGTGTATTAAATTTTTAACTACAGCATTGGGAATATTATGGATTTCAAACTACAAGTTAAAATATAATTATTATCATATCCAAAATATACGATTGCTACAGTGATCTAGATTAAGGTTTACATCTCTATACATTTAAAGTATTTTAACCTTCTATTGGATCTTCCTTGATAGATCATAATGATTCAATTATTAAACTATGGCATGAACATTTTTGGAAGCTTAATTATCTATACCTATAATAGTGGGTACACAAAATTTGATGATTGGCCTTCTCAAGGTCTCCTACACTGATGGAGTTTGTCTAAATTGTATGTTGGGAAAACAACAATAAACCCTTTTTCAAAGGGTAAGGCACATTAGTCTAAAACCCCTCACAAGCTAATACAAATTGATAACATAATCTCTCCCACTCAATCTTTATATGGAGCCATATATGTACTCACCTTCGTAGATGATTATTTTATATAAATTTGGGTGTAATCTATCAAGTAGGAGAGTAAATTACTTGATAACTTAAACCATTTAAAGATTTTTTAGAGAATAAATCATCTCTTCCACTCAAATAGTTATGTACAGATAATGAGGGAGACATGTATTTAATGCATTCCAATAATTTTGGACAAAACATTTTATATTGCATTAGTCCAAAGTATCCTACACCCCTCAACAAAATGGTGTTAAAGAGAAGAAGAATCAGAATTTCAAGGATATGTAAAACTATATGGTTCACTATAGAGATATCGATCCTCAATAATGGACAAAATCCATAAATCATTCCAATTATATCCAAAACCACATTCCTTACAAGGAAATGTACAATAAAACCCATGAAGAAATTTGGTATGGATCATGCATGATGTGTTTGGTTTCATTTATTTAGGAGTACCACATGGGTGTTTTTTCATGATAAAAAATGCAAAGAAATGGAGAAAAAGAACATACCACTTATTGTTATTGGATATCATCATGATTATAAATCCTATTGGCTACTTAAACCTATCACTCATAATGTTTTTTTCATATGGGATGTCGAATTTAAATAGAGTATCATTCCGATGGAACCCTCATCACCTTATGTTGAAAACAACTCAACTCCTATGAGTTGCCCTAATTATACTCCTAACATTTTTCCTTGTCAATATTCTTCATCTCCAATTCTATAATCTAAGTGTTGTCTTCCTACTATAATCCTTTCCATTGCACCAAATACCTATTATAATTCCCTTTCCTTGTGCTCACTGTCTTCATATCCAAAACCTTCACTTTTTTTCTTTCTTCTTCTTTGGAACCTACTACTCCCAATTTAATTCTTAATCTTTATCATCTTCATCATATTCTCCATGGAAATCATATAAATCTAAAACATTAAATATTGGAGATATATCAAAATTTTGTGGTAAACTTACCTCATAGGCATTATCATTGATTTTCTTCACAATTTTGCATGGTCTAATTTTCTTGTACTTTAATTTATTGTATGTGCCTTTTGGAAATCTTTATTTCCTCAAGTAAAACATTACCAACTCTCCTTATTCAAATACCTTGGATCTATTCTAACATCCACTATTACTTTATAATTCTCATTACTTTCCTACAACCTTCTTCTTGCTCCTTGCAACTACTGCATATGCTTTGCAAATTCTTCTATATCATCACTAATTAGATCTACAATTGGAAATTATACCAAGTCTAAAATACCCATAAGATTTCTTCCATAAACAATTTGAAATGTTGATTTTCCTGTTGATCTATTTACTAAACTATTATATGCAAACTCAACTTGTGGTAAAGCCAAGTCCCATTGCTTTGGCCTCTTTCCTACTATGCATCTCAATAAATATCCTAATCTCCTATTCACAACTTCTATTTATCCATGTTTTTGTGGGTGATATTCACTAATTAATTGTATATTAGTACCCATCTTCTTCCACAAAGTCCTCCAAAAAATACTTAGAAATTTTATGTCCCTATTTGAAGTAATAGTTTTTGGAACACCAAACAATCTCACAATATCCATAAAAAATAATTATGCAACCCTATTGGCATCATTGGCTTTCTTACATGAAATAAAATCAACCATTTTATAAAAAAATTCTACAAAAACAAATATTGAATCGTTACCTCTCTATGTGTTTGAAAATCCCAACACAAATTCCATAATCAAATTTGTCCATGGTCCTCTTGGAACTGGTAATGGCATGTATAGTCCAGTATTTTGTGCATGTCCTTTACCCACTTGACATATTATGCACCTTAAAACATACCTTGTCATTCCTCTCTTCATCTTTGGCAAAAAATATTATTCCTCCATCAAAGCTATTATCTTCGTCTTACCAAAATGTTCATCCAAACCACCACTATGTAATTATCTTATTATATTATCTCATAGAGACCCAACTAGAATGCATAATTGTTTCTCTTTAAAGAGATAACCTTCCTATATAAGATACTCATCATGAATAGCATCTGTCCCACCTATTAATGGATTCTTGCACTTCTCAACTACCTTGCTAAATAATGGATCAGTATCATATAATTCTTTGATAGCTTCAAATCCAACTACTTCACTCACCATAGTAGTTAATAATGCTACCCTCCTCCTCAATGCATCAGCTACCTAATTTTATTTTCTTGATTTATGTTTCAATACAAAAGTATACCCCTGTAAGAAAGAAACCCACTTTGCATGCCTAATATTCAAATTCTTTTATGTATTCACATACTTCAAAGCTTCATGATCTATAAATAGTATAAACTCCTCATGCACCAAGTAATGCCTCCAATGTCTTAGTGCCTATAAAATTATGTAAAGTTTAACATCATAAGTAGAATACTTTGTTCTTACCTCATTCAATTTCTCTCTGAAATATGATATTGGCTTTCCTTCTTGACTTAACACAACACCAATTCCCACAAATGAAGCATCACAATTAACCTCAAACACTTTGTTAAAATCTAATAATGCTAAAATTGGTCTTTCTATAATCTTCTTATTCAAAATTTCAAAACTTTTTATGGCTACTCTAATCCATTTAAATTCATTCCCTCTCATGTAATCTGTTATTGGTGCCATAATACTACTAATTTTTATAATAAATTTTCTATAAAAAGTTGCTAAACTATGGAAACTTCTTACCTCTATAATGATTTTTTTGAATAGGCCACTCAACAATCACCTTTATCTTTTCTTCATCCATTTTCACACCATCTACTAAAACTATAAATCCCAAAAATACCAAACTATTCTGCATAAACCTACATTTCTTCAATTTTTCATACAACTTATCCTTTATTAACAAATCCATTACCATTCTCAAATGTTGTAAGTGTTTTTATTTAGTCTTACTAAATATCAAAATAAACAACCAAAAACTTACCAAAATATTGTCATAGCACTATGTTCATCACCCTCATAAATGTGCTAGGTGCATTAGATAATCTGAATGGCATCACCATCCACTCATATATGCTATCCCTAGTCTTGAAAGTATTTTTCCACTCATTTCCTTCATAAATTTGAATCTGATAATAACCACTCAGAAAAATCTTGGTAAAATATTTTTACCCTGCAAACACATCCATCATATCATCTAAATGAGGTATAGGAAACCTATACTTTATTGTGATTTTACTAATTGCTCTACTATCCACACACATTATCCATCCTCCATATTTATTTAGAGTTATCAATGTTGCTATTGCACATGGACCCATACTCTCCCTTATCACCTTCTTCCTTAGCAATTTAGTAACCTGTTTATTTAATTTTGCATATTATGTTGGACTCATCCTATAGGTTTTTTGATTGGGTAGAGCTGATCTTGGAATAAAATCAATATGATGTTGTATATCTCTCTTTGGTGGTAAACCATTTTGTAACTCATCAAGCATAACATCCACATATTCTTTCAACACTCTTGTTGCTTCTATTGGTATTGACACCATTACTTTTTCTTCATTCTTTGCTACTAATACATAATAACAATATGCTACCTTCATATCTTGGATAAATTCTTTAGTAAAGAGCATGATTTGTGTCTTCTCTTCCTCTTTAAGAGGTAATAAAACTACCTTTTTACCACCTTTTCAAAAAGTGTATGTGTTCTTTTCTCCATCATGAACTACTTCCCTATCAAATTGCCATGGTATCCCCAATAACAAATGGCATGCATCCATCATAATAACATCACACCATATTTCATCATTATAAGTTTTTTCTATAGAAAAATTGATTAAGCACCTTTTATCTAATGTAACCTCATTCCCTTTTTTAAACCATGAAATCTGATAAGGGTTAGGATGATTTTCACATTACAAATTTAGTTTCTCAATCATTTCTTTAGAAACCATATTTTCACAACTACCAGTATCTATAATTACTTTGCATACCTTTCCACCTGAAGTACATCTTATTGAAAAAATATTTTATTGCATCCATACATCACCACTTTCTTTATTTTGCACCTTTTCCTTCCTTGGAGTGATCATGGTTCTTCTGATCATGAGATTCTCTCCAACATCTGTTGGTGCAACTTCAGTATTCTGCTCTTTTATTTCAACCTTAGCAAGGTTTACTCTTGGGCGATCTTATTACCTCCTTTCTTGATCTTGATAGTGTGGACACTCAAATGCTTTGTGCCCTTCTTCTCCACATCTATAATAGACATAATATCTATGATGATTCAGAATCCATCCTCTAGCACCACAATAACCTCACCCTCTCTAAAATCCTCTTCCTCTTTATTGGTATTGAAACCCTTGCCTATTATCATCTTACCTTTTTGTTCCATGTGATGATTCAACTTTATTGGAATTAAATCCACCTTTTATGGTATTAAACCCAACTCATCCCCTTATTAGAGGGGATCCACCTCTTTTTGGACTGGTAGATGTCCTTATGAAATTCTATCTATTTTGTTTTTCTTCTACCTTCAAAGCTAATTGATAAGCCTCCTCCATGTTAAGTATTTTATGCATGCTTAATTCATCTTGAATAGAAAATTTCAAAACATTTCAATACCTTGCAGCCATCTACTCTTCTTTTCCATCATGCTCCACTCGTATGGAAAGCTTATAAAATTTGTCTGCATACTCTTGTATACTATGATCTTTTTGCCTCAAATTTTGAAATCTTATATATGGGGTTTGTGCTTAATCCATAGGAATAAATTTATCCCTTAACTTCTTCTCCATATTTTCCCATGAATTAATCTTCTCTTTAAATTTTCTCTGTCCCTCTTTCTGTAAGTGATCCTACCAAATCATTGCATGACATTTCAATTTCATGCATGCAAACTTTACCTTCTTGTCTTCTCTCATAGTCTTCCACTTGAATAACTTCTCCATGCTATTCATACAATCTATCAATTCCTCTAGTTTTAAACTGCCTCCATAATATGGAACATAAACCTTGATTCCTTCATTTATTCTTTCTAAATCTTGAACCATTATCTCTTCCATCGATGGTAGCTGCTCTTGTTGTTCTTCTTCTTATTGAATTTCTTCATCACGATCTATGTCTTCCTCATCACCACCTTGTCTTCTATGTTGATTGGTGATAACCTCTATTAATTTTTGATCTTGCCTCTATATCTCTTAAATATTTTGGTTCATCTGCACAACACCTCCTTATCCTCTCACCATTCTTTAGTCCTCCAAGATTTAGACTTACTCTGATACTAGATAATGATAATGAAAACTATCAAGATAAATAAAATTACCAATAGGCCAAGATTTGAAACAATAACTTATAACTAATTCATATTGAATGGCTTGAAATAATTACAAACCCAAACCATGTTAAAATAAGTCTCAACTCAAAAATTAGAGTTTACATGCAAAATTTGAAAAAAACTAAAATATAAAAAAATGCTTATTTTTAAAATCTTCTAAAATATCCCCAAAATATCCTAAATATTATAAACATTATAATTAAACTATGGGATGAAATTCAATTGAATCTGATATCTAGTTCTAAAAGTATAAAATTTCTAAAAATAGAAAAAACCAAAAAAAATAATTAAATCATAATTTCAAACTCTTAGATGATCATGTATGGCCTTTGAAAAATATCAAAAACATTACTACACCACTAAAATAGCCTAATACAGAAAAAACCTTTTGAATATGATCATTTTGGCACATGGAAGAGATCAAACGGAGCTATGGGTCAAAAGTTATGGCCTTCAGAAGGTTGGCCTATTTTTTTGTATCGATCTCTCTAACATTTCTCTATCTTCTACTTTAGAGGAATTTATTTTGTATAGTGATGTTAATTATAATCCACCACCATATTTTCCTTCTACTTCTTTGCCCATTCCTAGATGGGCTAATACTACTCTTGACATAGTTGTTTCTTTAGTGGGTGATCCTTATGTTCCTCAGTGTACTTGATCACAAACATATGTCATTTCCCTATTGATTCAAACTAGAGTGGGATTGTGCAATGTAGGAGGAGTATTCTTATCTCATGATGAAACACACTTGTGATCTAGTACCACTTACTAAGGGAAGAAATATTGTATGGTGTAAACAGGTCTATAAAACCAAATATGTAGAAAATAGTTCAATCAATAATTATAAGGCCCTAGTCATAAAGGGATTCTCTCATGTTAAATAGGTAGGCTACTCTAAGACCTTTTCTCCTATTGTTGAGATGGATTCAGTTTGTATTTTACTATCCGTTATTACAACACATAATTGGTTAGTTTACCAAATGGATGTGAAAATTTACTTATTGCATGATGATCTACATGAGGAGATCTACATGGAGCATCCTCCAGGGTTTTTGAAGGTCTCTTTGTTAATATAAAATTTTATTTTTCTCTTGATGAACTCAAGTAAGCTATCCATGTTTGGTATGACAATATCATTTACTTTATTCTTAATTTTGATTTCTATAATTGCCAATCCAACCCAAATGTATATATCCAAAGGCATGGGGATCAAATTATTTTACTTTTCCTATATGTAGATGATCTTATTTTGACATGTAGTTCCAAATCTTTGATTCAGGATATTAAACTTAAGTTGATGAGGCAATTTGATTTGATAGACATAGGAATAATGAATTATTCTTTAGATTTTAGATTCATCAGTCCCTTGATGGGATTTCTTATGAATAATATAAGTATGACACATATATGCTTCATTTATTTGATATGGCTCAATGTAATCCAACCTTTACTCCATTTCATTTTGGTGTTGTATTTACAATTAATTATAAAAAACCTATGGTTAATACCAATGTGTATAGGAAAATAGTAGGTAGTCCCTTACACCTGACTCACACTTACCCTAATATCACCTTTGTTGTTAATTTTGTCTCTCAATTCTAAAAATAACCCAATGAGAGTCATTGGAAAACAACTAAGATAATTTTATGCTATATTTAGGGAACTACACACTTTGGGATACATTACACAAGTTGTGGGTTATACTGAATCAAACTAGGTAGGAGATGTTGATAGTCATAAATCCAATTATGGTTTTGTCCACAATCTTGGTTCACATCTATTTTTATGGGAATGTAAGAAACAAACATCCATTTCCTTGTCATCTATTGATTTTGAATGTTGAGGAACTATCAAAGCTATTCAAGAGGATTTATGGCTTCGTCAATTTTTAGATAAGTTTGATTTTCAAAAGCATATCCCTACTACAATTTTGTTTGAATACCATAGTTATATTTATATTTATTAAATTCCTATTGATAATTAATGGAAAAATCATAATGAGGTACACATGCACTCCATTTAATATCTTAATTAGGATGGTGCCATTTCTTTGGAGTTTATGCCTATAGCTAGACAGATTATTAATGTCTTTAGTAAATCCTTAGCTACACATTGATATCTTTAGTTGTAAGGATTGATTAGGGTTAAGAAATTTATCTTTGAGGGTAATTAGGGTTAATTCCTTACTTCTTTCTTTATCTCATCTTTCTTCTGATTGTACATGGGTACCAACATGGCCTAGTAACTATGACCCATCTTGTGATCCTCCCTAATTATTTCCTTACACGAGGGTATTAGAGTATCAAACTCAAGTTTACTAGTTCCAAGCTCTAATTAGAAAATATTTATTAATTATTAATTAATAGTATGTGCATTAATTACTAGTGTGACACTTTTCACAATCCAATATTAGAATGTTCCAAATTGTAATGCTTATCATAAGCATGTTCTAGATAGGCAATGTTCTAGGTGTGACACTTGTCATAAGATCTTTCTAGGCTTAGATTATTTTAGCATCTTCTCTCTTGTATATTTAATGAGGCCAATGCACATGTGTGATACAATTAATATCAAAGAGATAATTTTTATGTAATTTATCTAAAGTAATAATAATAATAATAATCATTTTCCCTTGTCTTAGTTGAGTGTAATTTTTAGCCACTAGAGCTAGTGTTATTCTTTATGTTGATGGTCCTCTAGCTAAATCATGTCACCATTTATATCTCTTTAATATTCATCATATGAATGGAAACATATAAATATATCATATAACTTTCAATATTGTCCAATACATTATAGAAAAATATAATTATGGTTTAAGAAATTGGTGACCCTAATCCTCTATTCCTAGGATTTAAAAGCATTATTCACTTTTTATAATTTTGCATGTATCTTTCAAAAAATGATCTCCTTACTTGAAAAGATAATTAATCTTCAACATCTTTCCAAACCAAAAACATAATGGGTAGGGCAAGTGTACAGGGATATATTTGACAGTATGTATCAATCACACTTCCTTTAGGTAACAAGTCTTGAAAAATCACACAAATATAACGTAGCTTATTAGGAAGTCTAGTGCAATACAAATGTCCCAAATCTTATCCTTTCAATGAATGTAAAAACTATTAGATGACATATGGTCTTTCACTAAGTTATTTATTTATACTTTTGTTAATGAGTGATACTATAATAGATGATTTTCTAAAAAAATTTAACTTCAATAGATAAGTATTATTTGTATGTATTCATCTGTACATTCATTGATTCACAAATGTATGTATTTATTTTTTTAAATTTAAATTAGGAAAATTTCGGTGTAGATGTTAACACAAAAAGGGAAAGATAAGACAAAAAATATCATGAACATTAGGAGACCCAAAAACTAATGTCAAAGGAACCATGTAAGAAATAACATTGGGTAATAGTATTTTCTTAGTTAAATCATTGTATTATAGAATCTTATTTAGACCAAGACCATATAGTCTATTCTTAGTCATCCATGAACATAATGTATAGTTATAGAAAAAATAATAAACATTTATGATAAAAAGATAAAATTAAGGAGATGAGGTAAAGATAAAATAGGAATAAGATAAACAAGACATGGTCGCATAGAGAAGAGAATGAAGTTAATAAGAGAAACATATAATTGAAAGTGTCATAACTTTCATAAAATTAACAGAACATGTCAAAATTAAATCAAACAATCAAGAAACATTTGATAAGTTCTAAGTTATCTACAAACATTAGCATTAGTAGTATTAATCAACTACATTGTCCTCTTTAGTATTGTAATATTTAATTCAAGGTTCAATGTCTCAAGCCAAACATTTGATAAGTGTGTGATATATAATTCTAACATTAAAAACAATAATAAAGAATTTATTTTTATTCAAATTAATTAGATTGTATAATAATTGACATGTCTAATTAGGTGAAAGGACCCTATACCTACAATGACACTATAGGTGTGACTGGACATGTTCATAAAAGTACCAGACTTCAAATAAAGTAATATTAATTGTTTTTCAAATTTTATTTAGTAATAGTTCCCAAGAATCCATTACAATATTCGACATATGTATCATGGTATACAAGAATTAGGAATAACTTATTTTCAATTAAATTAGTTCAAAATCTATTTTTATTTCCAATTGAACATGCGAAACTATAATGGTAAACTAAGGACACAATATTCTTATTAAGTGGATTTTTTCTTATCACATTTAGACATTAAATAATACATTTATTATAACATAAACCTAGATTACATGGGTATTGGGTCATTTCCCAATATAATTGTGATATGAAATATTACATTTTAATTTTAGTGTTATAAGTTTAGTATCATGAAATTTCCTTATGTCCTTTATTTTATGTTAACATTAATGTCACTAGAGTGAATTTATTTATGCATAACTAATTTTGTCAAAATCAAAGAATATTGATACACTTGTTGAGTTTTGAAATCCAAATCACCATATACAAAACATGAGTCATTATTTAGCTAACATTTTCAACATCTAGTCCCACTTTCTTGTCCAAACCATATAGTCAAGATAACCTCTTTTATCTCTCCTCTTTTTTTCAAGATGATCAAATCCTCATCTTTCTACATTTTTTGGTTCTAGCATTGGAAGTTTCATGTGTACAAATATTATGAAATCTAAATTAAAAATAAACTATAAATATAAAATTGGTGTAAGTCATTTTTTTTTTTGGTTTCTTTGTTAAGGTTAAATTACATGTTTTGAATGGTCCCAAAAACATTCACAAGTCCTTCAATATATTACAATAGGGATCACATAAAACAAACATAAATTAAGACCATAAAAAATAATAGGCCAAACAATTTCCAAGAAACAACCATCAAAGTAAAAGCATCAAAGAAAAAAAATTTAAAGATTCTTAATGTTTCTTTTCCCACTATCAAATAACTCATTATTATAGAGCTTCAAGATTATAAAAATCAAATTTAAATTTCACATTTTGAAGATATTATCTTCAAGTTTCAAGAGATTCTAGATTATTATCCAAACCAATGCAATCCTCAAGCTAAATATAATATAACAAAAAAGAACATTGATGGGTATCTATCCACTTAGTAATAATCTTCCTTATTTGACCCTCTAAGGAGAGAAGGAACTTATGTTTATGCATCTAGTCATTTGGCACCATTAATTCCTTCTTGAGCACTAGTTCTACAATAGGATCACGAGGAAAATTCTCAATATTTGTTCGCTCTTTTTGAAATTGACTTTTAGATCTTTGTTGAAGTTAATATTTAGGAAGACTCTCTTTAAGTGACCAATTATGATTGTAGTTTTATAATCTTCTGATTGAGTTTATATTCTCACCCCTAAATGAAGGGGTATGTAGTATGGACCTGATATTCAAACATCCATCAAGACCCCTATTTTAGCCTTACTCATGTTGACTTTATTTTTCATATTTACTTTTGTTTACTCATCCATTAATAGGTATTTTCTGATGGTGTACCCTATTTTCAATAAAAAAATTTCTCCCTAGAACTACATAGGGAGAGCATAGAGATTGATCCACACAAGGGTGATGTCAAAATTTTCAATTAGAGGGATAAAACCTATTGTCCATGATTTGATGAATAAAATAATTTGACCCAAGAAGAAACCATGTATTTTTACCAAAACCTTATTTTTAAAATCTAAACATTAAAACATAATTGTAAAGAGATTTTTTTAGCAAAATAGTAATGTGGAGATTATTAGATCAATTTTTTAAATTTCCTTTCTTACCTCCTCTATGTTGAGTCTTTTACCTCTAATTTTACATATGATAGTGTGATCCTAAAAATCATCCAAATCAAGATTAAAATCATCATTTTAATAGTGGTTGAGGCTATATCCATTACAATGGTTTTATATCTAACAAACACAATATCTACCTCCCACTAAACAAGATCATTCTCATACCTAGATGTTTATGTCAATGTTCTATTTATTGAAGAGTTAACCTGGGTAAACCTCTATCCAAAAAGATAAGAAAATTTAGCAATAAAGACTCCATTTCTGTTTGATACACTAAGGATCCAAAATTATTCCTCAGTCCATAATTTTCATGCCTACAATTAGCATAAGTTTTAATTGATTATCTATGTATCCACCACATTTAGTTCACCAAACTCTCACTTAGGAGACATAAATTTCCTAGTCATTGGTAATATATCATTCTAATTATCCCATCCATTTCCCATTTAAAATTTTCCTTCACATGTCTCTCTTGTGTCTCTCTCATATCTTTTTTTAATTATTATTATATGTTGAAATGTGGGATTCGTAAGGGTCCCAAACCCCTTTACAATAGAGAAAAACTAGATGAAATAATTATCATAAAAAAACCACAAAAACATAGGAAACATAGACAAGTCTAATGCTTAAAAAAGGTTGGAACTTGACACTGAACCAACATCTAAGCAAACAAAAAGAAATAAATCGAAACAAGTATTAATAATGGGGATAATAAATATATTTTAGTGTTTTAGACACCTCTAATTTCACTTTATAAATTTCAAATGATTTTCAAAAAAATCCTATTTTATTTCCTTAATTTCAATCACTTTATTTTTCATCTGGCCTTTAGTTATTTTGCTTGGGCCCTCTTGAAGAGAGGTTTTGTTTCTCTTTCTCATACCTTTTTGCATCAACTAATTGTTAATAACATAATTTCTAATGGTGGTCCTACTCACCTAGAACACCTTATTCTTCTTTAACTGAAATTTGACATCATTCTAACTACTAGATTCTCTTTTTTATTTTATAAATTCATCTCTTATTTCACAAACATCTCTTGATGAAATCAGGAACTAGAAAAGCAAAATTTCAACATGTGAAATTTTTTCAAAAGTTCTTGAGCACTAATATTTATTAATTATTCATGAATAAATTCAAAAAATTATATAAAAGACTTTATATAAATTAACTTGAAATTGCAGTAGACATGCAAACTTGAAATAAATAAATAATATACTAAAAAATATTTGACCCTATTATTTTAAGAAAATGATATTTTTAGTAACTTTTACATGCAAGTTTGAATGGGCCTAAAAATATCCACTTGTTCCTTAAAAATCAAAGTCATGATAATGGATTTATTTAAACTCAAGTTCATGACTGGTTACAAAGATATCTAATTTTAAAAAATTTAAAATTGCTAAAAAATAATGGAATGCAATTTTAGACCCTGAAATGGTCACTTATGGCCTTAAAATATATGGAAATGGACCTTAACTAAATAAATTAGTATATATCTTCATTATCCTCTCTAATCTATTCATTTCAAAAAAATTAGAGCTCAAATATGTTCCTGGATAAAAAAGTATGGCCTTCGTAAGATAGGTGTTTGCATAATCTTCTAACATATTCAAATGCTTTTTATCAAAATGTTTCCCAACCTTAAAGTTGGGTAAATAACCATTAATTTGTTGATGGAGAAGATCAATCTTATATTTTCATTAAAGAATCATTTTGTAAGTCTTTGTAGACAAAAGCACTATCAATTACTTTTATTTGGCATTTTACTCTATGGAGGACATTTAGGGAATACTATCTAAGTTATTTTTTATATACAAGTTTATTAAATCAACATACCTCTGGGGCCATATTATAAATGCTCAGGTCCTAGGAAAAATCCACAATTCAATTATACACACTTATGTACTCAAAAGAGAGGAAGAGATTGACTAATAAAAATACATTTATTAACAAAAATATAATATGTAAATGTGTAATTAGTCATGGTTGCACAAGAAAGTGAATCTCTAATACTGCATATCCTGAAGATCAAGAGATTACTCAAAGTTCTATTCATTTATAAAATGGCACAAAGATTACATATCTAGGAAAATCAAGAGGCAAGTGGGAAATTATTATTGGTGGATTGAAAGGTTAGACCATTACCTAAGTTACACATAACCTTGTCACAAATGTGATGATAGCTACCAACATTAAAAATATATTAAATATTTTTTTCACAAATTAAGTCACACCTTGGTAGCAACACTACCTAAAGTGGATTTCACAACTAGTGTGAACATGAAACATACCAATATAACTCCTAAAGATTATTTCATGTGATGCAGTAAAAGAGAATAAGTCTTAAGCTCATAAGTATGGGACCTAACAACTAATCTTAATGAAGTACCCATATAAAATGATAGAGAAGAAAATAAAAAAGAATCTAGATGCTTCTAGATGACTATTATATATAATGAATCATCCAAAGGAATGAATCAAAATTAGATTCTATGAATTTGTATATGTAAACAAGAGTACGTGTTCTATATAACCATAATACATGGGTAAAAAACACCAAAGAGTTTCAAATCAGAAATTGTTTTAAATTTTGAAACCACCAAATAATTTTGGCTTAGAGACAATGTTTTAAATTTTGATACCACCAAATATGGATCAAAGAGGATATTATAAATTGAATATCAATAAAGATGGATCATAAAAAATATTATGAATTTTAATCCCATATTTTGTACCAACATAGTATATAGAAATAAACACAGGGTGCATGGCATACTCAAACAATCAATAAACATTACCAGTACACAAAAGCCCCCATAATTATAATTAGAGAGTGAAGACAAAGAAAATAAATATCTCTAAAAGTATCAGTGTGGTAGGTGTGTATAAAATCACAATAGAAATGCTCAAGTGAGAGTGCCCAAATTACCACATGATGAACTCAACAAATGCAATTAGAAAAGGGAGGTGGAAAAGGACACACACACATAAAGGCATATAAATTTGTAAAACCCTCCATGACACTTTATAAATTAGTGTGAGCGCATATATATACATTTGAGAACCTATTCTAATATGATTTATAGTTTACAAACAATGGCATTATACTAAAAATAAACTACTAATGTTAGTTAGGATTAGAATATTTAGTGTTATAATAGCAATGGCCATAAAAAACACACTTAAAAAAAACTAAGCAATTTGAGTTACTAGTAAATATTTATGGCCTTAAGAATGTTGAAAAACATGAACTAATTAGAAAAATAGAAAAAAAATACAAATTCTAGAAATCAGGTTTATTATAATATATAAAAATGACCCCACCATGATGTAGATATAAAAAAATCCAAGATGAAAAAGAAATCACTTCTAGGTTTTACAAATAAAAATTTATGAGCCACAAAAGTACATGAATTAAAAAATAAACCCAATTGTGTAGGGTCAACCATTAGAGGCTAAATCAACTTAGCGGGTAGTCACATGGTAGACCTGGCTATAGCTACATCAAATTGCTAGATGCTATCCACTATGGGTTAAGTGTTGTGATCACATGTTTCAGTCTATGTGGAAAATAGTAGCGATGCAATTGGTGAGATGTTTCATACTCCATTACATAAAAAAACCAACTTCAAATGCACTCCATAGGAGCATTGTAAGTCTAAATAACATAAATGAGAGATTTTTAAAAATTTATTGGAATGATAAATCTAGTAAACATTGTTTCATCCCTTGTTCTTGAAAAAAATGCAAATAAGTATTTAGAAAACTCATGTATGTCATATTTCTTCAAAACACAAATATTTTTGAAATATGCAAATACAAACCAAATTAATTGAAATAGAGGTCCCCCTAGGTATTTTTGGACAATATCATATATATATATATATATATATATATATATATATATATATATATATATATATATATATATATATATATATATATATATATATATATATATATATATATATATATATATATATATATATATATATATATAAAGTGACATATTTATTTAAATTTGAGTGTTTACCAAATGAGCTCATAGTGTTCGATTTAAGTGAAACAAAAGTTAGACCTAACTTTATGGGGCACTTTGAATACAATGGGAATGTATGATATGTACCAAAATTACTCACAAAAAATTATGATAGAACCATCTTCGATGAAATTATTCCATATGTATATCTACAAAAAATACAAATATAACTGAAGAAAGGACCAGATCTCTAATAATGTAAGATGGAGATTCTCGATCCAACTTCAATACCAAGTTAAAATAATATAGTTCTAATACCATATTTAATTAACATAACTTTTAGGCCATATTAGAAATGAAGAGGACCCAATAGAACTATGCCATGAAATCATCCAAACATGTGTACTTATAAAAGAGAAATATATTCACCAATAAAAATTGTTATATTAACTAAACATAATATACAATGTATGTGTGCAACTAGTAATGATTGCACTAGAATATGATCTCCAAGACTACATCTCCACAAGCTCAAAAAAATACTATAAGCTCCATTCCTTTCCATAGGGAAAAAGTTTTCTTATATAAGGCTTAAAAAGAGGTGATTTGGATATTATTATTGGTGTAGTGGATGGTGAGATCATTCCTTAAGTTACCCTTAACCTTGTCCCACACATAAGGATAGATACCAACATTAAATGTGCATTAAACAAAATTGTGCACATAATAAATCACACCTTGGTAAAATCACTACTTGAGGTAGACTTAAAAACTAATGTGAATATAAAAATTAGTAATATTTTAATATGGTATTGTGAACCTGACACACACCATTACACCTAGTTTATGAAGTCCTATACTTTCACTTCTCATAACTTTTGGTCCTTAAATCCTAGAGATACGATTCTTTTTCATCTTCATTGCATTTTTGAAATCTACACAGTGGTGAGGTCATTTTTTGAATATTTATAACTCTGATTTATTGAATTTGTAGTTGTTCCCCTATATTGTTGACCAATTCATATTTTCGGGACCTTCTTGAGGCTATAACTTTTGACTGGTAACTTAGATTTGCATGTTATTTTTCAAAAATATATGTTTTTTACAATCTTTGTAACTGCAACATATAAATTTTTTGATCATGAATTATATTAGTAATTTTTAACATAACAGTCTTGTTTATAAAATGTAAATTATATTGAGTGGATTTTTTACACGTATATATGTACTCACACAAAATTCTAAATTGCCATGGGAGGCTTGCTATATTTTTATACCTTCATGCATGTATGTTCATTGTCGCACTTCCTTTTCACATTTTATTTTCTGAGTTTATCATGTGTTATTTTGAGCATTCTCACTTGACAATTTTTATTATGTTTTTTTCACACCTACCACATAGACACTTTTAAAGACATTGAGTTAGTTTGTCTTCACTTTTTAAATTGTTAATTTTCTTCTTGATTTTTTGAATATGCTATATGTGGTTATCCCTAAGTACTATATAAATATGAAAGATAGTATCAAAATATATCTTTTTAATATATGATAATTTATTTTAAAAATTATTATAACTTTGATTTTTATTTGTGAATTAATTAAATATCAAATAATGTGATGCCATATCACTTTTTTTAAAATAATATTATAAAATCTATATTATTAAATATAAAATACTTTTAATCCCCTAAAAATGTTCCCAAACGATTATATTGTATCAAATAGAAAAAACATAAAAACCAAATGGATACAAATCTTACTAATGAGTTGATATATGCTTCTTGCATTTAGGTGATATCTAACCCCCAAAAAAATCAAGATCAAAAACAAATTGTAACTATTTATTTAACTAATTTAGTTTAATAAATATGACATACTTTATAAGATGCATAAGAAAGAAAAGAAAAGCTTCTAGAGGTAGCATTATTCCTCTATCAAAGGGATTATGTTTTATTTTAAAGGACTTAAAACTATAAATTAATTCCTTATAGTATTATTAAAATGATTTATCATTTCCACGCAGATTGTGAATGAGGACAAAACCAAAAGCATTGATATTTTATTTCAAATCTAGAAGCTTAGAAATAAAGTTTGTTTTAATCATGAAAGTATGGAAATTAGTTTTTTAATTTCTAATAAAATTAATTTGATCTCCATTGTTATGCTTTAAAGTTAGAGTCAGACAAAGAAAGTGCGTCTGGAATTTCACCATTTATACAAGCTACTGAATCACTGAGGTAATGCCCCTTATCTGTCAGTCAAGAATCACCTGAACACACTCCTCCTCAGAGACGTGGTGGTAGAGCTAGGGGTTCTTGGTCTCGAATCCATCAATCACAGAGTTAGATGAGCTCCTCTCCTCGCTCTTATTGGCCATCTCCTTGGTGTGGGGCTACTTATTTTTTGGGTGTATCATCTCGTCATGATAGTGGCAGTGGAGGAGGCTGGGTGGCTCCCCAACAAGATAAGTTTTTGAGTCTGGTGCTTGCCATTTATTTTCCTCAATAGAATTCTGAACAGCCATAGCAAACTCCTCAAGAGAAACAAAATGATGGGTGGGAGCCTCTTACCTTAGATGAGGACCCCCCAACTGACGGGAGGTAGGGATAGAAGCCTCAGGACCCTCCACTATCTCTACCACTTGCTACCATATTCAATGCTACTGTTTAAGGACTTGTTTATTTGTTTATACTTTATCCTTTTTTGGTTGTTAGTGCACAGATGTTAGACTTTCTAGCCGATATGACCTTCTAATTACTTTTGTTGCTTTTTTGGAGCTTATATAACCCGATATGTTTTTGGGGTGTGACTTTTTCACCCATTTTTTTGTATTACTAATTGTATTTTATTTTGTAAAATTTTATATAATAAAGTGCGCTTTTTAATTTTAAAAAATGATTTACCATAATTTTTTTTGGGTTTTAATAAATTAAATTCAATCATAGAAGGTTTACTACAAATGTTGTAAATTACCAAGTTGATTTGGGAGGCAGTAACTTAATTTTCGTGCCATAAATTTATATACATCATTTTGTAAGTAAGGTCATGATTATATTTTTAATTCAATTTTTTTTTTAAATATTTATTAATAATCCAATTAATATAAATAATAATAAAGGATATTTAATACATAATTAAAAATTATAATAAATAAAGGGACCATTTCGTTTCAAAATTTGAAATGTCTCTAAAGATGCCGTTATTAAAGTTTTCAAGGAGCCAAATGGCATATCTGCATCAAGGATGAGGTAAATCTCTGAAGACCATGGCTATGGAATGTAAGTCATCACTCTTAGTCTCTTATAGCTACATTGAACTGCTCTCCAACTATTAGAAGATATGATAGGAAAAGAGCATAAAAATCCATTTTACCCATTAAAACAATATGTCAAAAATAAAAGATGCTCAACTCTCAAAGTAAATCCATTATATCCATTAAAACTCCACTCAATCAGCATATGTCGAAACCATGCATCTAGTCATCACTCTTAGGATTTTCCATGCTTGTTTTGACCTTGTAGCAGCTGCAACATGTGGAAAGATTGAGTCCTTCATGGTTTGACATCCTTTATCTTATTTTCCTTCAATAAATCTTTTTCTACTTGTGAGGAGCCCTGATATATTTGTTGGTTTGCTGGTTTAGGGAACCATTTTCAACTAAATCTCAAACATCTTGTAAGCAGAACAAGGTTTTCATTTATATACTCCAAAAATCATAATTTTTTCCATTAAAAATTGATATTTGTGGTTGAGAAATGCTACAACTAATTCCTGCCATGGCTTCTATAAAATAATTTCCTTCTATTTGCTTTCTATTAGAGTTTATCCTTTTAAAATTTCTGCCTTACCTCTAAGTTTTGTGAGCAGCTTCTGCTGGAATGGTATGAACAGCTACAGCCTCTCCTTGAAAGATGCTTTTGATTTGAAAGTAAACCCTGTGAAAATACTTTGATCTCTTCTCTTCAGGGTCTTTGCTATGCTCTGATTCCAGTTTGATAGTTTTAAACCATAGAAAAATAGAAGATACAAGCAAATAAACACAAACGCAGCAAAACAAACATATAATAATTATCTAGCATTAATCTTTGACAAGTGAGTTATAAACTTCAGTCCTTTATGCCAATTGAGTAGGCTAAGTTGCTTTCCTTTACAATTATTTTTTGCATACAAAAATAGCAGACGTTCACTGCATATACCTTTTGCCTTCATACACTTTCTGCGGCATATATACTAAAAATAGAGTATATTACAATGTTTATACAAAGACAAACTAATAGGTAACTTCGAATAGAAGCATCTAGATGAAGCGAGAGAGAAGAAATATTAAATGCCGTAGATGGAGCTGGAGAGAATTCGCTCGAAAAAAGGTGTCAGAGTATTTGACATGGCAGGGAAGATTAAATGCTTTGATGCTGTATTGGATACCACATCTGCCAACAGGTTGAAGGCAGAAGATCTAGACCTTGGTGGATAGCTTGAATATTAGTTACAAAAATAAAGCCAAACTGATAATCCAATGTTTTTGGTATTCCCTTTGGTATAACTTTTGCATTCATTTTCCCATATATTCACAAATTATAATCATTTAATCATTTTCAAAATATTATTATAAAAAATTTATCAAAAAAATTGAGGACATATGATATGATTTTATTGAACATAGGTGCAAAACAGCATATCACATCATTCCCTCATGATAAATTGCGTGCCAAAAATCTCTGACTGTAAAACTCTTTCAAAAGTAATGAATCTCACAAAATCAAGCTAAAGTTATTTTTATCATTTTGAGCCTATTATTTAGTGAGATTAAGAGTATAACACTCATTATCATGAATGATGTTAATACTGGATTTCCTTGCCACAAACATCGAATTTTCCTTGCAAGAGGGGAAACCAAAAAACATGAAAACTATCATGTAGTTTTGAACCATGCTAAATGGTTTGACCCTTGAAGGTCCATATTCAACCGTTGATCCAAAGGCAATCAACAATTGTTTTTATTATTATCTTTGGTTGATTGTGGAAGATATCAATAAAGAATTAAAAGGTATATGAATGTTGCCTATCATGGATGTCTATAGGGTAAAGTATAATAGTGTGTTTTAAAAGGTATATGAATGTTGCCTATCATGGATGTCTATAGGGTAAAGTATAATAGTGTGTTTTATTGTTTGGTATACAAAATTATATACATTTCTAATTTTTTTTACAAATATTTAAAGTTTAAATCATTTATATTAATTAATATTCTTAATTTTTATATATAAAGACGTAGTGTATATGTATATATATATATATATATATTTGTCTGTATAATGAAACATAGTTTTATTGTTTCTGTTTCTAAATACAAACTCAACTTTTGTAACAAGAAACATGACGGCTGTAATCACACATTTTAACGAACCTAAATGACAACCGTACGGAAATGATCATTTCATCATTTCTTCAAATTCTTAATTTCTTGATATTTTTCAAAACATTTTAAATTTTAAATTTATATCATTTTAGTATCGACAATACACGAATTGCTGAGCTAACAAGACTTTTGTAAATTATTTTGATATTTTCGTTAATAGTTTTTTTAATTTCATTATAAATTCATTTTTTAAAATTTGATTGTAGATTTATTTTATTACTATTTTATACTTCTATTGTATATATATATGAATAAAAAATTAACGATTATTAATAAAAAAGATCTTATTAATACATTAAAGTTTATATATGTTCAAATGTAAATATTTTTTAAAAAATTATTAATTATTATATTTTAAATATAAAATTCGTTTCTTACACAACTTTTTTTGATCCCATTTCTCGTTACATTTTTATTGTCGATAAGTTTCTTCGTTTCTCATTTCTTGTAACATAAAACTCAACCATACATTCTTTTTATTAAGAATAGAATCAAAATCTTCTTGAAATTATTAGTATGAAAAAACTATTGCAAATCAAAATGATGAGGAAACCAAATAATCATAAATGTTTCTTAAATATTTAATAATAATAATAATATTGAGATGGGCTAAATGTATAGAATTATATGCCTAAATAATGGGCTTACAACATTAATAATTGCATGAAATTGCTAAGATTCAACCCTTTCAAATAAAAAACTAAAGTAATCAAATTGAAAGTGATTTTAGCATAGCATCTTTAGCAACCCAAAAATTTATAAACTCAACAAAATACAATCAAGATGTTTGGCAAAGAACAAACTAAAATCAAAATGAATATGCACATTCAAATTAAAATTTTATTTCAATTTAAAATTGTAAAACTCAACAAAGGGCTCCTTAATCCTTTGCCTTTAGTGTTTTGGAAGCCCCACCATCCAATTATTTCTCACCATCACAAGAAACCCATTCTCCCTCTCAGGTCCACCCTTATAAGGCATTGGCTACCTTAAAAAACTTCTTGAACATTTTAGATAAAACCCATTTCATATTGAAAAATTGACTTGTCTATTATGAAAACTCCAAAAAATAAATTGTATCAAAATGGGCAACCAATGAAAGTATTGTAGAATAACTCAGAAGATGAAAAATAAAATAAAATTAGACTAAATGTCATGTTTCTATTTGTTAAAAATTAGAGAAAAATCAAATATTAGAAGAGAACCACTATTGCAATGGAATTAAACATTAAAACTTTTTATAACACAAAAAGTGGCCTCACAATATATTTATATCCCATAACTCATTTCTCAACTCTACAATCTAGACTATATCAATTCAAAAACTTTTTAAACATGTCCATTAGTTTTTTAAATATGCCCATTATGAAAAGTAAAATATTCAATTATATCTGTTTTCTATAATTAAAATCAACTGAATTACATAAATAATATCTTTATTTATATGGATTACAACAATCTGAATAAATATACATTTAAACAAGATGCTGAGTAAACCTACTTCTAAAACAGAGCCTCCTTTAGCTAAACTGCTATGAATAGGAAAAATCCAACTACAAATAACTGTATGATATTTAAACCCCAAAAAACCTTACAAACTAGTCTAGGAGAGAAAAATTTGATGGCATGATTATAATCATCAATTCAAATCAAAAATTAAAATAAAGAAATGCAATTTCAAAATCCAAAATGGACACAATGTAGATAAATATGTAATAACATGAACCCAGTTTACCTGATAACATAGAGCATAGAGCCTGGGTAAATGAATGCCATTGAATGACACCACCAAAAATATTCTTTGAATCCATTCACTTCATTGGCACAACCTTATACCTTTGCAGTAGGGTTAGGGTTCAAAATCCATCCCTTTCATTGACAATCGATTAATAGCTCCTTTTGGAAAATTGGGAAGACAATCCCAAGACTTGCAGATTAAATTATATGAAACCAATTTCTTGTAATCATGCCTTATTTAGAAAATTTTGTCCCCTACTCCCATACCCAAAATACTATTTTTGATATGATGATTGACTCTTTTGATAATAGATGGAGGCATATGGGCAATCTCAGTCCAAAATAAATTATCCTTGGATTCAAAGTGAAGCTCCCATATAATAATGTCTTTCAACAAATTAGGGCTATATAGATTAACCTGAGCTTGAGTTTGGAAATGAGTATTTATCAGGGCTCCCACTAGTAGCATAGATGACCCATAAACAACAAGTTTTTACCATCTCATTCTATGCTAATGATCCAATGGCAGCTGAAGCCATAAATTTTATGGGGACTAAGATAAGGGTAAAAAACCCATGTCCAGCAAATTATCACTATGCTTAACTTGTTCATTTTCACTTTGGATGTTGTACATCATAACACCATTGGGATGCCCTATCATGCATAAAATAAAAGAGTCAAAAATAGCTATATTTGAATATCTATTTAATTTTAGCCAAATATCACCTAGAAGGTCAAGAATTTTCTTCCATTTGTTCTCAGAAGAGTCATAGATATGGATAGTTTTACCTCTTCCATTTATTCCCCAGACCACCACTACCACTTTGTAGTGCTCTCTATTAGACTCAACTGATTTTTTACCCAAACTCAAAATCCCTGCCTAAATCATATGCCTCTTCCCTCTAAATGGAGGAACTTCCAAAAAAAATTCCATAAATGGATTGTAGACACAAAGTTTCCTAGAAACACCCATGAGACCATTGGCTGAAGATGTGGTGAGGGTAGCATCCACTAAAATTAGTCCTGAGTTTGATCTATGATTAAAAAAACTTAGATCTACTTAATTTGGTAGGAAGCACAAGGGATGGCATTGTAGTCCATGTCCCTTTGGAGAAATAAAAATCCAAATTATGTTTTTCTCTATCATTCATTTGACACAAGACTAACATTGGATCTCTACCAAAGGAATTGGTCCAACATAAATTTACAAATTTGTGGGATGATAGGAAACTATTCCATTCTTGAGATACCATATGGCTTTAGTTTATTTTGTCTACTAGGAGCTCAACAAATAATCTTTCTAAAACATGTTGTGGAATTCATGACAACTTAGAGAAGTTTTCAGTATCTACCACCTTCATGTCCATTGTCACCTTCTCTTCCTGCAATTTAAACTTGTGCACCATATTGTCTCTTTTATTTTTGGGAAATTGATTTTGTTCTAAGAAAATTATTCAGGATGGGTTCTGATTTTAGGTGAGTTTGATCCAAACTTTAACATTAAATCGAAGAAGATAGATTATTTTTAATAGACTTTTAAGAATGTCCCTATCTTTATAAATAGAAAATAAAATATTATAAAAATGGTAGAAAGTGGTTTCATATACTCTTAAAGACATATCGGCAATAAATCAAATAACTTTAATTTATAATGGGTTTTAATAGCGAATAAAATATTAGAAAAAAGGGTAGAAAGTGGTTTCATATACTCTTAAGGACATGTCAGCAATAAATATTAAATAACTCTAATTTATAATGGGTACTTTCAAACCCATTCAAAACATAACTCATACTTGGCCAAGCACTACTAGACTCCCCAAGATTTGCATTGATCCTTATGTGACACTGACATTGGTCAACCCATGGTGGGAGTTCCCAATTATCATTCTCATAGAGTTTTAGAGTTTTGTGGTAAATTTGTATTTAGTTATTATTATTTTTTATTTATATTTTAATATAAAAATGATTCTTTTTTTTAGGGGTAATGTGATAATGTTGAGTGTGATTTTAAGAGTTTTTAATTTGGAACTCATATAAAAATAATATTATATAAATGGTTATAACAAAAAGCTACTTAATTAGTATTTACATTGTATTGTTCATATTTGTAAAAAATATAGTTTTTAACAATGTAAAATATAAACCCAAACTAAATATGGTTATAAAACACCATGATAGAAAAAAATAGATCATAAAGTAAGTGAGAAGTCAAGAACATATAGTGGCACTTGAGGGGGTAGAGGTAGATCATCTTTAGGAGGTTGAACAACCTAAGTAGAGGGCTATCCTGATGGAAGATCAGGTGATACCGACCAATCTTATGTGGTTTCAAAAGGAGCCAATAAAACCATAATACCCCAATCAAGAGATGGAGGAATGTAATATCACACTAGCTCACCACCTGACAAATATGAGGTCCATCGAGATTAGCCAACAAAAGTCTTCCTGCATGATGTCAATCTTCATTTGTAAATGTTTGTCTTTGAATCAAATAATTAAATAGTTGTCTCTCAATACTCTTTTTATAAAGATTTAGAAATATCTATATCTCCATATATAGTGAGAAAAGTATATCTTTATAAAATAAATAGAGTACAAGGTGGTCTTATACGCTCTTAAGGATATCATTGGCAATACATGTTGCATAACTCTACTTTATAATGAGTACTTTCACAACACCAACTCGTACACGTGGTAAAGTACAAGTAAACTCCCTAAGATTTACATTGACCCTTATGTGATAATGACCTTGGTCAATCCATGGTGGGAATTCCCAAGTCTTATTTTCATACAGTATTACAAAAATTTGTAGTTAATTTTTGTTAGTATTTTATTATATAAAAATAGTTCATTTTTTTAGGGGTAATCTGACAATGACAAGTGTGAGTGTTTAGAGATATTTTTATTGGAAATCATTAGCATATCAATTATTCATATCACAATAATATTACATAAATGGTTACAATAAAAATATGACCAATTGGTATTTACATCCTATTACCAATGCTGGTACAAAACAAAACTTTTAACAATATAACATAAATGCCAAATAAACATGACTACACAAAAACATGATAGAAAACATATATCACAAGGAAAGTGAGAAAATCAAGAACATGCAGTAGCACTAGAAGGGGGATAGAGGCACATTATATTTGTGATGTTGAAAAAATAAACAAGATGGTTCTCCCAAGGGAGGATGAAGTGTCATCTACCCATATTCTGTGGTTTCTAAAAGAGCCAATGAAATAGTATTTCCCCATATAGAAAGTGAAGGCATGAAGTATCCCATAAACTTTCCACCATACACATATTAGGTCCATTAATATTAGCAATCAAAATCCTTTATATGTGATGTTAGGCTCCACCCCCCTCTCTCCCGCACTCCCCCACCACCTCCACTAAGGAGGAGGGGTGGAAAAGTACTTGCAAGAGAAACTATGTCAATATGTGGGTTCTAGTGGAGGTGTTTTGAGTAATAGATACTTTGAAGGAATTTGGCTCATAGTATAGAGATCAATCCCCCATTGGTGGATAAAATTTTAAAGCTGTTGGATATTCAAAGCTAATTTATTTTCCCGAGCTTAAATTTACATAAATGCCAAAAAGATAACAATTAATTCATAATTACTAGACAATTTAAAAGAGAGTTATTCATTGTTAAATATAGCTAAACTTCTAGAATTCCATAGTGGAAATAGTATTATATATATCAAAAAGTCCACAAAAAATATATGTATGTTGGCCACTACGTATTTTCCCCAAATAACTCTATTTTCCTATTGATGACCACAAAATAAATGAAAAAAATAAAATATTTGACATAAAAAATAAGCCACACCATGAGATTGTGAGACACAAAGTGATAAGTTTGGAAACCGAATTAATAGAAGAAAACCCCACATGAGTTAAAAAATAAAACTTGCATCAACATTATCCAAGATAATAATCTTCATGAATAAAACATAAGAGAGAAGAGAATAAGAATGATAAATTACATTCAAGAGAGAACCAAGATATCTCAAGTTGTTCTAGTGTAGAATGAGAGAGAAGAAAGCTTATTAAATAAAGCTATAAGGAATAATAAGTTAAAAATAATTTTAATCATAATCTTATACAAACTTTCTAGTGTGTGCATGGTATCACTAATCCCCGTGAGGTGAGGGAGAAGTTTGTCACAAGTGTATAATAAGTTACATGTGATATGAAATTCAAAGGTTCCCTTAAAAGGGGATAAAATAGGTGTGACATATCATAAAATTAAAAACATGTGAATTATAAACTCACATAGTAATATTTGTATAACATAGGTATTCAATATATCCAAAATAAATATTAATATCAAATAATCTCCCTTAATTTTTATTTAGGGCTATAAAATAGAAGAAAACCTTAAAATAAAGAAGGGAGGTGACATTATATAACATTCCCCCTTAATGGAAACTTCCTTCAAGAGAGTTACAATAGCTTTAGAAAAGAGATAAGAAGATAATAGGTATCACCAAAAAATATTCATAGATGAATGTGTGATTATTGAAAATCTCCAATAATCCTCTATGGATAAGAAGGTTAATCTAGTTTGGAATAAGGACCGATAACATAGGAGATGGAAATAAATGATCCACAATACCTATAAAACACACAAGCTAACACCAAGATTTGTGTTAAGTAAACAAGATGTCATAAAATATTATCTACATACAATGAATCTAATAAAAGTATATCTAATATAAATCATATAAATCCAAAATATAACTTCCATAACGAAGTGTTGAATCTTTCACAAAAAATAAGTTAGTCAAACATCAAATGAACTCCAACAAAGGCATGTTTCACGGTTAACTTACAAGAAAAAATGAACAAAAAGTAAGGAACACAAGGAATTTAAATTTTAAACTCATAAAAAGTGAGACAAAGAAGATTTTTCTCCTTTTAAAAAATATATTATACGTGATGCAAATAAATAATTATCAAAATAAGGCACATCATTGTCTTGAGAAGACACCATAACTTTAATAATCTAAATTTGTTTAACCTTAGAATGAGTGGTTTTAGTGGTTTTATAATAGTATAAAAGGTCATGATTTATTTTATCATAATCAACATTTAGTAATATCATGTCCACATCTACTTTAATGTTCACAATATTTAGCATTTTTAACCAAAGTATGAACATATGAAGCCTTATAATAAAAAGTATTATGATGCAATGTCTTTTGATGAGGAGGACAATATGACTTTGTTTTAACATTTGTTTTAAAATCATTAAATTTGTATTAGTATTGAATGAAATGGGCTCAACAATGTTGTTTGTATGTTTACCAAGTCTACCACTAGTATAATCCATTGATTACATATTTTAAAACTAGGGTTAGTAAAATATTGTTACAAAGTAATGCATTCTCTAGGAGAAGAAAAACCACATTTTAATGCAATATTATAGGTGAAAAAGTTTTTTAAAGAAGAAAAAAAATCATTAAGAGTATCAATCAAGGTATGTATCTTCTCCAATTTCTCATTAAATGAGGTTTACAATTCATTAGTAGTCATTTTCTATCAATTTGGCATTTAAAAGCATAAATTTCATTATCTTTGAAATAAATTTGTTGTTTAACATTTTTAAAAGATAATAATGTTGATGTGGGTTTTATACATGCCCCATAAATTCATACGAGGTTGTGTTTGATGTTTTAAGATCAGTAAACATAATCACTCTAGACACGAGTTACACGGTATTGGGTTTTATTGTCAGGAATCTAGAACAACAAACAGTTCTGATTCCACTGTCAGGATTAGGAGCACAATTGATTACCTTGTATAAGCAACTAAACATGGAATTTAACCAGAAGTAATAAGTAATTAGAAATAAAAAATAACACAGAATATGAGAGACAATACCCAATTGTATTAATACTCTTCCAGAAGGAATTACAATAAAGAAGATGCCACACTCTTCTTCCCACACCTCTAGGGCTCCTACACCTCTAGGGCATACAATAATCTCCCCCAAGAGTTCTCTTTCTCAATTACGGTCACAACAAACAACTCAAACACAGAGTTGTTCTTCACCTCCACCAGTCAGTAACAATACTGCCAGTCCACCAAGTACTCCACGTACTTCAATTCTGAGTACACCACGTACTCCAAGTAGATCTCACCTAATCTTGCTACCTGTTGTGTTTTTGATCTCCCTGATCTTGTTACCACTTTTAGATCAACCTGGTTTTGCACACCTACAAACCTAGATCTCGCACGCACACACACACACACACACACACACACACACACACACACACACACACACACACACACACACACACACACACACACCTGCAGATCAATCGACCTTACTTACCATGGAGATCTAACCTGATCTTGTTATACCGTAGATCAACCTGGCCTTGCACACTTGCCAACCTAGATCATACACACCTGAAAGAACCCTTGTCCTTACCTCACCAAGTCCTTATGATTCTCCCCACCAGCATCCCTGTGGATCTTCTACCAGATCTTGCTCTCCCACAGATCTACCTGATCATACTTAGCACTGTGGCACTATGAGGAGCTAACCTTGCTCTCTTCCCTCTAAAGGAGCTAACCTTGTTCTCTCTATCTAGCACACTTTACAATACAACCCATGAGTCTATTATATAGATCCCATGCAAACAATAATTAGACTTCTAATTACAATAATTAGAAATGCAGCTCCAAGACTAAAATTAGTCTTTACATGCAAACTGGCCATTCAACAAACTAACTATTTGTGTAACTAATAGTTTTGGAACGCACAGGCGACCGACGTCAGTCGCTGTCTGTCTGGAGATGACCGACGTCAGCTGATACATGACTAATGTCAATGGCTTCCTGTCTACCTCTGATTGACGTCAATTGGCCTAACCGATGCCGGTTACTATGACACTCAACACCTCCTCCATGTTTGCATCTTGGTGAAGCTTTTAGCTCCACAACCTAACATTTATAACAATCTATTGGTGGATTAGCGATGAGCAACATAGATTGTTTAACACAGGTGAATTGGATATGGGTGAACTTAGATATATTTGGAGTGGGTGGAAGGATGATGATTATAACTAAGATTGGTAGGATTTTAAAAGAAACTTCAAAAAAGAGGGAAGAGTAAGGCAAAGAAGAAAAGCCTATGGAAAATCTAGGGATAAAGCCTTTCAAGACTAGTATTTGAACTCAAATAAGATAAATAATCTAAACCAATAATTATTCCAAGATGTTATAGCACACAAATAATCAAATACAATGAAGAGTCAGGAAACCAGAGCACAGTATACTCAAGCATGCCGAAATTAAAGATTGCCTAATTGTGAGATTGTTGTTGCAATCTACAAGAAGATTATGATATGCATGCAAAAGATATTCAAATCAGATATAACTAAAAATGAATGGATATATTTAAAGTAGATACTTCATACATAATTTTATCACTAATATACTAGAATGATGGAATACATAAAGCAATCCACATAATTGGGGAAGAACAAAGATTTGCACATATAGATCAAGTCAAGTAGAACTTCTTTGAATTTATTATTAATTTGAATAGCCAAAATTATCCTCCCTTTAAGACTAGGAGGTTACATGTATTTATAGTCTTGGGATAGGGAAGGCTTCATATCTTAAAATTTTGATTAAAATTACATGTCTAAAAATAGAACATTTCATTCAAAATCATGTAAAGATGTATGTACAATGATAATACTCAGAATAGACTTCCCACATAAAAACACATTATGTATGTATAATAAATAGATTAGGAACTAAATTCCTACCTTGGTAATAACCATGCAAATACATAATCATTCTAAAATTAAAAGATAATGCAACACCGTTAACTAGATTAGTCAATCAAAATACCATAATTGTAACTATGACAAGGACTAAGAGCTTTGTGAAGCTTGGGAGCACTAAAATCTAGTTGTGTGCATGTTGTAGACCCAAAAGATTTTTATTTAGCCTTTAGAACTTCACCCAGTGTGTAATCTAAATCAAATTATTTGTCTATGATTTCAAAATTTAGTAATGAAGGCTTTAAAATTCTAATTTCATTAGTTATTAATCTTTCTTGTTCTACCTCTCATCTCTTGATCTCAATTACTAAAGCCTCAAATCTCTTTACTATATATTTGGAAAAACTAACCAATTTTAATACATTTTCATTGGTTTTATACATATTAACTTCCATTTCTTGTTCGAAGATTTCAACAATTGAGTGGAGAAGGTTCTCAAAAGTAGATTTGTTGACCAAATCACCTACTTAGGTGATTACCCTGCTTACTCTCATATCTCCCAATATTTGTAATGCTTCACTTTTTTGACTAAAAAAATACTTATCAACTTCTTCATTTATTTATGCCAATTTAGGGAGGCATCCCTCTTGGCAATCACATAGTTTAAACACCAATAACCATCCATGTTGGTCATTAAACTAAGTTGATCAAAATCACTAATCTTGTAGCATTGAAGTAAAAAAATTAATCTTCTTTCTTTATCCTTCATTTTATTCTACAATGTGATAATATTTTCTCTATGGGCCTCACTATCTACCCTGGACACTGTGATATTAAACAAAATATTGTACAACTTTGTAGCTACACTTTGTACATCAACAATCACCTCCTAAGGAGCCTATGTAATATGCATTTTCTTCCACAATTTCAAGACCTCCCCATTACTCTGGTGCATTTAATTCATTTCTAACCCATTTGAATTCACAAAAGTGTTAAAATCATCAATGTATTTAGTGGGATCATTGGGATTTATTTTGGGCCTTTTGGCTAAATAGAACAAATTTTCTCTTTATTCAAATTACACCTCTCATTTTGTTCTTGTGTTTACCATATTCCTCTTCCTCGCTCTCTGTATAGTTCCACTTTCCTAATCAAACCCATTGGAGACTATGGGTAGCTCTATCAAAACCAGATTTTGCCTTTCATCTCTTACATTCTACATCTCCTTTACCCATTGAGGAATTATAAGTTCTCCTATTTCTTCTTCTTGTGTAAGTTTTGAAGGTGTATAAGGTTGAGAGGTCATTGAAAGGGAGTGATCAAAATGATTGGTAGTGAGGTACTTATTTAAAGATGGATTTGACGGAGTTTAGTGAACCATTTCCCATAGAGAGGTTTCTTTCATGGGTGTTACTTCAGTCAATAGTCTAGTTAAACCCAGGGTTATTTCCATAGTCATGGTTGCTTTCAGCATGGCCAATGGCTAGGCATGGGAAGCGTTATTTGGGTTGAGTTCTTCTTAGGAGCTGGTAGATTATTAAAAATAGAAACTGTAACCAAATTTTCAAATTGGATAGCCCTATAAGTCCTTATTAATATTGGTGAGGAAATAATATATGAATCTATTATTGTAATAATAGAAATGGATTATACAATTCTAGGCATTATCAAAGGTAAATTTATAGCTAAAATTTCTACATTAGGCACTGAATAAATAATATAAAATATTACCTCATCAGTTTTTTGACTTTGTTCTAGTGTGAGGCTAATAAGGTGTCTCTTCCTCCTTGCTCGCAGCTTTCTCTAGCTCAACTTCTTAATCATCTTGTTATGCCATGCCCATATCCTATTCTTCCTTTGAAGGATAATCAATAAAGGATGTCACTTATTCTAGTTCTTCTTATTCTCCTAGATCCGTTGTATTCTATGCATATTTTTTCTCCTCCTTAGTAGCTTCTTATAAAATACAGACCAAGTGATGGTCTCTCTTCTAATTTCTTATCGTAGAAAGGAGCAAAGGATTCCTTTTTCTTCCTTTAGTATGTGAAAATAAGTGGAGTGGAAGGTGGATGATATGATAGAAGGGGTTGTGGGAACAACTATGGTAGGAGGTGGAGGTGGAGGTGATGAAGTGGAAGGTGTGGAAAACATATGGATTCCTTAATGGGACTTAGGAGATCGAGAAGTATTAGAGGCTGTTAGAATTGAAGTGAAATTTATTTATTGGAATTTAGGAAAGCTCACTCAGGTGACTTTAATAAGAGGAGGCAAAAGAGCCATCAAAAAACTATTCTTCCTTTGATTAGTTGAAGAAATAAATGGCCTCTCCTTGATAGTTATTGAGTCCAAGGCTTGTTCATGTGAATCTATTGAATTAGAAGGGACATGAGGACCAGGAAGTCCTCTCAAAATATCCCTCCTGAGATGAGGATTTGATTCCCTCTAACACCTAGATTGATTTGGGTGCTCTTTTGTGGATTCTATTAAAGGGGAAAGAGGTTGATCCAATGGTTGAGATCCCTATGGTGGATATGGAGGCCATTTATGACTCCATGTATTTTGGGCCTCTTCTTCTGTGCTTTTGGGTTGTATTGTAGGGCCTATACAAATATCAATGACATTTTATTATCTTTCATATTTATCCAAAATTCTAAATGATCTAAAGCATTTAAGAAAATATGATCATGATCATATGCTTAGAGATTATAAAGGGCATGCACTTTATTATTTTCCAACACAATTTTGAGATACCCCCTTATTTTCTTCCTAGGGTCCCATTCTATGAAATGTATGAGTTGTAAGTTGTCTTGCATTCTAACCTTACCAATTGAAATGAAATGTGACCTATTCATATATTAAAGTTGTCCAATATTGGAAGGAGTCTTAAAGTAATAGGCCAAATATCCATAACCTAATTATTCATCAATATTATTTAAGACTTGATAGGCTATTTCCTATTTTGAAATATGATCTAGAACATGATGTGGCAATAGTAAAGGAGTAGTCCTGGTACCCTCCACTCAGATGATGGCTACATCTAGATATAAAAAATAATATTCATTTATGCTAATGGTCTGTGTTATTTTTTTTTATACTCTAGACATTGGGGTGCCCTACATTGCTTGGTATATATGAGGATATACGTCATTACTTATCCTTTTGATCTCATTCCTGTACTATGAATGAACATAAATGAGAAATCCTGTCCGACCTTATTTCCCAAATATTCATCTGATGGTTGCCATTCTTAACCATAAGGATTGAAAATAGTGGCTTTTACCACATCCAACAAGTAATACATCATTTAAAAATTTCCATCCTTAGGCCTCTAATTAGGGTAAATTATATGTGCCTTTAATCATCCACTTATGATCTCCTCTAATGCTTCCAACTTGTTAGTTGTCAGGAGTATATTCAGTAGTGGATAAAGATGAAAGATAAGAAAATGTCATTGATATTTGAATAGGCCCTACAATACAACCCAAAAACAATAGAGGAAGAGGCCCAAAACACATGGAGTCATAAATTGCCTCCATATCCACCATAGGGATCTCAACCATTGGATCAACCTCTTTCCCCTTCAATAGAAGCCACAATAGAGCAACTAGATCAATCTAGGAGTTAGAGGGAATCAAATCCTCATCTCAAGAGGGGGATTTTGAGAGGACTTCCTAGTCCTCATGTCCCTTCTATTAGGGACCTTTGCTAAATATATAAATTTTTTTAAATTTTTCTTTACAAGAGACTTCTAGATAGTGTAACTAGGGGTTTCAAATGAAACACTTGATTGAGGTATTCTTATAGGAGAATATTTTAATTATTTCCAATAACTGACCTATTTTTTCATGTGGGAAAGTAATTATGAAGTATGTAATTTTGAAAAAGTATCTATTAGATTGTGGGAGATAAGTCTGCACTGATGGACAAGTATTTAGTGGCATAACCTTATTTAATTTTGCTGCACCATTTATTTTATGAAACACCGAGAGCATAAAAACAAGTATGAAAGTATGTTCCTAATGTTTATAAAACTCATGATGTTCTAATATGTATTAATTTTCAAAAATTTTAGTGGCATATTTGAAGATGTTATTATTAAAACCATTTTTTTACGGCAACTATGGTTTGGTTACATATACCTTGGGTAATAAGGACACAATAATATGATTTGAGTAAAAAATGAAAAGAATATTTAGGTTTTCATTATTTGAATGCAAATTAATGATCAAATGGATGCTATATAGCATAATGTTTGGGTGAAACCCTAGACTCAGTCCATCCAGATGTTTAAACATGTTTTAGGTTTACCACTATAGTTTGCATGGAGGAGTGGTGGAAACAAATGGAAGAGAACTTAGAAGTGGTCACTCCTATAAACAAGGGTTTAAAAAATAATAAAAAGAAAATAAAATGGAAAATGAGAACACATTGTTTTGAAAAAAAATAAAATGGGTAAAATTAAGCTTTCTAAAGGAGTTTCAAGCAAATACCAATGATTATTCTCCAATTTCAAGGCAAGTGTTCGGTATTTTTGTGAACTCTAAGTGTGTATTTTTATGGGTTTCACTTGATTTATAGATTTATGGCTATTTTTAGTGAGTTACACGCTTTTATTAAAAATATAAACCTTCATTTAAAAATATTCTAAAATTTGAGAAAATGGAGAATAAAATTTGGTAGTCTTCCTGAAGTTGTGTTTTATTATGATGGTTGTACTTATAAACTTGAGGTGAGTTCATGACCATAATTTTGAAAGAAAATAGAATTATTCAAGAGTTAGTGGATGTCAATATTTTTGGTTTTACTGGGGTTCATATTGTTACAGAGCTATTTAATGAGTTATTTATCACATGTATTTGAGGGTGCCATTTTACTCTCACCCACAATCCCATAAATATGATACTCTTATTTCAGATGGTATGGAAGATTAAACAAAAACAAACTTTAGACATGTAGGTGGTTATAATCCTAAGTAATTAGCCAATATGAGCATGGTAGATTCTTAATTTGAGTGCAATATTCATATTTCAAATCATTCAATATAAAAGACCAAACCTAACAAATATGATTTTATTTTATTTGACATCGATACCTTTGATAATATTTTTCATTTGGGCATAGTTTATGATTTAGCTGAGAAAGATAGTTATCAAATGAAAATAGAGTATTATATAAATTATTTGTATGATTAACTATTTGTGTTCATCCTTTTGAATTCTATATAATATAAATGATGCAAGATATTAAACTAGCAATTGCTCTAAAGGTGCAAGGGAAGCCAAAAGAATTGTTTTATTTTCCTAATAATATCTAGTAAGCAAGACCCAAACCCTTGTGCATCAGGGTCAAGTTAACTATGCCATAATATTTTTTTAGTGATTTATGTTGGCCTTTACGATGGGAAAATACCATAGATTCATCTCACATAAGATAAATAAAATAATATGTTGTTCTCCACAATTTTAACGTTGACACTCTACAGTTTTACCCAATGGATTCGACAAATCATTCTCCATAGTGGTTTCCAATTTGATTTTTTGTGTTAGTGTTTATGGTCAATGTGGCTCCATAATGTTTGTTTTTATTAATCATGTGTCCATCTGACTCATGTAATGGAAAACAAATTAATCATTTTGGTGGTATGGTATTGCATGGAGTTTTTTCGTGATGTGCATGGATTCTGCAAAGTGGTGGAAGAAAAAATGCTTACATAAATAATATATGATGGACACAAATCCTTCCCATTATATCATGCCAAGATTATGGGAAAATTATTATACGTGAATTTAGATACTTTATTGTAGCATAATCTACTACTTAATTCCTAATGCCCATGCGAATCCCAAGGGAAATAGAGGATTGTCAATTATATATTCTATCTACAAATCTGTTGTGCTAAAGTGAAAGATTCAAGGGACCAATATCCATGTATAATTTTAATCCATTCAATGTCATTATTACTTATAAAGATAGGAAGAATCACAAATCCTTGCAAATAATAATAATAATAATAATAATAATAATAATAATAATAATAATAATAATAATAATAATAATAATAATAATAATAATAGTAATAGTAGTAGATATGCTTCAGTAAACAGCGCTGGTATATAAATTCATTTTATCATAAGACTATTATTGTATTGGAAGAGCTGGTAGAAGTGAAAGCAGAGCATAATAAGAGGAAAAATATACTCGATGTTAATTCTAAGAAACACCAGATTAATAAGCACAATGCCAACTAAGACCGAAGTGAATCTGGGCACTACGGGCCTTTGTTGGTGATGAATGCCCTAATACACTAGTTAATGTAAGGATTTGGCTTATTTCTTGTATATACAGGATTTGAGATGAGATTAATATCTGTAAAAATTTAGTTTTTAGTCCAATGTCCATATGCATACCATATAACCTCTCTTTCCATTATTTATACACCATTTTTATTTTTTTAAATTTCTACTGGCAACCATAATTTTATAGTATATAATTATATCGTAGATAATAGTGTTTTATCCAAATAATCTTTTTAATTGATACTCGTAGTTGTGCTTTGGCTAAATAATTTTTGACCTCCTTTTTTTCATAATTTTGCACACTCATTTTTTCTTTTGGCCAAAGATTTTTTCTATCTTTTTATAATAAGATTTATTTTAATTTAGACCATTTATATTTAAAATATAGTAATGCCACTTGATTTTAAGATTAGTCTTGCTAATTAAAAATTAGTTCTAGATTATGACTTCAAAAATTATGGAAGTATACCTAAGTCCAACCTTTTTATGTGTGCAAAAAAATAAATTAAAGGGATAGAGATCAACATACAAGAGAGATTGGAAAATAAGCAAATTTTCAATCCTATTTTCAAGAGAAATTTTATGCTAGCATGGATATCATGTAAAAATGAAAACTTAAGAGTTTTTCAGTGTTCTTCAAGGTGTTCAATTTAAGTCTGATAGACATGAGTCACAATGCCCAACCTCAATAGCATTGTAAACAAGGGGATGCCATTAATGAGAGGTAGATGAATTGGGTAGATCTAGAAATCTATTATTGTTATTGAAGAAATCAATTGCTCGCTACGTATAAGATGTTATACCGCATTTCCACCAATATGATAGCCATAAAAATTGAGGTGGTAAACTATCGAGCATCCCCAAACCGCAGTTAGACATGTCTATGTTTGTCACTATTTAAATGGGAAAAATAACATCTTTTTTTGGTCTCATATGAAGTGAATCTAAGGGCTTCACCCAATTTATAATCCTTTGGATAAAAATTATTTTATAAAAATATTTATGTGATTGTAACTTGTTGATAAGAAGTATCTTGGTATAGACCATTAAGAAAAAAAATGTTTAAAAATGAAATGTTTGGGGATTGAAAATACTAGAATATAATCATTATTTTATGTTAATATAAAATAGGAATGCATTGATTGAATTTACATGTAATAACCCAAAATAATAGGGTGTCATATTAGAAGAAGAAGAGAAAAGTAGAATGGATTTATTAGTTAGGATTATTGTAGTTGCTCCAAACATAAAACATCAGAGGTTGATGTCTGTGATGGATTGCACAGTCTTGGCATTTTATGTTCCATCAAAGTTATGGCGTAAAGGCATGTGGGATATCACTCCACACATGGTTCTATAAGAGAATTATCAAATGGTTTTATTATTTAGGATTGTTGTAGTTGCTCCAAACAAAAAACATTAGAGGCCAATGCTTATGATGGACTACATGGTCTTGGGATTTTATGTTACACCAAAGCTATGGCTTGAAGTCATATGAGATATTAATCCACATAGGATTATATAATAAAAGAGTTGAATGGATTTACTACTCAAGATTGTTGTATTTTATCCAAACAAAAAACATTAGAGTTTGATGTTGTGATGGACTGCACGGTCTTGGCATTGTATGTTCCACCAAATCTATGGCCCAAAGGCATGTATGATATTACTTCACACAATATTGAAGAAGAGAATAGTCAAATGGATTTATTAGTCAAGATTGTTGCAGTTACTCGAAACACAAAACATCAAAATTTGATGTCTATGATGGACTGCATGGTCATGGCATTTTATGTTCCACCAAAACTATGTCCTGAAAGCATGTGAGATATTAATCCACACAATTAATATTAAACATAAAATACATGGCTAAAGTAAAAATAGGAACATGGATTGATTACAAAACATTTATACTTATGTCCAAATCAAAACTGCAAGATTCAAATGAGACCTATAAATTAAATAATAAAATTACACATTGAATGCTAGTGGTTTAGACACGTATAAAATGGAAACATGTAATTACTTATTATCTAAAAAGGCACATTATATAAATTGTTGGAAAATGAATTTTCGAGTTGAATGAATACTTTTATAGCTGAAATATGACTATAGTAAGTAGTGTTCTAAAATAATATGTTTATTATTTTCAAATGGGTATGTCTTCCTGATACATGTTACCTAATTAAATATATAAGTGAGATGTGTATTATGATTGATTTGATTAAAAATCAGTTAAGGTACTTTACTAAAATATGGAGAGCATAGGAACATAATCTTATCATATAATTCATGTTAACAACTTGGTGATAAATTCATTTTGTTTGATACCTTTTTGCATTGTGATAATTTTGATTTCCTTATCTTAAATAGGATTATTTTAAGAGTGTTTATGATTTAAACCAAGTTTTTTTTTAAATGATCAATCCTCCCTCTTGTTAAGGGATGGTGAGTGAGAGGTGGGGAGCCTATTTATGGTCACTCATCATCAGTTAATAAGATAAATGCTAATAATATTCCATAACATAGAGGATGAATGATGTGGATAATGGCCCATATTTTGAAATCCAATAATACTATAAATTTTTTTTACCAGGGTAATGTTATAGTTGTATATATTATCAATCCATAGTGCTTTATAGTTTATGTGATTTCTTAAAGTCATAACAAATAGAGGCATACTTAGTATCTTTATGATTGTTTCTATGTGATAGTGATTATACTTTCACATGTGATTCTCAAATGGTTTTGGTTACTTTCATCATCAGTATCTTCTCTTTTGTGAATGGAAGGGTCACTCCTAGTAGGGAGGCATGTGGGAGAGTGATGGTATGTGGTTGGAGGAAAATTTCCTAGATGATGCTCTCCTTCTCTAGAGTTGAATTTGAACATATTATGATATAAACACATGATTAATATAATTTGTTATGAGATATTTCATGAAATTTATAGTTTACTAATATTCTTTTGACATTATTATATTTAATTTCCTTACACAATAGTGGATACTGGCATGCGTGTACATTTATTATTTATTATATTGTACTTCAACAATGATTATATTCATTGAATGTAGATGATATGATATACTCTAGTGTTCTCTTATTGTATTTTTGTACCTTTATTATTGTAATGATTTGCTATTATACCTTAAATGTTGAAATCATGTACCATTGTGTAATCTTAGAATTTATCTATCATTGGAAACCTTATATGGATTAACGTAATAAATTCACATATGATTAAATCAATAAAGTTGACTGTGAAAATTATTATATTTAGTTCATTTTAGCATGATGACAATAGAATTCTGTATTTGAAATGTTATATAAGCTATAATATCACATTGTTTATATGTTGATAAGATAATTAATAGTTAGTTGATATTTGTTAGCTTAAAAAAATAGTGCACAATTTTCTAAATTAAAACTAGTAAGGTTTTAACAGCCAAAATAGGATCTAAAATGAGATTAGGTTATCACCAATGTGTTTAAGGGGCTTAATATTCCCTAATCAAGTGTTATTACAACTAATCAAGAGTTTGGCTGCACAAATCACTCAATTAGTGAAAATTGATTCTAAAATGACTTAGGTTGTCCTATATATGTTTATTGGATTTGAGACTTTCTTATCTAGGTTCCTTGTATAAATAATCAAATAATTAGTTGAACAAGGCACTCAATTACAACATATCAAGTTGAAAACAACATTATGTTATCATAATTATATTTGCAGGGCTCCATATGCCTTAATTTAGTGCCCCATTCAACCAATCAAGCAATTGGTTGCATGGAGCACTACATTCAGAAAAATCGAGTATGCAATGACATTATGTTATTGTAAATGTGTTTATCTATAGAAATATGCCTTAAATTAGTACCCATTATAATTAATCAAGTGTTTGGTTTCACGTGATACTCAATTAGGGTAAACCAAGTCTGAAATGACATTAAGTTTTTTCAAATGTGTTTAGGGAGCTCAATATGAACTAATAGAGTGCCTCATGAAACCAAGCAAGGATTGGTTACATGAGTTACTCAATTATGAAATATCGAGTCTCAAATGACATTAGGTTATCATAAATATATTTAGGGGGCTTGGAATGCCCTAATTGAGTGCCCCATGCAACCAATTAGGAGTTGGTTGCACAAGGCACTCAATTAGTAAAAAATGAGTTTTAAATGAATTACATTTTTTTAATTGTGTTTAGGGGGCTTGATATTCCTTAATACAATTCCTCTTCTAATAAACATAGTGATTAGTTAAACGAGAGCTCAATTAGGGAATATAAAGTATGAAATGACTTTTTCATTTTGTAATTATGTTTAGGGGGCTAAATATGCAATAATCAAGTGATTAATGCAACCAATAAATGAATTGATTGCACAAGGCATTCAATTAGTCCATATAAGGTCTAAAATGACAAAAGATAGTTACAATTTAAGTCTAGGGAGTTTGATATTACATAATCAAGTATGCAACAAATTGAGTAATTGGTTACATAAACCACGTAATTAGTTAAAATAAAGTCCAAAATGATATTATGTTGTCACAAAAGTCTTTACAGGGCTTGATATGCAATAATTGAGTGTCCCATGGAAATAATCTAGTAATTAGTTGCATGGTAAAAATAATTAGGGCATATTGGGTCTAAAATGACATTAGGCTATCACAGCGGTGTTAGGGTCTTAATATGACCTAATTGAGTTCCCCATGTAACGAATAAATTCATCGGAATGCATACTTAATTATGGAATATCAAGATTAAAATAACATTATGATTTTGTAACTCTATTTAGGGGACTCGATATTGTTAGGAATTAGTCCTAACATGGGTATATTATTTAGTTTCATTATTAGTGATTTGGTTGTGCAAATCACATAGCATAAAACAATAAAAGATATTGGTTATTAGAACAACCAATCCTAACGTATTATTGTAAAGGTTTTTTGTTAGTTCTTAGTTGTTCACAACTAACCTATTGTTAGAAGTCTTGTTAAAAACATTTTCTTATATATTGTAATCTCTCGATTAATAAAAATAATGTTGCTGAGATTGACCCCAAGAAATCTTTATGCCTATGCACATTTGAGCATTCAGCGCTTTCATGCATTATAGATTAATCCTAATAGTGGTATCAGATTAGGTTGTTATGCCCTATTTGTACCTATCATTCATTGTTTTATGCATCAAATTGGATTGACGGATATGTTATATAGACCATGAGCAAAAACTATTGTAGTCTATTCACCCCTGGTTGCACTTGTCAATAAATTACAGTATTGACCACGTGCACATTTACTAGCTCCACCATCCATCTGCATTTTTCTTGTTTCCTTTCCACCTTTTTCACTTCTGTCCACAGTTTTCTCACCTATTTTATCCTCTGTGTGCATTCGAAAAATCATAAAAATAGTGTATATATATATATATATATATATATATATATATATATATATATATATATATAGTTTCTGATATTGTTTTGTCTGTGTTTTCCCAAGCTATTTGTATCCAAATTCAATGGAAATAAAAATGATGTCTCTGGAAGGAAAAAAAAAAAAAAACCATAGTATTTTACTACTGCTGGACTTATAGCTCATTGGTGGAAGATTTTCGTTTGAAGGCTCCCTGACCAGATTGTTCCCTCGACGACAAAGTCAATCACCTGAGCATACAATATTCTGTAGTCTTCTGTTGTTCGTTTCTTGAGGAAATCTCCAAGCGATTGGTCCCTATCGTCCAAGGCATCTACTATTCATCACGACGAGCACCAGCAATTACAAAAGGACCAAGGTTCCCAATCAGAATTGTACCTGTGCTACACTTGTTTGAGATCTGCCTAAGAGAGTTTCACATTACATCAAAAGTCTCCACAACTTCGGATCGTGGCATAGAACTTCACCTTGGCTGTGGTTTAGACACAGCTCGACCCACCTCAACCTTGATAACCTTCGCTGTTTTTTGGATCCCTTGCGGCATTCCCGGATCTCCTTCGACGTGCCTCCTGTACTTATGGAGATCGGGCCACGAGCCACGACTCCTTGAATGAAATTGTGTCGATCGGTTTATGTAGACCCCTGTACTCCATATGAGATCCCTCTTTATCAATCCACGAGCTCTTTGGCAAGTTATGCTCCAGGTAAGGCTCACCTCAGTCAAGAGTAAATTTAGCCCCCTGTTCGTGAGATCCACCTCAACTTGTTTAGTTACACACTGTAAACATTGTATCAAACTTGGAAATTCCATCAATCGACTGTCATTCAATCTTGCCTACATTCTTTCTTGCTCTCAAGATCCTCCTTTCCGTATGGAGATAGACCTATCCAATTAGGCGGCGGTGTAAGAGTTTCTCTCTTCCTTTTTATTGATGAAATATATTTATATATTAATTAAATAGAAATATACAAATAATTCATAAAAAAATAAAGACGGTATGAAAGCATGTCACGTTAAAATAAATCGAGCTTAGGAGCAAAATCATATGTATCCTAATTTAGACAAAACTTAGAAACAAATCACAAATTCATTAAAAAAGATAACTTTTAAGCAGCAAGAGTCGTTGCTTTATGTTTTTATATTTATCTTCTTTGAAAAGTCCATGGTTTTAGGTCTATTCGTGATCTTTAAACTTTTAATGAGTAGTTTAGGTATTTAAGTTTAGTGGTGTTGATTTAGTATTTATATTTTGTTTATAATACTACAATTTGTATTATATGTTTAGAATTATATTTAAGTTATAGTGGGAGTCATTAATTAAAATACGAGTACTTTAGAGTTTATAGGAATATTGATTTTTTTTAATGTACTGCTAGTTTAGTTTAGTTTGGTTTTTTTTTTTTTTTTTTCATAATTGGTGCCATCAATAAATTGACATTGAATTATTTTCAAAATTAGGGTATTTAAAGGTCTTTTGTAAAGTATGTTATATTATTATTATTATTATTATTATTATTATTATTATTATTATTATTATTATTATTATTATTATTATTATTATTATGAGTTATCAAATAAGTCATAAAGGTAGTTTTTAATAAAATAGGGTTTTTATCACATATTTATATTTGAATGCATTTTCAGTTGAAACCAACATTCGATTTTATCGCTTCATGTTAGAATTAAGAGAGAATGTTAGGAATTAGTCCTAACATGGGTATATTATTTAGTTTTATTATTAGTGATTTGGTTTTGTAAATCATGTAGTATGAAATAATATAGGATATTGGTTATTTAGACAACCAATCCTAAATTAGTGTTAAGGTTGTTTGTTAGTTATTAGTTGTTCACAACTAACTTATTATTAGAAGTGTTGTTAAAATCATTTTATTATATATTGTAATATCTTAATTTATAACAATATTTTTGTTGAGATTTACCCCTAATAAATATATGTGCTTGTGCACATTTGAGCCTTCGGCTCTTTCATGCATTATGAATTAATCTTAGCATATATGGCCTAATAATTTTTTTACATGCAACCAAATAAATAATTGGTTGCATGGGGCATTGAATTATGGAAATATAATTTAAAATATCATTAAGTTTTCGTAAATTTGTTTAGAGAGATTGATATTCCCTAATTGAAATCCCCATGTAGCCAATTGAGCAATTAGCTACACACGATGCTTAATTAGGGAAAATCTAGTATAAATGACATAGGTTTTCACAATTATGTTAATGAGGATTGATATTTCTTAATTGAGTACCCTTTATAATCAATCAAGTGATTGGTTACATATGAATCTAAATGACATTAGGTTGTCATAATTATGTTTAGGGGTTTCGATATGCCATAACTAAGTATCTGATGCAACCAATTGAGAAATTAGTTACACATGCCACTCAATTATTGAGAATCCAGTCTAAAATTACATTAGGTTGTCATAAATGTGTTTATGTTGCTCAATATGCCCTAATTGAGTACCTCTTACATGAGGTATTCAATTAGGGAAAATTGAGTCTAAAATGACATAGGTTATCACAAATTTATTTTCAAGGGTCTATATGCTGTAATTGAATTACCCATAAAACCAATCAAGCAATTAGTTGTCTAAGGCAATTAATTAGGGCATATCAAATCTAAATTTTCATTGGGCTATACAAATTATGCTTAGGGGTCTCAATATGCCCTAATTGAGGTAGTTAGTGAAAACAGAGTTTATACTAAAATTAATGTTTTTTAGTTGTGTTTTGGGGGCTTGATATGACTTAATACAATTTCCCTTGTAATAAATAGAGTGATTAGTTGTATAGGGCACTCGATTATGGCATATCAAGTGTAAAATGACATTTTCTTGTTGTAATTGTGTTTAGAGGGATTAATATTCCATAATCAAGTGTCTAATTCAACCAATCAAGAAATTGATTTCACATTGCACTTAATTAGTTCATTTCAGGGCTGAAATGACAATAGGTAGTGAGTCTAGGGGCTTCAATATTTCCTAAAAAATTATGAAAAAAATGAATTATTAATTGCATATGGAACTTAATTATGTAAAATCAAGTCCAAAATTATATTAGGTTGTCAAAAATGTGTTTATGGGGATTTATATGCCATAATTGACTACCTCATGAAAAGAATCCAATAATTGGTTGCATGGGGAAAATAATTAGGGCATATCAAGAATAAAATCACTTTAGGATAATGAAATTGTGTTAGGGGACTTATATGACCTAATTGAGTTCCCAATATAGCCAATCAAGAAATTATTTTAAAAAGGCATTCAATTATGGAATATCAAGACTTAAATTGCATTAGTTATTGTAAGTCTATTTAGGGGGCTCAATATGCCTTGATCAAGTTTCCCCATGCAACCAATAAGGGAACTGGTTGTATATGGCACTGAGTTATGGAAAATAGAGTTTCAAATATCACTAATTTTTCACAAATGTGTTAAGGAGGCTTGATTTTCCCTAATTGAGATTCCCATACAACCAAGTGAGAAATTGGCTACCTAAGGCACTTAGTTAGGGAATGTCAAGTTTAAAATGACATTAGGTTTTTGTATTTATGTTAATGGGGCTTTATATGTCCTAATTGACTGCCCTATACAATCCATCAAATGATTCATTGCACATGAATCAAAATTACATTAGGTTGTCATAATTTTGTTTAGGGGTTTTGATATGCCCTAATTATGTGTCTCATGAAACCAATTGAGAATTTGGTTACACATGGAACTAAATTATTGAAAATTAAGTCAAAAATGACATAAGGTTATCACAAATGTGTTTTTTGCTCAATATTCCATAGTTCAGTGCCCCTTACAACCATCCAAGAGATCGGTTACATGAGGTAGTTAATTAGGGGAAACTGAGTCTAAAATGACATTAGACTTATAGAAAAATATTTTCATTGGTTGATATGCCCTAGTTGATAACCTCAAAAAACCAATCAAGCAATTGGTTGTGTGAGGTAGTTAATTAGGGTATACCAAGTCTAAAATTACATTAAGCAATCAAAATTATTTTGAATTATAAATTATAATAATGTGAAAATGAGTGTTCCTCTCTATTGTATTGAAAGGAGCCTTGTATTTATAACAATGGATGAGTCCTAACCCTTCCAAAATTGTAGTCAATAAGGTCAGCCAACATGACCCAATTTTAATAAAAAGTTACTATTATGTCTTGAACTAGGTCAGCCTGACTGACTTAGTTATGTAATGTGTGCTTTAATTTTTATAATATGTTTTACCTGACATACTAAGTAGGAAAAGAGGGTGTTTGCTTAATGAGGGGATATTTGAAAGGAAAATGCTTAGGGAAATATGTAAACGGGGTTTGTTTTCTTGTAAAGTTGGATAAATAGAATTTTTAATGTGTTTAGGTAATGATATAGATGATTAACAATATTATGTAACACTAATAGTCTTAACACCCCTTTATTGGTGCACCCTTTAAGGGGTGCACTCAAAGACATCAAAACTCGATAGGTTCATGCAAGAGAGAAAGTGTTAGTAAATTTTGAAAATATTATGTCTATACACACATGAGGTATATATAAGTGCAAACATATAAGTTTGAGGTGTCACAAACCTACACAACTAATAGGGAAAATAATATAGAGCCTTGATTATATTAATCATTACAAGGTTCTATGTTTTTTTGCAAGTGTTTGCATAGGGTTTGAATTCATGTTTCCTAATCTAGGTGGTTATAAAACACATATAGATCCATTTCAGGGATAGTGACAAACAAGTGAGTTATAGAAATAGAAAATAAGATAAATGCACCTCTCCTTCATTTATTTTTCAATTTTAAATATAGGAAGTATAATATCAATCTACCCATTCACATTTAGATTCATATGACTATTTCCTTATTTTATATAATTTGAATATTCATAGTTCTAATTCGTTTAGGTAACATTAATACAAAAATAATAAATGCATGCATATTGAGCCACCTAAACACATTTGTGACAACATAATATAATTTTATACTTAATTTGACCTAATGAAGTGACTCGTGCAACCAATCACTTGATTGGTTGTATTAGGAACTCAACTATGGCATATAAAGACCTCTAAAGATAAATACGACAACTTAATGTCATTTTAGTCTCAATATACGCTAATTGAGTTCCTTATGCAAAAATTTTATCAATTGATTGCATTGAGAGATCGATTAAGGAGTATCAATTCCTCTAAAAATAACTGTAACAACTAAACGTAAACTTACATTTTATTTTCCCTAATTGAGTAATGACATCAAAGGTTGGTGGTGTGGTGTAATGTCCATGCATAAATAATCAATGAATGACATGAAAATCATAATTCAGCATATAAAACAACCCACCTAAAATAAATTAGACAATAAAAAAATTATATATAGATATTCATATAAATTTTAGAAAATCAAACAAATTTAAAACACATTGTTGATTAAAATAGAAAAGAGTGGAGAACATAAGAAAATAACTAGTTAAGATGGATAACAATCTTTGTTTGTCTCAAACCCAATCTCCAATGATACTTCCACCATCTTCATTACGACACATGTCTTTAACTATAATTAAATTATAAAATAAAATAATTATAAAAAAAGTAGTAGCAACTGGCTAGGAGCATACATAGTAGAGGAAATGGGATGGACATCACAATTTGAAATAAAATAATATAATAAATAAAATTAATGAATTCAAATCAATACGTTTGGAATAATTTAAGATAAAATGCAAATATAAAACATAAAAAATACTAAATTACAATGATTAATGACTACCTCAAAAATATACAATAACTAGAGAATCAAATGAGAATTGAATAATTTCCAATAAAAAAATCAACTATTGTGGCAAATAATATAAGTAATCTTAAGAGGTCATAAAAATATTCAAGTCTATCAATATAATAGTTAGTTAATTTGTATAAGATAACATTAATTTATTAATATTAAATATTTTATTAATTAAGTCAATTGCTTCAATTATGAAAAAATAAATTGATTGAATTAAGACTAAATAATTGTGGGATATTAGCAAATTTCTAAAGTTATTAGATAATAGTTAAAACCAATTTATATTAATTATGTTTAGTATTGATTAATTAATTCAAATAAATGATGAGATATGTACATTTTGAGGTGCCTCTCTTTGATTTGTCACATAGTTTCATCTATTTAAGGGTTCCACGTAGACTAATGATTACATCACCTTCTCTAAAATAATCCTATTAATTGGTGATAGTTGGCCTCAATCTAATTATACCACTATGTTGGACATGAAAAAATAGTTCCTAGGAAAAAATAGCTCCAAACTAAACCACATGAACAAAGATTTTATGATTTTTTTTATCACCTTCTTGAACAAAGAATACAAATTGCCTTATGAAAGTCAAATGAATGTTAAATTTAAGATAAAACTTTTAATAAACATAAATTTTGACATTACGATCCACCACTACCTCATGCCTGCTTCCTCACCCTTCTTGATTGTGATTGTAAGTTACACCACTAAAGGCCTTGGGAATCTAATGAGGGAGTTTCAAAAACATGCAACCTCCTTGCATTGAATTGTAACTAAGGGTGAGAAGGTGTGTTAGGAGCCCGTGTCCTACCCTTCTCTTTGAATTATAAGTGTATTAGTCACTATGGACACATATGATTTGTAAGTCATCCCTTGAGTATTTTTGAATTATCCCACATACATCGAAGGTAGTGGTTTTTAAAATAGTTTTAGTATTTAAATAAGTGTTTAGGCTAGTGAAGGCATCCATGAATATTATTGTTCCAAGTTTGATCAAAGGAGGTTTCCCCATCAAAGTGGCCTATGATATAAAGGATATTTTGGGTTATTTTTCAAAGTTCATTTCATTGTTCATTTATTTTTTATAGTTTTTAAATATATGCAGAAGGATCATCACATATGGTATCAAAGCACTTTCTCAGCCTACAAGTAGATTTAGATTTTCTTTTAATAGTGTCTTTCCAAAAGCTATGTCATTCATGGAAATATTTTTCCTTTCCTCTATTTTTTACATATTCTATGCAAGTTCAGATAAGGGTAAATACCCCTCTACATAACTATAGGAAGTACTTGGGCATAAGCCTTACAACTCATTGTGAGGAGTACCAGAGGAACCCTAAAGTAGTTGGACTATTGAGAGGACCTACCAATGAAAAAGGAAACAACCTCATCTCGATTGACTAGTTTACACCTGATGAACCATTAGTTATCACTTAGGAGTAAATATGTGGCTAAAATGTTTCCAAATAGAGATACTCATTTAAATAACATTGATAGACAAAGGGACTCCTCAAAAACCTTTAGGTAGCTAAACATACTTAGGGCCCATACCCAACATTATAGTTTCAAAATACCAACAATAGAATGATCATAGTTGAGATTAGTTGGTCATCGTGCACTTGCAAATAGGGTTTTGGCAGGACCAACCAAGTGGCAATCATTTTTTTTAAGTAAAAAAAATCTATTTTTTCACCATATAGCTCTCCCTCTACAGTTTCATTGACTATCATAATTTCTTGAAACACCTGAAATTCCATTGTAAACTTTTTTTTTCTTGAAGGTCCATATCAAAATTTCATGTCTATTAGCAAGAATCCTCAATTTTTGATTTATTTAGGTTTTGCCATAAATTTTTTAGTTTTTTACCTCTTGCTTAGAAAATTTCCCATAATGTTCCTCTACCTTTTATGCTTCTTTGTCCCTCTTGCAAAAAATTTCTAGTTTTTTCATTATTAATCTAAAATTGCCCTTGCATTCATTAATCATAACTAGAAGGTGTCAAAAAACTAGTAAAAGTACATTTACCCCTTCCGATTGAGCCCAAATTAAAAAATTTCCTTATTGACCATGTTTTAGAATGTGTTTTTCTATCATTTTTGCCCATGCCAAACTTCACCAAAAATTGCACCATTGAAAGTGATGCTTGTGGCAATAGCCTAGGTTTTTTTCTTATCTAAGAGGGTCATCCGATTGCTTTGAATAACAAATCCCTTTCTAGAAAAATATTTTTTTTGTCTACATATAAAAAGGAAATGATGGAAATTCCACATGCAGTACAAAAATGGAAGCCATTCTTGGGAATCATTTTCGCATCAAACCTAATCACCAAATTCTGAAATATTTTATAAAACAATAGGTCTCATCACTGAAAAAACAAAAATGGGTCAATAAACTCATGGGCTATGTTTATGAGATCTCTTACAAGAAGGGTAAAGACAATGTCATGGTAGATTCTCTCTCACATACATTCGAGGACCAAACTTCCCTTTCTACCATCTCCATATCCATTCTGAACTAGTTGGAATCTATACACCAAGGGTATGTAAATGATCCCTCCTTACACCACATCATTCAATAATTGGCCATTAACCCATCTGTAATATGACATTATTCTTGGGATGGTATTTATCTACAATATATGGATCATCTGGTGGTTCCCCATAGTATAGATTTTCATCAATCCATATTCTATGAAATACATGTTTCTCTATTAATAGAACACTCAGGATTTATTAAAACATATGAGTGGACACATCAAAACTTCTTTTGAAAGGGGATGAAAAGGTAAATTAAATAAATGGTGGTTGAACTTGATACTTGCCAATGCAATAAAAGTGAAATAGTAATGATTCCTAGTTTTCTTGATCTATTTCCCATTCTTACTAGAATCTAAATAGATATTTCTATGGATTTCATTAAGGGGCTCCCTAAATCAAGAGGAAAAATAGTGATACTATTCATGGTATATTTCCTCTCTAAATATAGTCATTTTTGTGCCCATAGCCATCCCTATACAACATCCACATTCGTACAAGTTTTCTTAGATAAAATATTTTGCCTTCATGGCATCCCTTCTACAATCATCTTTGATTGTGATGCAAATTTCATTAGTAATTTTTGGATGGATTTATTCTGATGCACATGCACACAACTAAAGATGAGCTTCGGATATCAACACCAAAAAAATGGCCCAACATAAATTGTCAACAAATCTTTGGAAACATTCCTTCATTTATTTGCTTTAGAATAACAACACCAATGGGAAAAGTGGATTACCCTCACAGAATGGATGTACAATACCTCCTACCACACTTCTACTAAAATGAATCCATATAAAACACTTTATGATCAAGCACCCCCCACCACTTCTTGCATATACCCAAGCAGTTCAACACTTTAGGCAGTCAAAACTAATCTCCAACATAGGATCAGATTCACAGTAGCCTATGGACAATCTCCATCTAACATAGAATTGAATGAAGTAACATGTTGATCAACACCATTTTGAGTACACCTTTCAACCCGAAGATATGGTTTTTATTCATCTGTATCCATACAAAGAAACATCCCTAAAACTAAAAGGGTGTCATAAGCTTGATTTGAAGATTTATGGACCATATAAGTTTCTCTGATAGATTGGGTATATTTTTTATAAGTTAGAGTTTCCACCTTCCTCCCGATTTCACCCAGTCTTTCATGTCTCATGTTTGAAGAGAGTTATTGGAACCACAATTAGAGTGCAAATAGTTTTACTAAAACTTGATAATGAAGGCTTCATCCTTCTCAAATCAAAATCAATCCTGGATAGGTGTACCTTCCCACTTCACTCTCACTCAATCATGGAAGTCTTAATTTAGTGGCATGACTTACAATAAAAAGATACAAAATGGGAACCATTATTCTAAATTTAGCAAGGATTCCCACATCTAAAGATTTGAGGATAAATATTTTTCTAAGGGAGAGGGGGTGTTAATAATTTTTTACTACCCTTCTCTTTGCATTATTAGTTCATTAGCTTCTATGGATGTATATTCTTTGTAAGTCATTTCTTGAGAATATTTAAATTATCCCACATACATGGGAAGTAGTAGTTGTTGGAATAGATTTAGTACTTAAGTAAGCTTTGAGACTTAATGAATGCATCCATGAATATTATTGTATTGAGCTTGCTCAAAGGAGGTTTCCCCCTCAAAGTGACCTGCGATCTAAAATTTATTTTGGGTTATTTTCCAAAGTTCATTTATTTTTTTGTAGTTTATGAATCTATGTAGAAGGATATTCACAAGGTCGTACAATAGCCACCATTTTTTCCAATGACTCCTCATTTAATATCTACGTGAAAGGTTGAAGTAGCTAGCCAATATAGCCATCCAATGTTACATTTTAAAAGCGCCTTTAAAAACTAAATTGATTAATTTTTTTAAGGGGATGAAAGCTTGCTTAATTTATTTTTAAATTTGTATTTTGATAATTAAATTCAATGGAACATGTCCCTCTTATATCATTCACACCAAAAGGGGTTTCAAAATTCACTATTTGTGCATCAAGAACCCATACAACATTTCAATACCCATCTCTAATTTTCATAGATTAGAGCGAATAAGGCTCATGTTTTCAAGAGAACATTCAACATATAAGATACATATTAATTGAAAAAATGAGTTTTATAAGATAAAATTACTACAACATAGACTCATATTTTTTACAAGTATTTTCTCAACAGATTTTACTTTGGATAAGGTATTTAGACATGAATGAGAAAGTGAGGACTAACAAAGGTTTCATCAACTTCTCTAAAATATTGTAGATACACATCCAATAATTGATGATTGAAAATTATTGATTTGGAACACTGATGTTCCATTAGATCCAACCACTAGATAATAATTTGATAATAATTTAATAATAATATTCATTTATTCAAAACAAATGATAATGTTCATCATCTTATCAAAATAAAATTTCTTAAAACAACTGATTTCATATAGGATTGCAATAAAAATAGTAAGTACCAATCCATTAAGAGGCTATAATGAAGAACATGATGTGGAGTTATTGATTACTAACAATGCAAGGGTAATGTTGACATCTTATCTATGGATAGAGATAGGACTTTTAAATGGAGCTTTAGGATATAATTGAGATATAATATTCAAATTGGGAGTGCCCCATTGAAATCACCAACATATGCTTTGGTGAAATTTGACTATTACTTCATAATGTCATTTGAAGATGCATCTCCACATATGATTCTAATTATACCAATACAAATGGGATGCCTATGCCAACTACCCTTACAATTGTCTTAGGAATTAACAATACACAAATCACATGTGTTGACTCTTCCCAAAATAAAAATTAATAATAGACAAAATGGAAAACAAGATTAACATTTTTAGCTATATCTCATATAAATCCCTTGAAAGGAATCATAATTTCACTCTATTTTAAAATGGATAGTTTTAAATAAGCATGGTAATTGAAAATTCACATATCAAATGTCTTAACACTTAACAAATATATAATTTCTATAGAACTTATAAAAAGATAAGATTTGATCTTTATTTATATATCACATATCAAGTCGTTACATGGACTAAAAATATTACCTCCTTTAACAAGAATACACTATCTTATCAATACATTAAAATGGCCAACAGTTAATCATTTTCATATTTAACTTATTTTGGTGTCTATTTATATTAACTTATGGAAAGTCAAAGAAAATAAATTTGATATGCCTAAACTCATTAGGAACATAATCACATGCCCTTTCCCATATGACCATTTTAATATATTTAAGAGTGGAAAAGTAATGGATTAAAAAAAGGGGGAAATACAAATATTTTGATTATTGGTGAAACAAATGCATACATGAATAAATATATCATATATGTTCATCTATGTTTTATTAATATTGTATTATTTTTTCATTTTTCCTTTGAATATTATATTTAATAAATTGAAAATGAATATAAAAAATAGTTATAGTTGTAATAATATATTTCAACTGAAATATATTTTATTATATAAATTATTATACCAATAAAAATAGATATAAAATTTGTTTTAAGGCTCAGGATACCACACACATTTGTTTTTTTATGGTCTAGAAGGTAGCTTACATCATATACGACTATCTTATACTTTCACAATGAAAAAGGTACCTTAATCCATTTCAAATACATACTTTATCCATTGCAAGATTTAAACTTGTGACATCTATTTCAAGAATTAAAAATTAATATATTTTATATTTCTATAAATAATAAATATTTATTTTTATATTGTATTATAATAAATACTACTAACTCAAATATCTTAAATACATATCTAATAAATACTAAAGAATGTAATATAAAATAAATATTTTGAAATTATTATTATATTTAACACACATATAAAAACTAATTACTTAAAACATAATTTACAATGGGATAGTCTTATCTAATACATCACACTATAATAACTACCTTTTACTTGGTGGGATAATACAATGTGGTATCGTAATTAGCTATTACCATAATAACCTAAAATACATTATTGTTTATCCTCACAAAACACAACTCTTATAATAATTAAGTCTTAGTATAGTAACCTTTGAAATATAATGTTTAGATAGTATAATGGTGAGATTTGCCATACAAAACAAATTATAATGCTTATCCTTGCCTAACAAAGCACATATTAATATAGAAGAAAAAAAATTGTAAAATTTTGATAACCAAAATTTTTATCACAATAAGTTTAAATACAATAATTTTTACTCTCACCCATAAAAACATAATTATCTATTAAAATAATAATTTTAAATGGGACAATTCTTGTGTTCCCTTGACACAAGCTATAATAATTTCTTCCAATATAATAATAAAAAATGGGTAAATAATTATCCACAAGTTAATATAATTTTAAGTAGAGCTCCGCAAAATCGCATAATCGCATGGGTTATCATCATATGTTTAAAGTATAGCTCCACAAAATCGCATGGATTATTCTCATATGTTTAAGTTGTATTTTATATTTAAGAAATAAATTTTTTATTAAATTTATATTTATTAATTTTTATTTAAATAGGTTTTAAAATTTAATTTAATTTAAAAAATATTAAAATATTTTTATAAATATTTTTAAAAAAATAATGATAAAATTTAAATATAAATTTATTTAAAGTTTTACAAAGACTCGGTCTATTATCATTTATAAAATGTAAACTTTACTTTTAATAAAATAATATATTTCAAAATTAAAATTATTAATTAAAAAAATTAAAAAATAATAATAAAATAAACTTTATTTTTAATAAAATAAAACATTTTAATAATTTTTTTTTTAAATTGTCAATTTTTAAAATGAAAAACACATTTGAAAATTGTCGCCATGATTTGATTAATATCATTTTTACATCAAAATGGTATGTAAATCTTAATAACTTTAAAAGTGATTATTCAAATTTGAGTTTAAAAAAAATTCCAAATACCTATTATAAAGTAGATTTATATAATATTTATTTTCCTTAAAAATTTATAAGGTCATTTTATTAAATATTTAATGATATAAACATATAAAACCACTTTTTATTTTAATGTTTATATAAAAAGATACACAATTCTTTATATATTTTATAGTTTATTTATTATATTTATTTATTAAATACAGAAATAACCAATTGTTTATACATAGAGATACTTAATTTTTTATAAATGGACATTGTTAATTTTTTATATTCCTAGGCTCCTAATCCCCTATACACGAATATACCCAATTCTTTATACACGAAAATACCTAATACCCTACTTCCTATACATAAAGATAAAGATTCTCCTAAAACTCTCTTAAATAAATTGAGAGAGAATTATTTTAATCCTCTATACACAAAAATACCTAATTCTCTATACATGGAAACCCTTAATTCTTTATATCCCTGAAACCCTAATCCATAAACAAAAAAAAACCAAGTTCCCTATACACAAAAATACCTAAATTAGGGATTTTATTAGAACCCTATAAAATGAATCGAGAGAGAATTGCTTTAGAAAAAAACAATGTGCCAAAAATAAATAAGACAATATGGAACACTGGTTTGTGACAATGAAAATGATGGTAGACACAGATAATTTCTCTAAGTTATCAGCAGCGCCAAAACATGTATTGGAAAATATATTGGCTTGGCTTCCAGCAGACAAGGTATACCAAAATCATATCGTCTCTCAAGAATGGAATATTTTGTTATCTTCTAACAAATTTTTAAATTTATGGACCCGTTCCTCTAGGAGAGATCCATTTTTAGTGTTGTGTAAAGTGGATGATCAATAAAAGCATGCTAATTTGGCATTTTCCTTCTCCAGAGGGACATGGACGACTTTGCCATCTCTATTGCTTCCAAGCAGAGTAAGTGGAAGCATGTTTTCTTATCATGGATCAGCCTCTGGTCTATTCTTGGAATGGTCTTTCTCTACAATATATGGGTCATCCGGTGGTTCCCCATAGTATAGACCTTCATCAATCTATATTCTATGAAATACATGTTTCTCCATTAGTAGAACACTCAGGATTTCTTAAAACATATGAGCAGACACATCAAAACTTCTTTTGAAAGGGAATGAAAAGGTAAATTAAATAAATGGTGGTCGAATGTGATACCTGCCAAGGCAGCAAAAGTGAAATAGTAATGATTCCTAGTTTTCTTGATCTATTTCCCATTCTTACTAGAATCTAAATATATATTTCTATGGATTTCATTAAAGGGCTCCCTAAATCAAGAGAAAAAATAGTGATACTAGTCATGGTAGATTGCCTCTCTAAATATAGTCATTTTTGTGCCCATAGCCATCCCTATACAACATCCACATTCGTACAAGTTTTCTTAGATCAAATCTTTTGCCTTCATGGCATCCCTTCTACAATCATCTTCGATTGCGATGCAAATTTCACTAGTAATTTTTGGATGGAGTTATTTTGATGCACATGCACATAACTAAAGATGAGCTTTAGATATCAACACCAAAAAAATGGCTAGACATAAATTGTCAACAAATCTTTGGAAACATTCTTTCATTTATTTGCTTTAGAATAACAACACTAGTGGGAAAAGTGGATTTCCCTCATAGAATGGTGGTACAATACCTCCTACCACACTTCTACTAAAATGAATCCATATAAAACACTTTATGATCAAGAACACCCCACCACTTCTTGCATATACCCAAGCAGTTCAACACTTTAGGTAGTCAACACTACTCTCCAACATAGGATTAGATTCTCAGTAGCCTGTGGACAATCTCCATCTGGCACAGAATTGAATGAAGTAACATGTTGATCAACACCATTTTGAGTACACCTTTCGACCTGAAGATATGGTTTTTATTCATTTGTATCCATATAAAAAAACATCCCTAAAACTAAAAGGGTGTCATAAGCTTGATCTGAAGATTTATGGGCCATATAAGTTTCTCTGATATATTGGGTATATTTTTTATAAGTTGGAGTTTCCACCTTCCTCCTGATTTCACCTAGTCTTCCATGTCTCATGTTTGAAGAGAGTTCTTGGAACCACCATTAGAGTGCAAATAGTTTTACTAAAACTTGATAATGAAGGCTTCATCCTTCTCGAATCAAAATTAATTTTGGACAGGTGTACCTTCCCACTTTACTCTCAGTCAATCATGGAAGTCTTAATTCAGTGGCATGACTTACAACAAAAAGATACAACATGGGGACCATTATTCTAAATTTAGCAAGGAATCCCACATCTAAATATTTGAGGATAAATATTTTTCTGAGGGAGAGGGGATGTTAGGAATTTTTTACTACCCTTCTCTTTGCATTATTAGTGGATTAGCTACTATGGATGTATATTCTTTTTAAGTCATTTCTTGAGAATATTTAAATTATCCCACATACATGGGAAGTAGTAGTTGCTAGAATAGATTTAGTATTTAAGTAAGCTTTGAGACTTAATTAATGCATCCTTGAATATTATTGTATTGAGCTTGCTCAAAGGAGGTTTCCCCCTCAAAGTGACTGGCAATCTAAAATTTATTTTGGGTTATTTTCCAAAGTTCATTTTTTTTTTTGTAGTTTATAAATATATGTAGAAGGATCCTCACAAGGTGGTACAATAGCCACCATTTTTTCCAATACCTCCTCATTTAATATCTACATGAAAGGCTGAAGTAGGTAGCCAATATAGCCATCCAATGTTACATTTTAAAAGTGCCTTTAAAAAATAAATTGATTAATTTTTTTAAGGGGATGAAATCTTTTTTAATTTATTTTTAAATATTTATTTTGATAATTAAATTCAATGGAACATTTCCCTCTTATATCATTCACACCAATAGGGGTTTCAAAATTCACTATTTGTGCATCAAGAACCCATACACCATTTCAATACCCATCTCTAATTTTGATAGATTAGAGAAAATAAGGCTCATGTTTTCAAGAGAACATTCAACATATAAGATACATATTAATTGAAAAAATGAGTTTTATAAGATAAAATTACTACAACATAGACTCATATTTTTTTACAAGTATTTTTTGAACAATTTTTAATTTGGATAAGGTATTTAGACATGAATGAGAAAGTGAGGACTAACAAAGGTTTCATCAACTTCTCTAAAATATTGTAGATACACATCCAATAATTGATGATTGAAAATTATTGATTTGGAACACTGATGTTCCATTAGATCCAACCACTAGATAATAATTTAATAATAATATTGATTTATTCAAAACAAATGATAATGTTCATCACTTTATCAAAATAAAATTTCTTAAAATAACTGATTTCACATAGCATTGAAACAAAAATAGTAAGTACCAATCCATTAAGAGGCTAGAATGAAGAACATGATGTGGAGTTATTGATTACTAACAATGCAAGGGTGATGTTGACTTCTTATCTATGGATAGAAATAGGGCTTTTAAATGGAGCTTTAGGATATAGTTGAGATATAATATTCAAATTGGGAGTGCCCCATCAAAACCACCAACATATGCTTTAGTGGAATTTGACTATTACTTCATAATGTCATTTTAAGATGCATCTCCACATATGATTTTAATTATACCAATACAAATGGGATGCGTATGCCAACTATCCTTACAATTGTCTTAGGAATTAACAATACACAAATCACATGTGTTGACTCTTCCCAAAATAAAAATTAATAATAGACAAAAGAGAAAACAAGATTAACATTTTTAGCTTTATCTCATATAAAGCCCTTGAAAGGAATCAGAATTTCACTCTATTTTCAAATGGATAATTTTAAATTGGCATGGTAATTGAAAATTCACATATCAAATGTCTTAACACTTAATATATCCATAATTTCTATAGAACTTACAAAAAGATAAGATTTGATCTTTATTTATATATCACATATCAAGTCATTACATGGACTAAGAATATTACCTCTTTTCACAAGAATACACTATCTTATCAGTACATTAAAATGGCCAACAGTTAATCACTTTCATATTTAACTTATTTTGGTGTCTATTTATCAAAGAAAATAAATTTGATATGCATAAACTCATTAGCAACATAATCACATTCCCTTTCCCATATGACTATTTAAAGATATTTAAGAGTGGAAAAGTAATGGATTAAAAAAGGGGGGAGAACAAATATTTGGATTATTGGTGAAACAAATGCATACATGAATAAATATATCATGTATGTTCATCTATGTTTTATTAATATTGTATTATTTTTTGTTTTTATTTTGAATATTATATTTAATAAATTGAAAATAAATATAAAAATAATTATAGTTGTAATAATATATTTCAATTGAAATATATTTTATTATATTATTATACCAATAAAAATAGATATACAGGATATCACACATTTTTTATGGTCTAGAAGGTAGCTTACATCATATAAGACTGTCTTATACTTTCACAATGAAAAAGGTACCTTAATCTATTTCAAATATATACTTTATCCATTACAATATTTAAATTTGTGACATCTCTTTCATGAATAAAAAATTAATATAATTTATATTTCTATAAATAATAAATATTTATTTTTATATTGTATTATAAGAAATACTACTAACTCAAATATATTAAATACATATCTAATAAATACTAAAGAATGTAATATAATATAAATATTTTGAAGTTATTATCGCATTTAACTCACATATAAAAACTAATTACTTAAAATATAATTTAAAATGAGATAGTCTTATCTAATACATCACACTATAATAACTACCTTTTACTTGATGGGATAATACAATGTAATATCGTAATTAGCTATTACCATAATAACCTAAAATATATTATTGTTTATCCTCACATAACACAACTCTTATAATAATTAAGTCTTAGTATAGTAACCTTTGACATTTAATGTTTAGATAATATAATTGTGAGATTTGTTATACAAAACACATTATAATGCTTATCCTTGCCTAACAAAGCACATATTAATATAGAAAGAAAAAAAAAATTATAAAATTTTGATAACAAAAATTCTTATCACAATAAGTTTAAATACAATAATTTTTACTCTCACCCATAAAAACATAATTATGTATTAAAATAATAATTTTAAATGGAACAATTCTTAAGTTTCCCTCACACAAGCTATAATAATTTTTTCCAATATAATAATAAAAAATGGGTAAATAATTATCCTCAAGTTAATATAATTCTTAGTAGAGCTCCACAAAATCGCATAGGTTATCATCATATGTTTAAAGTATAGCTCCACAAAATCGCATGGGTTATTCTCATATGTTTAAGTTGTATTTTATATTTAAGAAATGAATTTTTTTATTAAATTTATATTTATTAATTTTTATTTAAATAGGTTTTAGAATTTAATTTAATTTAAAAAATATTAAAATATTATTATAAATATTTTTATAAAAATAATGATAAAATTTAAATATAAATTTATTTAAAGTTTTACAAAGACTCGGTCTATTATTATTTATAAAAAGTAAACTTTGTTTTTAATAAAATAAAATATTTTAAAATTACAATTATTAATAAAAAATTAAAAAATAATAATAAAATAAACTTTATTTTTAATAAAATAAAATATTTTAATAATTTTTTTTTAAAAAAAATTGTCAATTTTTAAAATAAAAATCACATTTGAAAATTATCACCATGATTTGATTAATATCATTTTTACATTAAAAAGGTATGTAAATCTTAATAACTTTAAAAGTGATTATTCAAATTTGAGTTTAAAAAAAATTCCAAATACCTATTATAAAGTAGATTTATATAATATTTATTTTCCTTAAAAATTTATAAAGTCATTTTATTAAATATTTAATGATATAAACATATAAGACCACTTTGTATTTTAATGTTTATATAATAAGATACACAATTCTTTATATATTTTATAGTTTATTTATTTATTATATACAGAAATAACCAATTGTTTATACACAAAGATATTTAATTTTTTATAAATAGAAATTGTTAATTTTTTATATTCCTAAGATCCTAATCCCCTATACACAAATATACCCAATTCCTTATACACAAATACCTAATACCCTACTTCTTATACATAAAAATAAAAATTCTCTTAAAACTCTCTAAAATAAATTGAGAGAGAATTATTTTAATCCTCTATACACAAAAATACCTAATTTTCTATACATGGAAACCCCTAATTCTTTATATCCCTGAAACCCTAATCCGTAAACACAAAAATACCAAATTCCCTATACACAAAAATACCTAAATTAGGAATTTTCCTAGAACCCTATAAAATGAGTCGGGAGAGAATTGCTTTAAAACAAAAACAATGTGCCAAAAATAAATAAGACAATATGGAGCACTGGTTTGTGACAATGAAAATGATGGCAGACACAGATAATTTCTCTAAGTTATCAGCAGCGCCAAAACATGTATTGGAAAAAATATTGGCTTGGCTTCCAGCAGACAAGGTATACCAAAATCGTATCGTCTCTCAAGAATGGAATAGTTTGTTATCTTCTAACAGATTTTTAAATTTATGGACCCGTTCCTCTGGGAGAGATCCATTGTTAGTGTTGTGTAAAATGGATGATGAAGAAAAGCATGCTAATTTGGCATTTTGCTTCTCCAGAGGGACATGGACGACTTTGCCATCTCTATTGCTTCCAAGCAGAGTAAGTGGAAGCATGTTTTCTTATCATGGATCAGCCTCTGGTCTATTCTTAATGGATGTTGCGATTACCACTTCCTCGGCTCATGGTTTTGTGGGTTTTGAGAGAAGACTGTGTGTTTGCAATCCATTTATGCAAACCCTTTTTGCCGTTCCTCCAATGCAAGCGCAGATGCATCTGATGCAGACAGGGATTGTGGGTTTGGGAAAGGAATCAGTTGAGTCTAACAAAGAACGCTACAAGGTGGTTGTTGTGGCCCATGGTAATGATGGAAGAGGACAAACCATCAATATCTATGATTCTTCTCAAAACACATGGAAGAAAACTCTGGTCTTTCCTGGTGATATTTGGCTAAATAGATATCCTGATATGGTTATTTCTAACTCTTTCCTTTTCTTCATGACAGGGCATCCCAAAGGGATTATGGTGTACAACACCCAAAGCGAAAATCAACAAGGTAATAATAGTGATAATTTGTCAGGCATGAGTTTTGTATCCTTTCCTCCGGCCCCACAAAATCTGTGGCTTCAGCTACCATTGGAACGTAGGCCTAGAATGCCATGGTCACAACTTGTTGCTTGTGGGAAATCTGTGCTGCTACTGGGAGCCTTGCTAAATACTCCTTTCCAGACTCAAGCTCAGGTTATTCTCTATAGATCTGATTTTTCGGAAGATATTATTATATGGGAGCTTCATTTTGAATCCAAGGACAATTTGTTTTGGACTGAGATTGCTCATATGCCCCCGTTTGTGATCCAACGTTTCAAACATGAACTCAAAAATGGTATGCAGGGTGTTGGAGTAGGGGAAAACATTTGCTTAATAATGCATGGTTGCAAGGAAGTGGTTTCATATAATTTAAGATGTGGGTCATGGCATTGGTTCCCCATTTTTCCAGAAGCACCTATTAATCTAGAGTCAGTGAAGGGGATGGCTTTTGAACCTAGGCCTACTGCGAAGTTCTGAGTCTAGGCCAATGAATTGAATCAATTCAAAGAAGATTTGTGGCAGTTCCACTTGGAATTCATTTATGCATCTTCTGGTTTCGATGTTATTAAACAACATTAGATGATTGGATACATCGAGTCAATTTTGAATTTTGATTTGCATTTCTTTATTCTTATTTTCGAGTTGAATTGAGGCATTTGGAGTCATGCCATCAAATTATCCTCTGCAAGGGCAGTTTGTAAGGTTTTTTTTGTTACTATATATTCTATAGTCTAGATTACAGAACCGAGGAACATCTGGATCTGAATCTATTAAAATGTAAGTGTTATTGTTAATCACTGGTTTCTTAATGCCTTATACAATTGCAATACCGATCCTTTTCTAATATTCAAGGTTTATTGTTTTTTCAGCTGGTAGAAACATGACATTTAGTTCAACTTTATCTGTTTGCATCTTATGAGTTGTTTTTTCAGTACTTTCACTAGTTGCCCCTATTTACGCGACTTCATGATATAAAAAAACCCTATGAATATGAAAGTGGCTTTATGTTAAAATTTTGTGATGTTTTTGAGGTAGACTATGCTTTATATCCCACCAGACATGCACAAGTTTTCATCATTTGAAGTAAAAGGTGGCAGAATGAGTTCTTTGTGATGGCAATCAGTGATTGGATTATGGTGCTTTCCAGGCCATCAAAAGCAAAGGTTACTCATTACTGAAATCTGTTCAATTGAAGACAAAACAGATCAGAAAGAGAAAAAGGAATAAGAGCCCCTGTAGAGCCACCTAGTGAAATCAATTTGAGTTTTGAGTTTGTAAATTTTTGTGCTGCCAAACATCATGACCAGAGTTTATTCTTTGGCTGGCTGCATGCAACAAAATGCTATGATTAGATTAATTTGAATTTGGTTACTTTAGTTACACATAATTGTAAATTTTGTAAGTGTAGTCTCTGGGCATATAACTCTGTACATCCAACCCATCTCAATGAAAAAGAATAATGTTTCAAGAAGTTTTTATGATTATTTTATGTTTTCCTATATCCATATTGATTTTTGAAAGGATGTCCCATACTAAATAAACAAGAAACAAAACAACATCCCATGGCCCATTACAGATAAATTCCAACAAGATTTGGAATTCATCCCAACATATAAAACTGACAAAAATAAAATAAGATTTTGATGATGGCCAGTTACTGGTCTTTGCATCTCATGGGAAACCAACTACAGAAAATAATAAAAGCAAATGTTGCTTCTCTTTGGATCAAAACGACAGGATAGTTTTCCTGGATTTTGGTTCCCCTTTTGCAAGTAATTAAGAGACGTGATTAGCGTGAAATCTGATGTTAATTGTTTGGTATAACATAAAATTATTTTATTAATAATAAATATTTTATTAATTAAACTGATTGGATAAATTAGAAAAAAATAATCCATTTAATTGAGACTTAAAAAATCAATTAGATTTGATTAAGACTAAATAAATGTGGGGTGATAGTAAATAGTTAAAATTATTAGATAATATTATATTGATTATGATTAATATTGATTAATTTAATTGATATATTTTAAATGTTGAGATGGATATTTTTTGAGGTGATTATTTTTTATTCAATACATAGGTTTTTCTGTTGAAGGGTTTTATATAGATTAATAATTTCATCATCTTTTTTACAATAATTTTATCGATTAATTATAAATGGCCTCAAATTAATTGTACCATTTACATTAAATTCTATCACCATCATTTAATTGTAACTTTAAGTTACATCCCGAAAAGCTTTGAAAATACAATTAAAAAGTGTCAACAACATCCATCCACCCTCTTACTCAATTTTAATGTGGGGAAAGGGTGGCACGATAACCCCCACTTTTTTTCACTTCCTTCTCATTTAATATCTAAGTACCTTTCTTTTAAGTTTTTTATTTTATTTTATTTTAATTTAATTTTTTTAAAGGGGATGAAAACTTGTTTAATTTTTTTTTATATTTTTATTGTGATAATTAAATTTTTTGGAATGCTTTTCTTATATATATTATTTATATAAGCTAGGGTTTTCAAATTTAGTGTTTATGTATAAAAAATCCATACACTATTTTTTATACCTATCTTTAATTTTGATAGATTGGAGAAAATAAGGTGAAATTGTTTTTAAGATGAGATTCAACATATAAGATACGTATTAAATGAAAACATCAACTTCATAAGGTAAAAGTGCTACAATATAAGCTCACATCTTCGTCAAGTATTTTTTCAATTATTGTTATTTTGGATAAAATATTTAGACATGAATGTGTCACAACCTCTCTTCCCTCACTATGGACCCATTGCATGTCACGTATGCCAAGAGGAAAACGCATGGAACTAACCCTCCCACCACATCACACACAGTCATAAAGCTTAAATAAAATTTAAGTCCATGTAAACTAAACTATCAATCACCTAAAAAATAGTTAAAACCATGATGAGGGGTGAAAACCAATCAGAAGCGAAGTGGGGAAAGGTATTCAGTGATGTTGGTGTTTGAAAAGTCGAGCTCTACAGAGTTTGTGTTACACGTCGAGTGAAGCTATGAAAGTCTGTGTGTTGAATAGCGAGTGAAGCTGTCAAAGTGTCTGAAGATCAGGTTGATCATTGGCAAATCTAGACCAACGTGGAAAGAACCCAGCAAAGTCCTGGGAGGAAACCTGAGCAGTTAAGCATCAGGAGAAAGAAAGGTAAGCAAGCAGGAAGCTTGCAGTGTTAGACATAAGCATGTCCATTGATAGCCTTTCGACAGGCTACTCCTCAGTCTTAAATGCTGAGTGAACGTTCATTGAGCAATTGTATTTGTTTTGTATGAAGACAAGGTGGTGTATTCCACATGTAAGGCGATGTATTTCACAAGGTGGTGTATTCCACATATAAGGTGATGTATTTTGCAAGGCGGTGTATTCTGCATGAGAGGCAGTGTATTCTATAAAAGAAAAGCATCCTAGCTAAAGCTGGTAGACAAAATGAGTGAAGAGATGTATGCCATCAATGGCAGCTACTAACAACGTAGTTGTGGCAAGAATGATAAAATTTAGGCATTGTAAATGCTGAAGTAGTTTGTGGTAGAAATTAAGGGGGAGTGTTGGAGACTGGAGTTAATTTCTCCACTCCTCATGCATGCAGCAATTAACAATCAGTCAGAGATCAGTTAGTTAACAAATAGTTAGTTTGCATGTAAATACTAAAATTAGTCTTCAGTTTGCTTTTCTAATTATTGTTTGCTTTCAAATCTATTTAACAGACCCATGGGGCAGTATTGTAATTGAGCAAGATAAGCAAGATCAAGAAGATCTACAAGATTCAAGAAGATTGATAAAAATCTTGTTCCATGATTGATGTAGCAATTTGTGTGTTCTATTTTACTTTTCATATGTTTTTATTTTCTAACAAGTGAAGGAAGGTTGTAATGCATAAGGAGATTGATAGTTTGGGGGGGACCAGGGGCGCAGTAGGAGATCGATTGATGTTTTAGAGGCAGTCATGCTACCTTTACACCACCTCCTCTCAGCCTGAGTCAATTCCCTATGTTCTACACCTTAACCCATGCTATGACCATGCAAATGGAGGAATCACTACCGGATAAGGAATAGTTAAAAACTAGTCAAGAGCACGTAGTAAGGAGGAAGATTTCCATGAATTTTTTTATAAATACTTGATTGATCGACACTTTGTTGAGGGGAAGAAAATGAATGCATTGATGATGAATAGATCATGGAGGATTCGATTTCTTTTTCTTTCATTATCTATTTGGTTTAGAAAAGAGGAATATGTGTCTTTATAAGGAGGAGACCAGGAGCTGAGAAAAAAAGATGGAGACATCTATTCCTTAAATCCTTTTGGCCAAGGATGCATAGGCTCATCAGTGGAGGCAAGCAACCTAGAATGGGCGAATGACATTCAGATGTAACTTTTATGTACAGTCGATCCGAGGGGTATAAAAAGTCTCCTTAAGGTTTTGGGGATGGCCTTTTTGGCCATGGAAGATAGAATTGTGTATCTATAGATGGGAAAAATGCAGTCCCTAATGTCCATTGGATAAAAGTGGCAGCTCACCAATGGGCTGAGCCAAGCCAAAAAAGGATGAAGGTGTCCATTAGTAAAGTCGAAGCCTATAAAGGGCATTTTATTCTATTATCTAGCTTTCAGCCATAGAAGATAGACGCTTGAAGCAATAGTCCAAAATGGAAAGGGAGATTGCCATTTTATAAGCCTTTGAGGCTATGACAAATGAGTTTGATTTGAACTTGCATCAGATATGTCTGAAGGCAATAAGGAAACAATACAGTAGAAATAAAATAACAGTCAAAACTCAGATTGCTATGGTAATTCTGGAAAACAAGAATTTTATTAATTTTCTTGATCTTGCTGATCTTCTTGATCTTGCTTACAATACTGCGCCCATGGGTCCTTTAAATAGATTTGAAAGAAAAAAATAATTGAAAAAGCAAACTGAAGACTAATTATAGTCTTTGCATGCAAACTGAAACTGAACTACTTCTCTAACTATTTGAACTAACTGATAGTTAACTGCTATGCATGCATGAGGAGCGAACAAAAAAAGGAGGTGGAACAGGCAATTAAGTGGAGAAATTATCTCCTGTTAACTTTAGTTTCTAACACTCCCCCTTAACTTCTACCACTAACTACTTCAGCATTTACAATGCCTAAATTTTGTCTTAGATAATCAAAGGTCTCCTTTGCTAATGCCTTTTTGAATATATCTACCAATTGGTCTTCAGATCTGCAGAACTCCAAATGGATTTCTCCATTGTTCACTAACTCTCTGATAAAATGAAATCTTGTATCAGTGTGCTTGATCCTCTTATGAAAAACATGATTTTTTGATAATGCAATTGCTGATTTGTTGTCACAAAAGATTGGTGTTGACTCCTTCTATGCTTGTAATAAATCTGTCAATACTCTCCTCATCCAATTTGCTTGACATGTTGCTGATGTGGCTGCTACATACTCTGCTTCAGCTGATGAAAGTGTCACTATAAGTTGCTTTTTGGATGCCCATGTGACTACACATGTTCCTAAAAGAAAGGCATGTCCAGAAGTACTCTTCCTATCATCAATGCTACCTGCAAACTCACTATCAGTATAACCAATCAAACTAAAATCATTAGTTGTGGAATATAAAATTCCATATTCTGTTGTTCCTGCCACATATCTCAATATCCTCTTTCCAACTTGCCAATGTGAGGCTTTTGGTGACTCCATGAATCTAGAGATTAAATTGACCCCATACATGATATCTAGTCTTGTAGCTGTAAGATACATCAAACTACCAACTAGTCTTTTGAATGTTGTAGAATCAACATTAGACCCTTTGTCTTCTTTGCTAATTTTGGTCCCTGTAGCAACTGGTGTGGGTGTTGGTTTATAATTCAGCATCTTAAATCTCCTTAACACATCCTTTGCATATTTAGTTCGACAAATAAAAATTCCCTTCTCTGATTGTACAACTTCTATGCCCAAAAAGTACTTCATTAATCCCAAATATGTCATTTCAAATTCTTTCTTCATTGCTGATTTAAATGTGTCTACAAACAAATTTCTAGTGAAAATCAAATCATCAACATACAAACACACAATCAAAATCTGACCTTCTTTGTTGATTTTTGTGTACAATGTAGGCTCACTATTGCTTCTATTGAATCCATTGTTTGTCATGTATGAATTAGTCCTGCTATACCATGCTCTTGGTGCTTTCTTGAGACCATAGAGGGCCTTCTTCAATCTATAGACTTTTTCTTCATGTCCATGCACTTCATAACCTGGTGGTTGTTTCACATACACTTCTTCAGCTAGGAAACCATTCAAGAAAGTTGATTTGACATCTATTTGATATACATTTCAATTATTTTGAGCAGCTATTGCTAAAACCATTCTAATAGTATCAAGGCTAGCAACTGGAGCAAATGTTTCATTATAATCAATTCCATGTTCTTGTGCAAAACTTTTTGCTACTAACCTTGCCTTGTGTTTTTCAATATTTCCTTCTACATCAAATTTGGTCTTATAAACCCATTTGACTCCTATGCAATCCTTACCTTCAGGTAGATTAGTTAGATCCCATGTTTGATTTCTTTCAATGGCATTCATCTCTTCATCCATTACTTTTATCTAATGTTCCTCATTAACTGTTTCTTCATAATACATAGGATCATGAGAGAAAAGAGCAAAATTTGAACATAAATCTAACTTCTCTTCTTCTTGATTATAACTCTCATTCAAGTTTCTCATTTTCTTACCTTTAAATCTTGATCTTAAAGTGGCAAGAGTTGGATCTGATTCATCACTTACTTGTGAATTTGGGGTAGGATGACATGCATGACCAGATGATTCACCTTGTGCTAAGCTCCTAGGTGTTCTTATTGGAGTGCTTGTTCTTGCTTGTGGAGAGGATTGATCACCTTGAAAATTTTGTTCTTCAGATTCTTCTTCATTTTGGGGAATTGGTGCTCCAATTGTGATGGTGCTACCATCCCATGCGTCTTCTTCCTTAAATTCCACATCTCTACTAATAATTACTTTCTTTGAAATAGGGTTATACAACTTATAAGCCTTTGATTCTTCACTATAGCCAATAAAAATACATTTCTCGCCTCTATCATCAATTTTTATTCTCAATTTAGATGGTATAAGAGAATATGCAATACAATCAAAAATTCTGAAATGATGTACACTATGCTTCTTATCACTCCAAGCTTCTTGTGGAATTCTATCTCTGACACTCTTTGTTGGGCTTCTATTCAGAATATATACTACACATGCTACTGCTTCTGCCCAATATTCATTTGACAAATGTTTGGCCTTCAACATGCTTCTAGCCATCTCCATGATTGTTCTATTCTTTCTTTCTGCTGCACCATTCTATTGTGGTGTGTACCTTGTAGTCAGTTGCCTTTTAATGCCATGATATCTGCAAAAATCTTGAAATTCATTAGACATATATTCACTTTCTCTATCTGATCTAAGTACCTTGATGTAAAGGCCACTCTGGTTTTCAACCATGGCCTTGAATTCTTTAAACTTTTCAAAGGATTCGGACTTATTTTTGAGAAAATATATCCACGTCTTTCTGCTAAAGTCATCAATGAAGGTTAAAAAATAAGAACTACCTCCAAATGATGGAATTTGCATTGGTCCACATAAATCACTATGGACTAGCTCCAATATTACCTTTGGCTCTATATGAGGCTCCTATTGGAAAGCTCTCTCTATGTTGTTTTCCCAAAATGCAACTATCACATGAACTTCCTGGTTGTTCTATTGTTGGTAATCCCTTCACCATATTTTTCTTTTGTACAAATTCAAATCTCCAAAATGTAAATGTCCATACCTTAAGTGCCATAGCCATGATTGGTCTAGATGCATGGTTTTGAAGTGGGCTTCCTCTTCTCCTTGGATGCACTGAATTTGAAGAGGGAACATTTGATTCTTAGACATCTTTACTTTTCCTATCAACTTGTCATTTGGAAACTTGTCTAGTATTGATACCAATTTGAAAGCAAAATAGAACATATAAAACTAGAGCACACTCATAAGATTATGCTTTAGTCTAGGTACAAAATAAACATTAGGTATAAACCTTCTTTGACCATTTTTGCCAAAACATTTACTACACCTTTACCCATTACATCCACTTTGTTATCATTTCCTAATTTAACTTCAGATTTTATGGAATCTTCAAGACTAGTAAATAATTCTTTATTCCCTGTCATATGATTACTGCATCCACTATCTAAGAACCAAATATCTCTAGCATTTTCTTGAGTAACATGACAAGTGAGAAATAAGCTTATAGGATTAGAACTAGATTCATTTGTATAATTAGCATTCTGCTTTTCCACATTTCCTTGTTTCTTTCTGTATTCACTTGCATAATGTCCATATTTTTTGTAGTAATAACATTGAATGTTAGATTTATCAAACCTCTGTGAATTTTGCTAGAAGTGATTGTTGCCACATCCTCTATTGTTGTAGTTTTGATTACTGTTTTCACCTTGATCTTGATTGTTCCTTCCATTTCTGCCTCTGCCTCTTCCTCTGAAGTTTGACCTTCCTCTTCCTCTTCCTCTGCCAAATAATACCTATGACTTAAAAGCATTCTCAAGAGAAGTATTGTTATTCCTATTCATTCTAGATTCATGTGTTAACAAAGAACCCATTAATTCATCTACTGATAACTATTCTAAATCCTTAGTTTCCTCAATAGCTACAACTATTGCATCAAATTTGTTGGGTAAACTCCTAAGTATTTTTTCTATGATCTTCTGATCCATTATAGTTTCTCCATTAGATTTAATTTGATTCACAATATTCAATACTTGACCCATAAACTAGTCTATTGAATCTGAATCATTCATTTGCAAATTTTCAAAACTTCTCCTAAGAGATTGCAATTTAGCAATTTTTACCTTTGTATTACCTTTATAGGTAGTCTCTAAGATTTTCCATGTCGATCTAGATCTCGTTGCTGCTACAACTCTGGAAAAAATAGATTCATTCAATGCCTGTTGGATTAGAAATAAAGCTTTTGCATCTTTTTTCTTGTTCTCTTTAAGCTCTTCCTTTTGTGCTCAAGTTAATGCCTAATGGGCAACCTCATCTTGTGGTTCTACAAAACCATTCTCTACCAAATCCCAAACATCTTGTGAGCAAAACAATGTTCTCATTTTAATTGCCCAGAAATCGTAATTCTTACCATTGAAAATAGGGATTTGAGGCTGAGAAATACTGTTATTCGTTGCCATGTCTCACACTAAAGTGACTAAATCCTCCTTGTACCAAAGCTTTTCTTTGACTACGCTTGGCAAATATGATTTGACTGCGATCTTTTGTCCTCCCTTTTTTTTATTTTCTTACCCCACGAGCTGGGTGCTACCTTTTAACGGCTCAACTGGTTGCACGATCTATAGACTGACCACACAGGGATTTGAATGCAGCTCTACAACCATTTGAGTGTTTCAATGGTTCTTCCCACCAACTCACTATGTGATTATTGTGCTAACTCTCCACTTTGACAGTGATGATTTGCAGCCTTCCAATGCATCCTTGCAACTTACAGATCTGATTCCACTTCTCCCATGATCTACCAACAATCACTATTTGACAGACGTGCTGGTATGTACACCATCAAATTGCATTCAGATGCTTGATAGGTCAGATCCATCAAGCCAAAACTCCACGCTGATTTGACTTCTTTCAACCTTTTACGACCTGCCAAAATGGTTCTTGACCCACGCTAGTATTCCACGTTGGCTTATCTTCTCTCCTTCGGCTCAGCACCTCTACAAATTTTCCACGATTGAGACCACTTTGCTATGCTCTTCCTTCATGCTTCTTTCCCATGGTCTGCTTGGGCTTTGATACTAGTTTGAAGGCAATAAAGAAACAATACAGTAGAAATAAAATAACAATCAAAACTCGGATTGCTATGGCAATTCTAGAAAACAAGAATTTTATTAATTTTCTTGATCTTGTTGTTCTTGTTGATCTTGCTTACAATACTACACCCATGGGTCCTTTAAATAGATTTGAAAGCAAAAAATAATTGAAAAAGCGAACTGAAGACTAATTATAGTCTTTGCATGCAAACTAAAATTGAACTGCTTCTCTAACTGTTTGAACTAGCTGATAGTTAACTGCTATGCATGCATGAGAAGGAGCGAACAGAAAAGGGAGGTGGAACAGGCAGTTAAGTGGAGAAATTATCTCCTGTTAACTTCATTTTCTAACAATATCTCTTTTTATTTAATTACCAATATAGTCTCTACATCCAGCTTTTTTGCCCAATGACATTAACGTTGTTGTCATATCAAGTTTTGTTCCTTTCTCTTCTTTAACTCAGCCCAAGATCAACAATACCACCATACTTTTATCTTAGTTGTTTCAATTCAAGCAGAACCACATTCCATTTCCGTCAAGGATTTCAAAGGGCATCAGGGAAGTATAATATTTTATTTAGATTTTAGGATAAGTATAATATTTTATTTAAATTGTAAGATAAATATAATATTTTATTTAAATTATAAGAAAAATAAATGTATTAATTTTTAGAAATCTAAAATAAAATGAATTTTGCATTACTAGAAACAAAATGATAATGCTACTTGTTGTTAGGGAAAGTAAATGATTTTATAACAAATAATAATGTAAAAGAAAAAGAAAAAAGAGTATTCAGATATTCGAGATACATATAACATATAACAATATGAGCTCATTTAATATTAGTTGATATATACAATTTTACATTATGTATCTATTTACAAACATTAACATGATCTCTATACCCAGTTCAGCGAGATGAGTAGAATATAGCATTAAGTAAATGAGTTTTGTTTTCTATGTACCTAATTTATAAATTTATGAAATAAATTTGATCTAGTCTGTAAAGTTACATGCGTAAACCTAGATTATGAGAATATTGATTAGATACATGAAATTACCATAAAGCAATCCAAGTTGTCATAATATAATATTTCAAGCGGACCCTTACTTTGATTGTTGTTGAGATTTGATGATAAATTTTATTATCATTAAGAATAGTATGAAAATAAATATTCCTTATTCTAGGGTTGAATCCTCAATTTGAGAACCCTCATTTCAAGTGTATAAATGGTTTGTTTAACATTAAATTCAAGTTCAAAATAGCATTCTTAAATTCCATGTGTATAAGTTATTTATTAGAAAAGGTTACCTAAGTAGACTAAAGGTATAATTGTCAAAGAAAAATAATGTTGTTGTAAATTGACATAAGGACTAAACTAGAAGATTCATGTTACATATTTGTTTTCTTCCTTTTTACTCAAGAATTTGCTTTTGAAATATGATGCATTAATTTAATTCAAGTATTCTTTTCTTTTCAAATCTCAAGTTTAGACCAAGAATTTAAAGTTAAACAAAACTACACAGCGTTTGGTATTAAGTGGTGCCTTTAGTTCATGTTCATGAGTAATGCCATCGTACTTGAGCTACTGCATCTATAACCTAACACAACTATAACAATGACATCTAGACATCATCCCTATAAATTGTCAAGGATAAATAAGGACCACATTATGTCATTAAAAACAAGGGGTGGAATAATCTCTCTTGGTCAAAAACACTAATTAAGATTAAAAAAATGACCTTGACTACCTTGAATTATTTTGACTTCTGAACTTATGAAATATAAATAGAGAAAGTATATTTCTTACTCAAAACTTAGTACCACCAAAAAGAAGTAATCAAAACTAAAATTGAGAATGTTAAACTAATTATTATAAAAAAACTATCAACTATATGGCTCTCAGATAACAAAACTTTGAAAACAACAATTGTACAGATTAAGTTATCTAAAGCAAGGATAAAAAATATTATTGATGTAAATAAAAAATCGAAAGGGGGGGTGTAGCTTGCAAATTTTCATTTATATTTCTTGTTAGGACTTAGGGCTAATTTAGTTAAACAAGTAATCAGTCACTTAAACTGATATTTTTATGCTTTTATTTGGATAGCAATCTTAGAGGTACTATCTGGAGAACTAGGCCCTTGAAAGAGTTGCATACCCAAATTCATAGTTCACATAAAGCTTAGAATAGAAAATAGAACTACATGCATACTATACCTTGATCTAATTCAGAATTAGGTATGTAGGTAGTCTGAGAAGTGAAGGATACTTCCGATATGTAGGTGAAAAAGATGGGGTTTGGGATTGTGTGCTAAACAAAATTAAAGTTAAATAAAAATGTAAGACCATTATAATAAGACTGTAGTTTAAATAAATAAATCAAAGATAATAATTCTATGATATACTCGAAAGGATCTTGGTTGGATCGTCATAGTTCTTAAGGCTTTAAACTAAATTTTGAGGTGGAATGTGACTTTTTGTTATATGTTTTATACATGTTACTATCACGACAAGATCAATGCTTATCTAGTAGAGATGAGCAATGAAAAGTGAGCAACTTAAGATCTGGTTGATCCCGATGAGTCAAGTCTCTAGCCAAAGCATAACCTACTCATATGTAGATGCCTAACCTGTATGGTTAGATGCCTGCTCATTTGGTAAATGATAATAAATGTCTAACCTACATGGTTAGATGCTTTCCATTTGGCAGAGAATAATAGATTCCTAACCTATATGGTTAGATGTTTTTCCTAGTTGGCAAAGGACATTTGATAGGAAATAGTATAATTGAGTTATATCCACAGACAAACATTGATTGAACAAAAAAAAAAAAAAATTAAGATAAGAGGAGGTGCCTACATTGTGGTATCAAAGCCTACGTTTGAAATCTAGGGTTTAAGCCTACTATGACCTACGCTTAGTAAAAGATCGATTATTGATGTTAACTTGTTGAGAGAACTGAAAATTATGAGAAAATTAATTTGGTTAAAACTGGTTGTTCAGACATGACTCGTGGAAAAACTTCAAGGAAAGGAAAAGGAAAATGGACAAAGAAGAAAGGGAAAACAAAACTTTCCTCCAGTTTGAAAGAACCCATTTACACTTATGACTCAAAAACAATAGCTGCAATCCTAAGTAAATTAAAACCTTTGAAAGTAGAGCCAGTTAAAACAAAACCAATTATGATTGAACATATAGTCAAATTTTTAATTAAGAGGCCCTCAACAATAAGAGATTTTTTATTTGGAATGATTTTTGATGCACCCTTCATAATCCCTAAAGTATGTAAGGAATATAACCGATGCCACCAATATGTGGTTCACTTAGAAGATGAAGTTTCTGAAAAAACAAAATTGGATGAAGAAGATTTTGTTTAGAAGAATTTTTGAATCAATGTTATACAAACATCTATATGTTATAGTCATAAAGCTTATTCTCTATAAAGCTAATAACTTTATGTAATAAAAAGTTGAATAAGATTATCAAATGCTTTTTGTCAATCCTATATGTGACTATGATCAATAATAAAATATATGAAAAAAATTAGAGTTATCCAAAAGAGAGTTATGTTATCAATTATTTTGAATGAAAACTTAAGGGATTGTGTTATTTTATCAGGAAACCAAATGGAAAGACCTAGATGATCAACTAGGAATCGAAGGGAAAATAAGAGATACGCAAAACCCAACAATGAAAATGTTGAACAAATTTAAAAAATAGAGAACTAGGAATAGAATCCCTCATCAATTTGTGGACTGAACAAAGATAAATTGGACTCACTTGAGCAGGTGATTAACGATCTTATGTCAAGGCAAAAAAATATAGAAAACATAATGGAACCTAACCTTGTAAATTTGGCTTAAAAAGATCCACTACCAGTCAATGAAATGGAGGTTTTAGCTCCTAGAATTGAAGTTCCATTTTCTAATCTAAGTAAGGACTTGAAGAAAATTTTACCCCCTAAGTTTGATGGAAAATAGTTAGGTGAAGGCACTGAGAATTGGCTAAATGAAATGGAGAAGTAATTCAACTTGAGAAACTACAATAATGCAACTAAGGTGTTGTAAGGATCCTACCAATTGGTAGGAGAGGCAGCTAGCTAGTGGACTAACATGAAGAAATTAAATGGAATAACCAAGGAAAATTTGACCTATGATCAATTTGACCACCATTTCATGAAGAGATGGTTACCCCCACTATTATTTGATGAGAAGACTAATAAATTTCATAACCTAAGGCAGGGAGACATGTCAGCCAATAATATTGGGATAGATTTTCCAAATTAATTATGTGCCCATGTACCAGAAGGATGAAAGAGGTCAGATTAGAAAGTTCATCCTAGGGATGAATGCAAACATAGGAGTGGAAGTAGATATGCACAGCCCTAAGAACATGAATGAGGTGCTAGAAAAATCTCTTAAATAGGAATAGAATTTGCAAGCCATAGCTATAGAAAGACAAAAATTTAACAATGATAGAAACAAAGCCTTCAAAAGGAAACCATATTTTAGGGGAGAGCAAGTTATGGATAAAAACCCAATATCAAATCCAACAGGGAGAACACTCCCACCAAATCAAAATCAAAGAAATACTTTTGAAAGGAACAACAGGGGAGGAGATAATATTAAGAATGGTCAAAGGAATTACAATCACCCAATGTATCCTCCACAAATTTTTGGTGATGCCCTAAAGAACCCAGTATTAAAAGGCATGTGAGGAGGATGTTTTATTTGTGGAAGAAATCACTTTGCTTGAGAGTGCCCAAGGATGCAAGGACAGATAAGGGTAAATAAACCTTAGAGAGGACCACAATAAAGGATCAATGCTATAGTAAGGAATCACCAAAATAGATAACATAATGTGCCAGTTGAAGCTACAGGTAAATTATTGGCTAAACCCATTTCAATTCTCATAGATACCAGTTTATCTAAATGTTTCATTTCTCTAGAATTAGTAAGAAAAATGTCTCTTCTAGTGAATCACATGAATGCATCATGGACGGTCTAGTATGGGGATAAGGCAGTCAAGGAAGTTTCTCAATGTCTACCAAAGGCAAAAATACAATTTCCATATTTTAAGACCAACTTAGACCTATGTGTAGCACCCTTAGGATCGTATGATGTAATAATAGGGATGAGTTGGCTCACCAAGCACCAAGATAAAATATACTATTATAGAAAGTTGGTCAGGTGTTATAATGATGAGGGGAGGTGGGTCATGATTCAAGGTGGTCATAGGCCCATAAAAGTAGAAACTATATCCGCTATACAGCTGAAGAAGGAGAGAAGGAAGGGAGCTCTAATTTTCATGGTGATGATAGATGTTAAAGATAAGAGCAAAGATGAACCAAGGCTATAAGGGTATCCATTTCTAAGGGAATTTGATGATGTGTTTCCTAAGGAATTAGCTGAAATTCACCCTAAGAGAGAATTTTATTTATCAATTGATATTGTACTTAAAGCTGAGCCAGTTTCTAGGGCACCCTACAAAATGAACACCATTGAGTTGATGGAACTTAAAATTCAGCTAGAGGAACTCTTGAGTAAATGATTGATTAGACCAAGCGTGTCTCCTTGGAGAGCGCCAGTCTTGTCTATTAAAAATAAATATGGAACTCTAAGATTATGCTTGTGGAAGAAATCACTTTGCTTGAGAGTGCCCAAGGATGCAGGGATAGATAAGGGTAAATAAACCTTAGAGAGGACCACAATAAAGGATCAATGCTACAATAAGGAATCACCAAAATAGATAACATAATGTGCCAGTTGAAGCTATAGGTAAATTATTGGCTAAACCCATTTCAATTCTCATAGATACCAGTTTATTTGAATGTTTCATTTCTCCAGAATTAGTAAGAAAAATGTCTCTTCTAGTGAATCACATGAATGCATCATGGACGGTCTAGTATGGGGATGAGGTAGTCAAGGAAGTTTCTCAATGTCTACCCAAGGCAAAAATACAATTTCCATATTTTAAGACCAACTTAGACCTATGTGTAGCACCCTTAGGATCCTATGATGTAATAATAGGGATGAGTTGGCTCACCAAGCACCAAGATAAAATATACTATTATAGAAAGTTGGTCAGGTGTTACAACGATGAGGGGAGGTGGGTCATGATTCAAGGTGGTCATAGACCCATAAAAGTAGAAACTATATCAGCTATGCAGCTGAAGAAGGAGAGAAGGAAGGGAGCTCTAATTTTCATGGTGATGATAGATGTTAAAGATAAGAGCAAAGATGAACCAAGGCTATAAGGGTATCCATTTCTAAGGGAATTTGATGATGTGTTTCCTAAGGAATTAGCTGAAATTCACCCTAAGAGAGAATTTTATTTATCAATTGATATTGTACTTAAAGCTGAGCCAGTTTCTAGGGCACCCTACAAAATGATGACCATTGAGTTGATGGAACTTAAAATTCAGCTAGAGGAACTCTTGAGTAAATGATTGATTAGACCAAGCGTGTCTCCTTGGAGAGCGCCAGTCTTGTCTATTAAAAATAAATATGGAACTCTAAGATTATGCATTTATTATAGAATGTTGAATAAGGTCACAATTAAAAATAGATATCCCCTACCTAGAATAGAAGACATTTTTGAGTAAATAAAAGGATCAACAGTTTTATCGAAGATAGACCTTCGATCAGGATATCATCAACTAAGAATAAAGGAGGAGGATATTCTAAAAACTACTTTTAGAACCAGATATGGACACTATGAGTTTACTGAAGTACCATTTGGGGTAACAAATGTTCCTTCAACATTTATGAACTTAATGAACAGTGTGTTCTATAATTACCTATATAAATTCATCTTGGTGTTCATAGATGACACTCTAATATACTCTAAAAATGAGGAGGAGCATTTAACACTTCTTCAATTGGTTCTTCAGAGGTTGAGAGAACTTAAACTATATGGTAAGTTGTCCAAATGTGTGTTCTTTAAGAAGGAAATCCATTATCTAGGCCACATCATATAAAAAGAAGGAATTACAGTAGATCCAGACAAGATAAAGGCAATAATGGAATGACCAATCCCTAAGAATAGATCATAAGTAAGGAGCTTCATGTGGTTAGAAAGATATTATAGGAGATTTGTTGAAGGTTTTTCTAAGATCACAAACCCGTTTAAGACATTGCAAAGGAAAGGTAAGAAGTTTATATGGATAGAGCGGTGTGATAAAACTTTCCAGATTCTGAAGGAAAAGTTGATGATGAGACCCATATTGAAGGTACCTGATCCAAATGAACATTTCATGGTTGTAACAAATGCATCCATCAAAGGATTGGGAGGCATACTCATTCATAATGATGGTGTAATTACATATGAGTCTAGGAAATTAAAAACCCATGAATTAATTTATGCCCTTCATGATTTAGAATTTGTGGTAATTGTTCACACCTTACAGAAGTGGATACATTTCCTTATTGGGAAACCTTTTGAATTAAACCCTAACCATCAAGGGCTAAAGTACATATTCACTCAACCCAATTTGAATTCTAGGCAGAGAAGGTGGTTGGAGTTCTTGAGTGAGTATGTTTTTTAAAATTGAGTATATCAAGGGAAACAAGAACAGGATTGGTGATGCTTTGAGTAGGATTAGACACCTGATGAATATAACAACACTTAGATTTAATCTAAAAGGGAAAATAATAGAAGGACAGAGGTAAGATCCTTGGTATAATCAAGTGAAAATAATGATAGAAGAAAATCGGAAAGACCCAAGAACTGAAGGATATACCTTGGACAATGAGGGTTTTCTTCAGTATAAGAATAGAATCTATGTTCCATATGTAGAATATTTAAGGAAGATGATTTTAACTGAAGCTCAAGATGCACCTTACTTATTTTATTTAAGGGTAAACAAACCGTATGCTGATCTTAAGAAACTATATTTTTGGCAGGGGTTGAAAAGAGATATAGTATTATATGTATCACGATGCATGTAATGTCAGAGGGTTAAAGCAAAACACCATCATCCTACAAGACTTTTATATCCACACAACATTCCACAATATAAATGACAAGTTGTCAGTATAGATTTTGTACAAGTATTACCTATGACACCTTATAGGCATGATGCTATTATGATGATAATCGATAAGCTTACTAAAGTGGCACATCTCATACCTAAAAATCTGACTGATGATGCACCAACCTTAGCCAATCAATTTATGAAGGAAGTGAAATTTAGGAGGACACTAAAGAAATGAAAATCATGTTTCCATTTTTATTCTAAAATTTATGAACTTAATCAAACTTTTGTAGTGCATTGGGAAAATACACAATTTAAGGGGGGGAAGGATGTCACAACCTCTCTTCCCTCACTATGGACCTGTTGCATGCTATGTATGCCAAGAGGAGAACACATGGAACTAACCCTCCCACCACATCACACATAGTCATAAGGCTTAAATAAAATTTAGGTCCATGTAAACTAAATTTTCAATCACCTAAGAAATAACTAAAAATTATGATGAGGGGTGAAAACTAGTCAGAAGTGAAGTGGGGAGAGATATCCAGTGAAGGAAGGCTATAATGCATGAGGAGATCGATAGTTTGTGGAGGGGGGAAGGAAAAGAGATCAAATGACGTTTTAGAGGCAACCATGCTACCTTTATGCCACCACCTTTTAGCCTGAGTCAATTCCCTAAGTTCTACACCTTAACTCATGATATGACCATGCAAATAGAGGGATCACTACTAGATAAAGAATAATTAAAAACTATTCAAGAGCACATAGTAAGGAGGAATATTTTCATGAAAAATTTTATAAATACTTGATTGATCGATGCTTTGTTGAGGGGAAGCAAATGAATGCGCTGATGGTGAAGAGATCTTGGAGGATTTAATTTCTTTTTCTTTTAGAATCTATTTGGTTTAGACAAGAGGAATATGTGTCTTTATATGGAGGAGATAGAGATCTGAGCAAAGAAGATGGAGGCATCTATTCTTTAAATCCTTTTGTCCAAGGATGCATAGGCTTAGTGGTGGAGGCATAGCAGCCTAGAATGGGTGAATAACATTCAGACATAGCTTTTATGTATAGTAGATCCAAGGGGTATAAAAAGTCTCCATCTATTTTTGGGGATGGCCTTTCTGGCAATGGAAGATCAACGTGCATAGCTATAGATGGGGAAAATACAGTCTTTAATGTTCTTTGGCAAGCATTGGTAGCTCGCCAATGGGCCAAGCCAAGCTGAAAGAGGATGAAGGTGTTCGTTAGCAAAGTTGAAGCCCATAAAGGGCATTTTCTTCTATTGTATGGATTTCAACCATAAAAGATAGATGATTGAAGCAACAGTCCCAAATGGAAAAGGAGATTTCCATTTTATAAGCCTTTGAGGCTATGGCAAATGAGTTTGATTTGAACCTATGTCAGATATATTTCCTATTATTTAATGATTGATATAGTCTATTTGAGCAAGTACGCAATCTTTGTCATCTATACATCTAGCCTTTTAGCCCAATGACATTAAAATTATTTCCATATCAAGTTCTATTTCTTTCTCTTCTTTAACTCAGCCCAAGATCAACACCAGCACCACACTTTTATCTCAACTATTTTAGTTCAAGTGGAACCACATTCCATTTCAGTCAAGGATTTCAAAGGGCACCGAGTAAGTATAATATTTTATTTAAATTTTAAGATAAGTACAATATTTTATTTACATTTTAAGACAAATATAATATTTTATTAAAATTACAATAAAAATATAATGTATTTATTTTTAGAAAGCTAAAATATAATGAATTTTGCATTACTAAAAACAAAATGATAATGTTAATTATTGGTAGGGAAAGTAAATGATTTTATAGCAAATAATAATGTAAAGAAACAAAAATGAGTATTTAGATATTCGAGAGACATATAACATATAACAATATGAGCTCATTTAATATTAGCTGATATATATAATTTTACATTATGTATGTATTTACAAACATTAACATGATCGCTATACCTGGTTCAGTGAAAAGAGTAGAATATAGCATTAAGGAAATGAGTTTTGTTTTCTATGTACCTAGTTTAAAAATTTATGAAATACATTTGATCTAGTCTGTAAAGTTACATGCATAAACCTAGATTGTGAGAATATTGATTAGATACATGAAATTACCATAAAACAATCCAAGTTGTCATCAAATAATATTTTGAGCAGACCCTTACTTTGATTGTTGTTGAACTCTGATGATGAATTTTATTATCATTAAGAATAGTATGAAAATAAATATTCTTCATTCTAGGGTTGAACCCTCAATTTCATAACCCTCCTTTCTAGCGTATTAAAAAAAAAAAATTAACATTGAATTCAAGTTCAAAATAACATTCTTAAACTCCATGTGTATAAGTTATTTTCTAGAAAAGTTCACCTAAGTAGACTAAAGGTATAATTGTCAAATAAAAATATTGTTGTTTTAAATTGAAATAAGGACTAAATTGGAAGATTCATGTTACATATTTATTTTCTTCCTTCCTACTCAAGAATTTGCTTTTGAAACATGATGCATTAATTTATTTCAAGTATTCTTTTATTTTCAAATCTCAAGCTTAGACTAAAAATTTAAGGTTAAATAAAACTATGAAAGGTTCAGTATTAAACGATACCTCTAGATCATGTTTAGTGGTATTGTCATGATGCTTGAGCTACTGCATCCATAGCCTAACATAGCTACAACAATGACATCTAGGCATCACCCCTATAAACCATCGAGGAGAAATAAGGACCATGTTGTGTCATTAAGACCAAGGGGTAAGATAATTCCCCTTGATTAACAACACTAACTAAGATTAAAAAACATAACTTTGACTACCTTAAATGATTTTGACTTGTGAACTTATGAAACAGAAATAGATAAAGTATATTTCTTACTCAAAACTTGGTACCACAAAAAAGGAGCAATCAAAACTAGAATTGAGAATGTTAAACCAATTATTATTAAGAAACCACCAACCATATGACTCGCAGATAATGAAACTTGAGAAAAAATAGTTTTATAGATTAGGTTGTCTAAAGCAAGGATCAAAAACATTGTTGATGTAAATAACAAGTAGAAAGAGGGGATGTAGCTTTAAAATGTTCATTTCTATTTTTTATTAGGACTTAGGGCTAGTTTAGTTAAATAAGTAATCAGTCACTTAAACTGATACTTTTACACTCTCATTTAGGTAGCAATCATAGAGGAACTATCTAGGGAAGTGGGCCCTAGAAAAGGCTACATACCTAGATTCATAGTTCACATAAAACTTATAATAGAAAACAAAACTACATGCATGCTACACCTTGATCCTATTTGGAAGCAAGTATGTAGGCAGTCTGGGAAGCAAAGCATGCTTTTAGTGCATAGGTGAATAGGATGGGGTTTGGGGTTGTGCGGTAAATAAGATTAAATTTAAATAAAAAGGCAAGGCCATTATAATAATACCCTAGTTTAGATAAACAAAGCAAAAAATCTTGTGATATAATCGAAAGGATCTTAGTTGGATCATCATAGTTCTCGAGGCTTTGACCCAAATTTTAATGTAGAATGCAACTTTTTGTTATATGCTTTATACATGATACTATCACAATGACCTCAGTGCTTATCTAGTAGAGATGAGCAGTGAATAGTGAGCGACTCAGGATCAGATTGATCCCGATGAGTCAAGTATCTGGCCAGAGCATAACCTACTCATGCAGAGATACCTAACATGTATGGTTAGATGCTTCCCTATTTGGCAAAGGATAATAGATTCCTAACTCATATGGTTAGGTGATTGCTATTTGGCAAAGAATAATAGAAGCCTAATCCGTATGGTTAGATGCTTGTCCAATTGGCAAAGGATATCTGATATAAAAAAGTATACCCGAGTTATATCTACAAGCAAACATTGATTAAACAAAAAAACTATGATTTAGGATAGGATTAGGTCTCTACAGAGTGAATAAACAAGGACTAATAAAGGTTTCATCAATTTCTCTAAATTATTATAGATACACATCTAACGATTGATGATAAAAATCATTGATGAGAAGAACTGATGTTCCAATAGATCCAACCACTAAGTAATAATTATACAATAATATTCATTTATGCACAACAAATGATAATGTGCATCACCATATCAATAAGAAATTGTATTAATGAAAACAATTGATTTCACATGACATTGCAACAAAACTAGTGAGTACTAATCCATTAGGAGGACAAAATGATAAACTTGATGTGGATTTATTAATTTCTAAGATGCAAGGGTGATGTTAACATCTTATCTATGGATACAAATAGGACTTGTAAATGGAACTCTAGGATATATTTGAGGTATAATATTCAAACATAGGAGTGCCTCATCAAAACCATCAACATATGCTTTGGTGGAATTTGACTATTAATTGAGAATATTATTTGAAGATGCATCTCTACATACAGTTTTAATTACACTAATACAAATGGGATACATGTGTCAACTACCCTTATGATTGGTTTGGGCATTAACAATATGTAAATCACAAGGGTTGAATCTTCGCAAAACAATTATTGATATTATAAAAAGAGAAAATAAAGTTAACACTTGTAGCTATATATAGTATAAAATCCTTAAAAGGACTCATAATTTTATCTCCTTACATAAATGACTATTTTAAAATTAGCATGGGTATTGAAAATCTACTTATCATATATCTTAACATATAACAAAGCCACAATTTATATAAGACTTACAAAAAGACAATGTTTAACCTTTGTTTATATATCACGTGTCAAGTGATTACATGGATTGAGGATCTCACCTCTTTTCATAGAGTTATACTATCTTTTTAGTATATCGAAGTGGTCAATGATTAATCACTTTCATAATTAGCTCATTTTAGTGTTTATTTATGTTAACTTATGGAAAATCAACAACTTAATCAAAGCCCTTTTCGCATATGACCATTTTAAGAGATTGAAGAGTGGAAAAGTAATGGATATAATGTGACCATTTTAAAAGATTGAAGATTGGAAAAGTAATGGATACAAAAGAAGTAAGAACAAAGACTACAATTATTAGTGGAACAAATGCATACATGATTAAAAATATTAAAAGTATTTTTTAACTATAAATTTATATCAGATTTGTTTATCCATATTTTATTAATATTGTATTACTTTCTATTTTCCCTTTGAATATTGCATTTAATAAAATGAAAATGAATATTAAAAATAGTTCTAGTTATAATAACATATTTCAGTCAAAATAGATTCCATTAAAACATTTAATATACCATGAAAAATAGAAATAAACTATGTTCTAAGGTCCATGATTTCATGGTCCTTCATTATAGTTTATAAGTTAAAACCATGTCATACTCCTATTATGGAGGAGGCACTTTAATGTACTTCAAATACGAAGCATAAATACCTTGCCCCATGCAAGGTTTGAACTTGTGAACTACCTTTAAAAAACACAAGTTTAATATAAAATGTATTTTCATGAACAAAAAATATTTTCTTTTATCTTATACTACAAGAAATACTACTAGCTCAAATATATTTAATATAGATCTATTGAAAACCAAAAGATATAAATTTGAATAACTTATTTAATACAAATACCCAAAATGTAATATAGGCACTTAGAAATTGATCATTCTTAACATTTACCATATATAAACGTAAATATATAAACTAGTCACCTAAAACATGGTAACCTAAGATGGAATAATCTTGCCTAACACACCACACTATAATAAATACCTGGTACATCATAATTCTTGATGGCATAATGCTTATGTTGGAGTGTTCATATCAGACTAGATGTCTTTATTTGTGACAGCCAGATTAATTTAAGTTTCATTTAGGGACTTAGTTATGAGTGCGTATGTTTAGTGCTTAATCTTGCATTTAATTTTTATTAGGTGTGTGCATATGGATTGGGCATTTCCTTATGAGGTTTTTATAACCAACTATGAGTTGTCCAAGCCCTCTCTCTCCTTTATATATTGGGCATTCTTGTAATGTATATGCATGAGAAGTGAAGAGAATTTAAGATTTTAATATGTTGTTTGGAGTAATAGTTATTTTAATTTTTCCCATTTAACTTGAATGTTGTTCTTCTTGGCATAGAATTTTGTTGGATATGGTTTTCACATTCTAGATAGATCTTATAGATCTATGTAACCTCTTTACTCATAATCATGATATGGCATCAAAACACTAGAACTATTTTATTTAACTGAAGCTTTTATCCACACTCAAGTAGAATTCATCCATGATCTAGTTGTAGAGATTCAACAACTTTTGTCTTTTGATAGATCTAAGTTTTTGGCTAAAACTATACAATTTTTCTGTTCTAGTTGTTTTTCTAAATTGTATCTTGTCTTCATATTAAAACACCCCTATTGTGCTAGTTTTGTGAATTTATTTCTCAAAACCTTGCTTTTGGTTTTGAGTGAGCCATACAAGTTGTACCATTTTGTCATGGTTAACATTGCAGCGTTTGTGTTTGGATCTATATCAACTTCTTTTAGATCTGAGTTTTTCTGGGCCAAGCAGGCTACATTATATTTGGAACAACATTTATCCTTTAATTCTTTGCATTTTAAGGTTAATTGACCAATATCTGATAGAAGAAAATAGAGCAAAAATAATATAACAGAAAATAATACAAACACGGATTGCTACAACAATCAAGAATGAGTTTTAAATCTTATTATTTTTCTGTCTAACAACAGCGAACTGGGCAAACATAAATAGAGTTTGAAAAACAAATAAAACTGAAAGATAAACTACTGTTTAACTGCAGATGAGCTAAGACCAAAATAATTAAGCATGCAGACTGCACTAAGACAAAAGGCAATGATCATGCAAATTGCATGCATGAGGGAGGCGAACTGGTAGTTGGATAAATTATCTCCAGTTTCTAACACTCCCCCTTAATTTCTACCACTAACTACTTCAACATTTACAATGCCTAAATTTTGTCTTAGATAATCAAAGATCTCTTTTGCTAATGCCTTTGTGAATATATCTGCCAATTGGTCTTCAGATCTGCAAAACTCCAAATGAATTTATCTATTGTTCACTAACTCTCTGATAAAATGAAATCTTGTATCAATGTGCTTGCTCCTCTTGTGAAAAACATGATTTTTTGACAATGCAATTGTTGATTTGTTGTCACAAAGATTGGAGTTGACTCCTTCTGTGCTTGTAATAAATATGTCAATACTCTTCTCATCTAAGTTGCTTGACATGTTGTTGATGTGGCTACTACATATTCTACTTCAGATGATGAAAGTGTAACTATAGGTTGTTTTTTGGATGCCCATGTGACCACACCTATTCCAAAAAGAAAGGCATGTCCAGAAGTACTCTCCCTGTCATCAATGCTACCTGCAAAATCACTATCAGTATAACCAATCAAACAAAAATCATTAGTTGTGGAATATAAAATTTTATATTCTGTTGTTCCTGCCACATATCTCTATATCCTCTTTCCAACTTGCCAATGTGAGTCTTTTGGTGACTCCATGAATCTAGAGATAAAACTGACCCCATACATGATATCTGGTCTTGTAACTGTAAGATACATCAAACTACCAACTAAGCTTTTGAATGTTGTAGAATCAACATTAGACCCTTTGTCTTTTTTGCTAATTTTAGTCCCTGTAGCAACTGGTGTAGGTGTTGATTTACAATTCAACATCTTAAACCTCATTAACACATCCTTTGCATATTTAGTTTGACAAATAAAAATTCCCTTCTCTGATTGTACAACTTCTATGCCAAAAAATTACTTCATTAATCTCAAATCTGTCATTTCAAATTCTTTCTTCATTGCTGATTTAAATGTGTCTATAGACAAATTTTCATTGAAAATCAAATCATCAATATACAAACACACAATCAAAATCTGACCTTCTTTGTTGATTTTTGTGTACAATGTAGGCTCACTATTGCTTCTATTGAATCCATTGTTTGTCATGTATGAATCAATCCTGCTATACCATGCTCTTAGTACTTGCTTGAGACCATAGAGGGCCTTCTTCAATCTGTAGACTTTTTCTTTATGTCCATGCACTTCATAACCTGGTGGTTGTTTCACATGCACTTCTTCATCTAAGAAACCATTCAAGAAAGCTGATTTGACATCCATTTGATATACATACCAATTATTTTGTGTAGTTATTGCTAAAACCATTCTAATAGTATCAAGTCTAGCAACTGGAGCAAATGTTTCATTATAATCAATTCCATGTTCTTGTGCAAAACCTTTTGCTACTAACCTTGCCTTATGCTTTTGAACATTTCCTTCTGCATCAAATTTGGTCTTATAAACTCATTTGACTCCTATGCAATCCTTACCTTCGGGTAGATTAATTAGATCCCATGTTTGGTTTCTCTCAATGGCATTCATCTCTTCATCCATTGCTTTTATGCAATGTTCCTCATTAACTGCTTCTTCATAATACATAGGATCATGAGAGAAAAGAGCAAAATTTGAACATAAATCTAACTTCTCTTCTTCTTGTTTATAAATCTCATTCAGTTTCTCATTTTCTTACCCTTAATTTCTGATCTTAAAGTGGCAAGAGTTGGATCTGATTCATCACTTGTGAATTTGGTGTAGGATGACATGCATGACCAAATGATTCACCTTGTGTTAAGCTCCTAGGTGTTCTTATTGGAGTGTTTGTTATTGCTTGTGGAGAGGATTGATCACCTTGCAAATTTTGTTCTTCAAATTCTTCTTCATTTTGGTGAATTGGTGCTTCAATTGTGATGGTTTTATCAATGCTACCATCCCATGCTTCTTCTTCCTTAAATTCCACATCTCTGCTAATAATCACTTTCTTTGAAATGGGGTTATACAACTTATAAGCCTTGGATTCTTCACTATAGCCAATAAAAATGCATTTCTCACCTCTATCATCAAGTTTTCTTCTCAATTTAGATGGTATAAGAGAATATGCAATACAACCAAAAATTCTGAAATGATGTACACTATGCTTCTTACCACTCCAAGCTTCTTGTGGAATTCAATCTCTGACACTCTTTGTTGGGCTTCTATTCAAAATATATACTGCACATGCTACTGCTTCTACCCAATATTCATTTGACAAATGTTTGGCCTTCAACATGCTTCTAGCCATCTCCATGATTGTTCTATTCTTTCTATCTGATACACCATTCTACTATGGTGTGTACCTTGTAGTCAGTTGCCTTTTAATGCCATGATATCTGCAAAAATATTGAAATTCATTAGACATATATTCACTTCCTCTATATGATCCAAGTACCTTGATGTAAAGGCCACTCTGCTTTTCAACCATAGCCTTGAATTCTTTAAATTTTCCAAAGGCTTCAGACTTATTTTTGAGAAGTATATCCAAGTCTTTCTACTAAAATCATCAATGAAGGTTAGAAAATAAGAACTACCTGCAAATGATGGAATTTGCATTGGTCCACATAAATCACTATGGACTAGCTCCAATATTACCTTTGCTCTATATGAGGCTCCTACTGGAAAGCTCTCTCTATGTTGTTTTGCCAAAATGCAACTTTCACATGAACTTCCTGGCTATTCCATTGGTGGTAATCCCTTCACCATATTTTTCTTTTGTAACAAATTCAAACCTCCAAAATGTAAATGTCAATACCTTAAGTGCCATAGCCATGATTGGTCTAGATGCATGGTTTTGAAGTGGGCTTCCTCTTCTCCTTGGATGCACTGAATTTGAAGAGGAAACATCCGATTCTTGGTCATCTCCACTTTTCCTATCATCCTGTCATTTGGAAATTTGTCTAGTATTGTGCAAACATTATCCATAAAAGATACTCTGTAGCCTTTTTGTACTAACTGTCCAACACTCATAAGATTATGCTTTAGTCCAGGTACAAAATAAACATCAGGAATAAACTTTCTTTCACCATTTTTTGCCAAAACATTTATTACTCCTTTACCCATTACATCCACTTTGTTATCGTTTCCTAATTTCACTTCAGATTTTATGGAATCATGAAGCCTTGCAAAGAATTCTTTATTCCCTGTCATATGATTCTGCATCCACTATCTAAGAACCAAATATCTCTAGCATTTTCTTGAGCAACATGACAAGTGAGAAATAAGCTTCCAGAATTAGAACTAGATTCATTTGTGTAATTAGCATTCTGCTTGTCCACATCTCCTTGTTTTTTTTTGCATTCACTTGCATAATGTCCATATTTTTTGCAGTAATAACATTGAATGTTAGAATTATCAAACCTTTGTGAATTTTGCTGAAAGTGATTGTTGCCACATCCTCTATTATTGTAGTTTTGATTATTGTTATCACATTGATCTGGATTGTTCCTTCCATTTCTGCCTCTGCCTCTTCCTCTGAAGTTTGACCTTCCTCTTCCTCTGCCAAATGACACCTGAGACTTGAAAGCATTCTCAAAAGAAGTATTGTTATTTCTATTCATTATGGATTCATGTGTTAACAAAGATCCCATTAATTCATCTACTGATAACTGTTCCAAATCCTTGGTTTCTTCAATAGCTACAACTATTGCATCAAATTTGCTAGGTAAACTCCTAAGTATTTTTTCTATGATCTTCTGATTTATTATTGTTTCTCCATTAGATCTAATTTGATTCACAATATTCAATACTTGACCCATAAACTAGTCTAAAGATTCTGAATCATTTATTTGCAAATTTTCAAAAAATTTCCTAAGAGATTGCAATTTAGCTATTTTCACCTTTGTATTGCCTTTATAGGTAGTTTTTAAGATTTTCCATGCCGACTTGGATCTCGTTGCGACTGCAACTCTAGAAAAAATGGATTCATTCATTTCCTGTTGGATTAAGAATAGAGCTTTTGCATCCTTTTTCTTGTTCTCTTTAAGCTCTTCCTTTTGTGCTCGAGTTAATACTTGATGGGCAGCCTCATCCTATGGTTCTACAAAGTCATTTTCTACCAATTCCCAAACATCTTGTGAGCAAAACAATGTACTCATTTTAATTACCCAAAAATCGTAATTCTTACCATTGAAAACAGGAATCTAGAGCTGAGAAATGTTGTTGTTTGTTGCCATGTCTCAAGACTTGCAGGATTATTCTGTTGTTGTAGTATTTCTCCTCCCTGGATCTTGTTTCCAGCTATCTCTGCAAAAGAAAAAAAAATATGAGTTTGTTTTATTCTCTCATGCATTCAGCTACTTTGTTCACGGACTGCTTGACCTCCTTCTATTCAAGATCTGCAATTTGTTTTATCTACTGTCTACTTGTTGGCAGCGACCTGATGCTGGTGCCACGTCCTCTCTTTTAGTGCGCTTCTTGGCTGATACTATGAGCAATCTGTGGCGGCGACTGCTCTCCAGCTGTATTAGTTTCTGCCTGTTGCGCCTTCCTATAACCTGCGCTCTGATACCAGTTTGATAGAAGAAAACAGAGCAAAAATAATATAACAGAAAATAATACAAACACGGATTGCTACAGCAATCAAGAATAAATTTTAAATCTTATTATTGTTCTGTCTAACAACAGCGAACTGAGCAAACATAAATAGAGTATGAAAAACAAATAAAACTGACTACTGTTTAACTGCAGATGAGCTAAGACCGAAATAATTAAGCATGCAGACTGCGCTAAGACAAAAGGCAGTGATCATGCAAACTGCATGCATGAGAGAGGCGAACTGGTAATTGGAGAAATTATCTCCAGTTTCTAACAATATCCATAGCCGTTCACCTCCATCATTTCATATATATCTATGTCCTTCACCTATCAAAATTTCAAGGTCTGCACTTAAGACTATTCTAGATTTGCCTCAAGCAACTAACCTACAACCTCAACCTTGCAAGACATGGCCCCCTGCTACGCTAACTCTGATTATCTAACCCAGGAGATAATTTTCTGGTTGTGGTTGTCATGGATGACCTTAGCGGCATACTACATCGACATCTTCTTGTGCCAATCTTTGTAAATATTTCCACCATTTTCGTGCCCAATAATCTCCAGTTGCTCTAGATCTGAAAGATTATCCATGTTTTTGTAGGCTGCAGTGCCAGCCATTAGAGGAGGTAGGGGAAGCCTATGAAAATTGGACTCCTACTGAGCCATAATTGGGATGCTCAGCAACAGATTTTTTCTCCCTGACATAAATTGCAATTCCACCGACCTTCACCAAACAATGACGGTCACGCTCTGCTAGCTCTATTACCATCAGTCTCTTCATGTCTCATTGGTCGATCCATACTTCCACGTTTATCTTCCTCCATATTGTGTCGACCGTTTATCTTGGTTTGCTCTTATATTAAGACGTGGCTTTATTTTTTTAATTCAAATTACAAAGGCTTTGAAAACATAACTACATTTTTTTGGTATATAAATTACAACTTTTGTAATTATGTGTAACTAAAGTAACCAAATTCAAAGTAATCTAATCAGAGCACCTTGTTGCATGCAGCCAGCGAAAGAATAAGCTCTGATCATGATGTTTGGCAGCAAAAAAATATACAAACTCAAAACTCAAATTCATTTCATTTTCTGATCTGTCTTGTCTTCAATTAAACGGATTTCAGTAAATGAGTAACCTTTGCTTTTGATGGCTTGTAAAGCACCATCATCCAACCACTGATCACCATCACAAAGAACTCATTCTCCCTCTCTATAATCTCTTTCATTCTTAAGACAACTTATTCCTATCTTAGGCCCACTTTTTACTTCAAATGATAGAAAACTTATGCATCTCTGGTGGGATATAAAGCATAATCTACCTTAAAAACATCTCAAATTTCTAAAATAAAGCCACTTTCATATTGATAGATTGTTTTCGTATCATGAAACCTTTATAAAGTTGCATGAATTGGGGAAACTAGTGAAAGTACGGAAAAAACAACTCACCATATGCATACAGATAAAATTTATGTCATGTTTCTACCAGCTGAAACAAAAAATAAACCTTGAATATTAGAAAAGATTCACTATTGCAATTGTTTAAGGCCTTAAGAAATCAGTGAATAAGAATAACACCTAGATTTCAATAGATTCAGATCCAGAAACTCATTCCTGGGTTCTATAATCTAAATTCTAGAGTATACAGATTAAAGGATTTCTCAGGTAAGTCCAATATGGAAGGTGCAATATCCAACTACATTTAACTGTGTGACATTTAAAACAAAAAAAACTTACAAACTGCCCTTGCAGAGAATAATTTGATGGCATGAATGCAACTATCTCAATTCAACTCGAAAAATAAAATAAAGAAATGCAAATCAAAGTTAAAAATGACATAATGTATCCAATCATGTAATACCAAGAACATTGACTGTTTAATAACATTGAGACTAGAGGACAAATGAACTCCAAGTGGCATTGCTACAAATCTTCTTTGAATCGACTTAATTCAATGCCCTAGACTCAGAACTTTGCAGTAGGCCTCGGTTCAAAAGCCATCCCCTTCACTGACACTAGATTAATAGGTGTTTCTGGAAAAATGGGGAGCCAATGCCACGACCCACATCTTAAATTATATGAAACCACTTCCTTGCAACCATGTCTTATTATGCAAATGTTTTCCCCTACTCCAACACCCTGCATACCATTTGTGTGTTCATGTTTGAAACGCTGGATCACAGATGGGGGCATATGAGCAATCTCAGTCCAAAGTAAATTGTCATTGGATTTAAAATTAAGCTCCCATATAATAATATCTTTCAAACAATCAGGTCTATAGAGATTAATCTGAGGTTGAGTCTGGAAAGGAGTAGTTTGCAAGGCTCCCACCAACAGCACCGATTTCCCACAAGCAACAAGTTGTGACCATGGCATGCGAGACACATGTCCCTCCAATGGTAGCTGAAGCCACAGATTTTGTAGGGGCAGAGGAAAAGATACAAATCTCATGGCTGACAAATTATCACTATCCTTACCTGTTTGATTTTCGCTTTGGTTGTTGTACACCATAATCCCTTTGGGATGCACTGTGATGGAGAAAATAGAAGAGTTAGAAATAACCATATCACGATATCTATTTACCCAAATATTACCGAGAAGGACCAGAGTTTTCATCCATGTTCTTTGAGAAGAGTCATAGATATTGATGCTTCGTCCTTTTCCATCGTTTCCATTGTTTCCATAGCCCACGACAATCACTTTGTAGCACTCCCTGTTAGACTCAACCGATTCCTTACCCAAACCCACAATCCCTCCGCTGTATCAGATCCACCGGCCCTTGCATTAATGAAGGGAGGTCAAAAATGGTTTGCATAAATGGATTGCAAACACACAGTCGTCTCTCTAAACCCACAAAATCATTTTCTAAGGAAGTGGTAGTTTCAACAACCATTAAGAATAGACCAGAGGCTGATCCACGATAAGAAAACGTGCTTCCATTTACTGTGCTTGGAGGCAATGGAGATGGCACGGTAGTCCATGTCCCTCTGGAGAAGAAAAATGCCAAATTAGCATGCTTTTCTTCATCTATTATTTGACACAAGACAAAGTATGGATCTCTACCAGAGGAAAATGCCAAATTAACCTTATACATTTCTTCATCGTTCATTTGACACAAGACTAACAACGGATCTCTACCAGAGGAACGGGTCCATAAATTTAAAAATCTGTTAGAAGATAACAAGTTATTCCATCCTTGAGAGACCATACAGCTTTGGTATACTTTGTATGCTGGAAGCCAAGACAATATTTTTTCCAATACATGTTGTTGCACTACTGATAATTTAGAGAAATTATCTCTTTCTGCCACCATTTTCATTGTCACCTCCGCTTCTTGCAATTCAAATGAGTGCTCCATATTGTCATACTTATTTTTGGCGAATTATTTTTGTGATAAAATAATTCTCTCCCAGCTCAATTTATAGGGCTCTAAGAAAATCATTGTCTCCGTGTATAAGGAGTAGGGTGTGAGGCATATAAGGATTTAGGCATTTTTATGTATAGGGAATTGGATATTTAGGTGTATAGGGATTAGGGTCCTGGAATATAGAGAATTAAGTGTTTTGGTGTATAGAAAATTAATTATTTCAGTATATAGAGAATAAGACATAAAATTTATAAAGAATTGTGTATTTTTTAATATAAAAATTAAAGTATCACACATCAACATTTCTTTATATAAAAATTAAGGTATCATGTAGTCTTATATATTTATATTTCTAGATATGTAATAAGTGATTTTATATATTTTTAAAAAAATAAAAATATTACATAAATTTATTTTATAGTAGGTATTTTTATAATAAATATTTAAAAAAAAAATTGTAAATCATTTTTTAACCTCACCAAGATTTACATGTCACCTTTATGTGACAATGACCTTGATCAAAGTATGGTGATAGTTTTTAAAAATTATTTTCATAGATTTTATTAAGAAATTTTATTTTATTATTATTTTTTCAAAATTTATTAATAATTTTAATTTTAAAATATTTAATTTTATTAAAAGTAAATTTTACATTATTATTATTATTTTTAATTTTTATTAATAATTTTAATTTTAAAATATTTTATTATGAGTAAAATTTACCTATTATAAATAATAATAAGCCAAGTCTAAATAAAATTTTAAATAAATTTATATTTCAATTTTATCATTAATTTTTATAAAAAAAATATTTGTAATAATATTTTAATATCATTTAAATTATATTAGACTTTAAAAGTTATTTAAATAAAGGTTTAGCCACCATAAATGACAAATCAAAATTTTGTGAATGTATTTAATTTTTTTAATAAAACTTTAGATAAATTTATAATTTATTTTTATCATTAAATATAAATTTTGTGAATGTATTTAATTTTTTTAATAAAACTTTAGATAAATTTATAATTTATTTTCAACCTAAACATGTGATAATAATCCATGCAAGTTTAGAGGGCTTTACTTGAAATTATGTTAATAGAATTGCTTGTGATTTTTGGTGCATCTTTTTTGCCTTGAAATCATCACCAATATACAAGTGTGAAATTGTTGGAGTGTTAAATTGTGAAGTCATTGAATAATGTCTTTATTAATGCTTTTAAGACACCCAAATATTAGGGAGAATGAATATTATAATATGTTGTGCTAACAAGTATTATGCCACTAAGAGTTGCATGAGTCTATATTATATGATGGATATTGGAGAGAAACAATTAGAATTGTTGTCTACATTTTGAATAGAGGATAGATAAGGATCAATGGTAACAAGACTCGTTATGAATTATGGAAGGGTAGACCTACAAATATAAAACACTTTAGAGTGTTTGAGAGGAAATGTTTCATCAAAAGAGATGATGAAAACTTGGGTAAGTTTGATTCCAGATCTGATAAAGACATATTCTTAGGATACTCATCAATGAGCTCAACCTTTAGATGTTATAACAAGAGACTACAAAATATAGTGGAAAGTACCAATGTAAAGATTGATGAAATAAGAAAAACTCACTCATAGTCAAATAATACTTTAGATAATTTGGACTTCAAGAATGATGAGGAGACTATAGAGGGTCATGAGGAAGAAGAAGTTGAAGAGAGACAGGACTCAAAACGACGTTTAAGATAGATTGAAATACATCATCCTAAATCTGAAATCATTGGCAACAAGAAAACAAGTATGCAAACAAGGAGAAGATTGGTAAGTAATATAAATCAATAGAATGTTTCTATATTATCCAAGATTGAACCTAAGAGTATTATAGAAGCAAAAAAAGATAAATTTTGGATAAGTGCTATCAATGAGGATTTACGTCAAATATATAAGAATGAGACCTGAAAACTAGTTCATAGGATTAAAGACAAAAATGTCATTAGGAACAAGGCTATATTGGTATGCAAGGTATATGCATAGTTTGAAGGGGTAGATTTTGAGGAGAAATTTGCACCAGTAATAAGATCGAAGGAAATCAAATTATTTTTATCTTATGCAAGATTCAAAGGATTCAAGGTATACTAGATGGATGACAAATATGTCTTTTTGAATGTGAATTTAGAAGAAGTGTAAATTGAACAAACTGAAGGGTTTTCACTAACATATAAAAAAGACTATGTTTGTAGATTGAAAAAGGCTCTCTATATTTTAATGTAAGCTCTTAGAGATTGTTATACTAGGTTAGATGAGTATCTATTGGATCAAGGATGAAAAAAAATAATTAAAAACAATAATCTATACATAAAGACATAAGATGCCATTAGCTGATAGTAGTTGTTTAAGTGGATGACATCATCTTTGGTGTAAATAATGAGAACATGACAAATGCATTTACAAAGGTAATGAATAAATATTTTGAGATTTCCATGCTAAGAGAACTATCATTCTTTCTAAGGTTGCAAATCACTCAATGTGAAAAAGGTATATTCATCTCACAAGCCAAGTAAATAAGAGAGATTTTTAAAAAAATTGAGATGGAGGATTGCAAGGCAGTTAGTACACCCATGATGATAGGATGCAAGCTAAGAAAAGAAGATGAGTCTTTAAAGGTCAATCAGATGTCATATAGGTCAATGATTGGAAGTTTGTTGTATACCACTACCTCTAGACCTAACATCATGCAAGGAATTTGTCTTGTGGGAAGATTTCAAGCATATCCAAAAGAGAATCATTTGCAAGTAGTCAAAAGGATTCTCAAGTATCTCAAGGGGACTGTAGAGTATAGATTGTGGTATCCAACAAGTAAGGAGTTTAATTTGATAGTCTACATAGATGTAGATTAGGCAGGAAGTATAGATGACAAGAAGAGTACCAGTGGAGGAGCTTTCTACCTAGGTGGGTACCTAGTGTCATGGATAAGCAAGAAGTAACAATTAGTAGCTTTATCCACTTGTGAGGTTGAGTACATTGTAGCAACTTTATGTTTCACACAGGTCCTATGGATGAGATAGACCCTAAAAAATTGAGGTTGAATATGATGGTTCTAGCCATATCTATTATGACAATACAAGTGTTATAAGTGTCTCAAAGAACCCTATCATACACTCAAGAACCAAACACATTCCCATTAAATATCATTTTTTAGAGAATAGGTAAATGAATAATGTGTCAAACTTGAATATGTTTCTACATAGGATCAAATTGTAGATATCCTAACCAAACCACTACTAAAGGTAACTTTTAAACACTTAAGACAAGAATTGGGTGTAATTCTTATCCATAGAAATCATTAAAATGGTCAAGTACTAAGGGAGAGATACTCATGTGCATTACCTCCAAAAATAAGTGATCATTTTTATCTATTGTTAAACAAGAAGTATGGTGGATGCTTGGTTTAAGGGGAATCTTTTTAGGTTATTGACTAAGCTTGATCTATATTAAAGTGATCTTGTAATCTGAGTTTATTTTGAAAAAGATGATAGTTGTAGAAGAAATTTTTCATTTATGTCAAAGGGGGGAAAAGATCAAATAGTAAGAAAGAAAAGGCAAGATCAGAAAGGGTGAGAAAAAGAAAGAAGTAGGTCTAAGAGATGATTTCCATCAAAAGTGGTTGAGATAATTTTTTGAGTATGTTTGTCATCAATGACAAAGGGGAAGATTGTTGAATATTGTCATTGATTAAGGAGAATATTTTTGAACATTGTCATTGAGTGTTGAGATTTGATATTTGTATTACCATTGATGTCAATCTAATGTCATTGATGTCAAAGGTTCTTGTGAAGGTGCATGATCAAGCATGATTTGAGGTATGTATGTGATAAGCTCCTATGTCAACAAAGTAAGAGTATTGTTTGAATAATGTTCTTATGTCAGCATGTGAGATATCATTGAAATAAACATGAGTGAGCACATGTAAGTATGTCAAATGTCAAGTAACTTGTAAAGCTTTGGCTAGACCTTGTGAGATGGTATATGCTAGTAGTTTGATGAAATAAGTGAGCTCTGAAAAAGAAATTGTATTCCCTAAAGGTCTATATAGGTAGTTCTAAATATGCTATGAAGATTCTATGAAGATATGAATGCTCTGAAGAATGCTTGATAGTGTTTGAGCATAAGAGAGGCTATCTAAGTTTATACATAAGTTGATGAGGGTTGATGAGCCACAAAATTGTCATGTTTTTATCATCATCTGCTATACTCATCCTTCTTGTTTATCATTCTTCTAAATTACTTTCCCTAAGTTTTTATCCTTAGGCAGCCATATTTTTCAAATAACATTATGTTCTCATAATGTTTGAATAGTTAGAACTTTGTCTTGGAATCAAGTTATATATATATATATATACACACACACACATACACACACACAAGTTGATGAGGGTTGATGAGCCACAAAATTGTCATGTTTTTATCATCATCTGCTATACTCATCCTTCTTATTTATCATGCTTCTAAATTACTTTCCCTAAGTTTTTATCCTTAGACAGCCATATTTTTCAAATAACATTATCTTCTCATAATGTTTGAATAGTTAGAACTTTGTCTTGGAATCAAGTAATATATATATATATATATATATATATATATATATATATATATATATATATATACGATACGATACTTCTCTCTATAATGTGTTTTAAATATGTTTTAAAGCAATAGGTATATATCAAGTCCATCCTACAATAAATGTATTTCACCATAAGAACACATCTTATAGCCACTATATGACTAGAGATGTGGACAAATAGAATTCAATTTCTAATTCAACCAAATCCTAGAATCTATAACAACCTTCATGGATCGTAATAAAGAATCGGTTAAAGACTCAATAGCCTCGTTTGTCCTAAAGTAGTATTGGAAGATTCACATGAACAATGACCATAGTGGAAATAACTAATTTATATTATCCTATAGCCAAATGTTTCTTAGTTTGGAATGTATATTGGTTTGTATAAAACAATCTTCCCTTTTGTATATATATAGGTAACAACAGGGTTGACAAGTAGTAGAGATCAATTAGAGAAATATATCATAAGCACATTTTGTAAGACAACTATTATTGTAATTTACCTATAGCAATTCTTTATTGTATTTTGATTAATATGAACAATCATTTTTAAGTCCATTTCATTGTTGTAAGAGGAAGAATTGAAGATGGAGTCGGAAGAAGGAAGGTCCCCCTTTAGAAGTCTTGTAGCAATAATCCAACCCGTTAATTAGCTACGCATGTTATTTGGTCCATTTACATATTATGTGTTTTATTATCAAATTGTGTGATTTCCAATTTTGCATAGAATTGTTTTGAGGAAGCTTCCAAATATAATAGTGTAATCATTTAATTCACAATATTTTATGAGTGTTCAATTCCAATATTTGATTTCTTACATGATTTTTATCATCTTAGTTTTCAATCAATAGAAGGTCAAATTAGAAGATTGAGTGTATATAGAGACATCATCCTATCAAGTTTATGTCCTCAGGTTGATATTTAAATAAAATTAGAAGATACAGGTCTGTGGTAACTTTTCTTCTTCATTCAGATTAAGAGAAGATTATTTTATCATGAATCTTTTGTTAGTCATTTTTGACATTATTGTTGGGGAAGGGTGTCACACACTTATAATCTTCAATCTTGATAGCGACTATTCTAGATGTTTATTGTTTTCCTAATTTTCAGATATTATTGTTTATGGATTAAATATTTCCCATCCTTATAGTTTAAATTTCCTTTTTTTCAAGTAGAATAGTGAAAAAAATTTAAAAACCCCATATTACTAACCCTGTAGAGGTAGGGCAGGCAAAAACATTAAAAATAAGTGGTTAGCATACATGCAAAGAGAAGGGGACAATATAGGAAGATTTATGCCTAAATCATCAACCATCACTACAAGATCATAAATTCATCCTGTAGCAGGTAAGGAGCATGAATAAATCCTGAAGATCACTCATAGTTGTCAATAGAAGAGGTAGAAAAGGAGAAATTTTTGGTTGGGTTAGGTAGCACAAGCTAGAGACTTTGAAGAAGTTCATACCCCTAAAAGAGACCCATATGTACCACCCTTGAGAATTCCCACCTTATCAACTCATACTCAATAGTCTTAAATTCACTTCCCTCCATCACCCAAATTTTTTGTTAAGGAAGCATTCAAGGTAATTCTTGCTCCTAGAAAGAATACTAGGCTAATAGAATCTTCCAATTTAGAAAGACCATTTATTGAGACACAAGCTGAATCTTCACAAACCTATACACCATCCCCATTATATAAAAATATATACAATCCTAAAAAAAAGATAAATTCTCCATCTTCTACACCTTTGGAAATAGGAGAATTGATAGGAATTTTGAGAAGTGGGCAGCAACAACTTCTAGTCTACCAACACAAAGAGTGTTCATGGAGGATCTTCAGGAAGAAAACACTACCAATGAGTCCTCTAACTTCAAATTTCTTATCCTTAATCCTGAATGAAATGCACCTATGAATAATATTCCTCACTTTGCCCTCCTTACTTTTATGGGGAAAATATTTGAGGATCCAGACATATTTCATTTTGAGTTCGACATCTTATGTCATAGCTATGATTATAATCAAGACGCCCAAAAACTCAAGTTGTTTCCCACAACACTCAAAGATATAGCACTTGGATGGTTCATGGGACTTGAAAAGGATGCCATTTCTACATGGGAATAAATGAAGAAGTTTTTGATGAAATACCAAGACTGTTGTAGAGGCAAAAACTACAAGAAAGATGACATATTCAGAATGACACAAGTTGATGATGAGTCATTGGAAGAATATATGGAAAGATTTATGTTTAGCTTAAAAAATTCCAAATAAACTACAATGGAGAAAGAATATTTCAAGGTAATATTCCTAAAAAGAATTAGAGATGATTATCTAGAGGCACTAGACTTAATATCCGGTGGTGTTTTTTCTACAATGTCCTTTAATGAACAAATCATTCTATGTACAAACTACTCAATATCAACCATGAATAAAAGTAGGGGCAAAACCCTTCCTACAATATATGAAATAGGAATATCTAAAGGTGATGTCAACAAACTTATCCAAGATATGAAGCAAGATATGATTAGCCACCTAGCTACTCAGCTTCATACATTACATACACAAAGGAAGAAGGAAAAGATTTTAAAAGTCTTAGATACTTATTGCCTTAAATGAATAAAAAAAAGGTAGAATACACATTTCATTCTATGAAAGCTTCGGTAGCCAACATAACTAAGGAGAATCCCAAAATAGTGGATCTACATGCCATATGAGGAGATGAGAATCAAGTGTTTTACATGGCTCAATGAAAACCATCGATATAAATATTAGGTATGCCATCAAAATCTATGTTTAAAAATTCTTAATTCTTAAATAATCCTCAATATGGTTCTTGGATGAATATGTCCAACCAACACTAGCCCCATATAAATTGACAACTACCCCGAAATTAGTTATGAATGGAATAGAATAAACAACAACTTCAACCTAGGTAGTTCCAAAACTAGCAATGGATATTTCCCTCTAATCCATGGTAACAACAATATAGAGGTAATCAAGCCTTTCCTCAACAAATCTAGCAACCACAATGGTAGACCTTAATTACAAATACTTAGAAACTTGCTAGAACCACTCAATTACCCACACAACCTATCCCCAACCCTACCAATAAATTGGTTCAACCAACATAATCCACTGAAATAATGTGATATTCAATATACACCTTAGAAATCAATTAAGTCCAAATTCACTCAAGATGCATTCTTTCACAACCCACATCACCCATAACCATAGAACATTTTGAATAACCCAATTCAATCCATACTAATCCACAACCACCCATAGCCAATCTTGATCCAAGTTTATCATAAAACCAAAAAGAATTTGGCAATCCTCCTTTTCCAAAGAGATTAAACATCTCACATCCTAAACCAAAACCTGAATTTGACATCTTAAGACAAATCAAGAATGTATGCATAAAAATTGCACTCTTTCAAGTAATAAAAGATGTTCCTATCTATAATAAGGCTGTTAGAGAACTATATTTGAAAAAATTGGGAAGAAAGAAGAAGGATTATAAAATAGTTCAATTTATTAGCCAACTAGTAGATATTATGTTGGGAAACATTTTTTCCCCAAAATAATTTGATCTTAAAATTCATGTAGTAAATGATAGCATCCATGGCCAACTCATATCCAATAATTTAATTTACTTGGGTGCAACCATCAACATGATGACCATGGAGACCATGCAGTAACTTGAAACTTACAACTCTCCATCCAACACCCACCATCTTATAGATGGATGACAAGTCAACTATTAACCCTAAATGGATTGTTGAAGACCTAGTTATAATTCTTCATTCTTGGCAATATTCAACATACTTTATTATCCTATAGCCAAAAAATAACTTGGGAGGTTATCTTGTCATCCTTGGCTGCCCATGGTTGGCCACCGCTAATGCTTTTATTGACTTTAGGTCGAGAAAAGTGTTAATTTACAATATAAATTACACAAAGAAATTGGTTCTTCATCCACTAGCCTAACCTTTCTAGAATGATGTCCCAACACCTTGGATTGATGACTTTGAGGAATCTATCTCCTTACAAACTCTATGCACAAATAATAAGAGTCTAGATTTTTAAGCATAAGAAGAAGAGATTGTCCTTACTGGTATCTTGCAAAAAACTTATCACCAAGACCTTGTAGCCACAAACATGTAGGAATGTACACCATGTGCACTTCAGATTTTTTTTTTTAAATGACCTTGCTAAAACTGCAAGGGATATTTCGACATTCCATCAGTTGCTTCCCTATTAATGTAGCTATGTCCCTTTAATCACAAATGTAGAAACCATACTCTATTTAACAAAATAAGTGGATATTATACCAAATAAACCTCTCAAAATTAGTACTTTTTTAACACCCAAGTAAGAAAGCCATTTACTTACAACGTTGTGAAAGAATACAATAACATTTGCCTAGGATTAACATGACATAAGAGGAATACCCCCAAATTTATGAATGCGTCATATTTACATTAAAGAAGAATGCAAACCTATTTTCCAACCCCAATGATGAATGAATCCTAGAATTAATGACATTGTCAAAATTAAGTTGTAAAAAATCTTGGATGCAGGATTTGATTATCCTATTTTTGATATCCAATGGGTCTCTCCCTTGGTTATTGTACCTAAAAATTGGGAAACATGTCATAGTTGTGTTAATAATCAAGAGTTGAATAATGCTATCAGGAAGGATCACTTTCTCATTCCATTATTGATCAAGTGTTGCATACATTAACAAGAAAATTTTTTCCTTCTTAGACAGCTACAATGGTTATGATTATATATGAATAGCTCCACAAGACCAAGACAAAACTACTTTTAATTACCCTTTGTATAACTTATGCCTATGTCATCTTACCGTTTGGTCTTTGTAATACCCCAGCTACTTTTCAAAGGGTTGTTTTGAGCATATTTTTTTATCTCTCTCATGAATTTGTTAAAATATACATGGATGATTTCACTATCTATGGACAGACATTTGAAGAAACTCTTACCAACCTGGAGAAAGTTATTCAATATTGACATGACCACCAATTGTCTTTGAGTAATGAAAAGTGTTATATTCTTATGACTAAAGGGATTGTGTTGGGGCATCACATTTCCCCTTTTGGAATTCAAGTTGACCAAGCAAAGATAATTATCATTAAGGATTTAGCCAAACCAAAGAAGCAACAAGATGTTATAATAATTTTAGGACATGCTGGTTATTATAGATGATTCATCAAAAAATTTAGTAAAATTGTCACCCCATTGTTTGGATTGCTTACTAAGGATGTTAAATTTACTTAGACTAATGATTGTCAAACTGCCTTTTAGTAAATCAAAGACCTTCTCATAAAAAATTCTATTCTAAGAGGGCCTAATTGGAAGAAGCATTTTTACATTGACACATATGCATCTAACACCACTTTAGGATCTGTCCTTGGCCAAAAAGATGAATCTTTGAGTTATATAATATATTTTATGAGAAAGAATCTTCAAGGGGCTGAACTCAACTACACTATAATAGAGAAGAAATTTATTTCAGTCTTCTATGCCATCAACAAATTTCAACATTGCATTACTAGTTACCAAGTATTCATCCATATAGATCACGCAACAATCAAGTATTTGATGAACAAACCTAGTCTAACAAGTAGGATAATTAGATGGTTACTTTGATTCAAGAATTTGATGAGCATAGTCCTATTTTTTATGATTCCTTTCCTGATGAGGATTTTTTTTAACTAACTATTTAATCTTCTTGGTTCAAAGACATTGCTAACGATCTTACTATAGGATCACTACCATAACATTTCTCACCTAGAGAAAAATAACATATGATCTAAAAGAGTAGACATTATTCTTAGATTGCAGGATATCTCTTTACCACTATACTAGATTCAACTATGAGAATATGTATCTGAGAAGATGAAACCTATGACATTCTCATATCTTTCCATGATGAACCTTGTGGGGGTCATGATGCTACCAAACAAACTACTATGAAAGTACATACTACTAGATATTATTGACCTTTTTACATAGGTATGCCATGATGTATACCCGTAGATGTGATCAATGAGAGTGTATGGGGAAACTCACTCGCTTTGAAAAAATGGCATTACAACCATAACTTGTTCTAGAACCTTTTAATAAATGGGGACTTGATTTTGTAGGTCCTACAGATCTTAAATCCAATAACAAGTAATACATACTGGTATGCACTGATTATGTCACAAAATGGACTGAGGTCAAGGACATAATCGATGCTCAAGATGAGAAAGTATCTAAGTTTTTATATGAAAAAATCTTCACCTACTATGGAGTACCAAGAAAAATAGTCACAGACCAAGGACCACAGTTCACATCAAATCTCACAGTGACCTTGGTAAAAGAATATGAAATCAGACACAAAAATTCTACCCCTTACCCCTTACCATCCTCAGTCAAATTTTCAAGTGGAAGTTACAAACAAAGAATTAGAAAATATGCTCAATAAAATTGTCAGCCTGCATAGAAAATATTGGTCAACTCATCTTTTGGAAGTAGTTTGGGCTTACAAAGTCACCTATAAAACCACAACTAGTTTTACTCCATATGAACTAGTTTATGGTAAAAATCTTATTATTCCCATTGAGTTTGAAAATAAAACATTAATGATAATAATTGATTTGGGTTTGGATCCTTTCCAAGCTAAAAAAGATAGGATCATGCAACTAAATGTACTTGATGAACTTAGAAAGGAATCACTTCATCACACTGAAGTAGTACAAAGATGAGTAGGTTGGAATCATAGGAACATCAAGAGTATAAATTTTATACCTAATGCCTGGGCACTCCTTTTTGAATCCAAATACAAGGATCATAAAGGAAAGCTTCAATCCATATGGCTTGGGCCTTATGAGATCAAGCAAGTTTTTGATAATAGAGCTATAAGGCTCATGACCATTGATCTTATTTGGTTTTGACTATTTGTTAATGGTCTCAGGATCAAGATATACAAGAAACCATTTTTGAAGGAAACTCTCACTCTCCAACTTCTTGAAAAACAACATCCATCTCTTCTTCATGAATCAAATCAACCTCTTGTTGCACCCAAAAGGTATTTCTATCAACCCTTCTCCAATATTTTTCAAGAATAATCAAGCTTTGTGAAACCAAGAAAAATCCATCCCTAATGGATTGGTTTATGAAAAATAAAATCTTACCTATTGGGATTCTATAATTAATCAAAAAATTTAACAATGAAAAAATTTAGGCATTGCTGATGGTTGTTGTATCAAAAAACTAGGTCACTAGTTGATTCAAATTTATAAAAAAATAAAAAAATAAATAAATAAAATTTCATATTTTTTGCTTAAAAATTCATTTAGGAATAGAAACACACTTTTCTTTTTCTATAGGGTGAAATTGTTGTTGTTGTAGGATAATCATTATTGTTGCAAAACACTTTTTATTTCCATAGGAAGCCTTTATCACTATTGGATGAATTCTTATCATTCCACCATCCACTACATTTCTCACAAAGCATTTTTGCCTTTGATCAAATGCCAACACATGCCAATACACCTCACATTTTCCACTTTGACTCATCATTCATGTATTTAATGAAAGGTATTCCTATAAGTATTAATGTAATTATTTTATATTTATTTCATGTCATAAGTTTTAATTATTACTAAGATGTTGGGTTTTAATGCTATTAAAGTGTCACCATATCTCCATTTACTTACACTATCCTAAGATGTTTTCTCTTTCACCGATTGACATGACTATTGAACTGCTCTTATCACTGCCCCTATGATTTCCACAAGTCATTCATGCATGTCAATTTCATCCCTTGAGGACAAGTGACCATTTATGTTGGGGGAGATTTCTCATAATTCAAACTGAGTTCCACTCTCCCAAAGAAAAATGCAAACATTCTACCCAAATCTATAGAACCCTTGATGCAAGTGCATAGACCCTCTAACCAAAATTCCATCCTAAAATATGAGAGAGGATTTACTCAAACATGAGCCACTTGATATCTCTCCTCTGACCAATAACCCAAACATCATAGTCCTATTTCAAAATGTAGGATGGACCCAATATTTAGAGAGAATAAATGCTCTTGATTAAGGAATTATAGAGGAATTTGTTGGCTCATTAAATAACAATCTCGCAATAGTAAGAGGAATGGAAATAAAGCTAATTGAAACCATAGTCAGTAGAGTAACTAGATTGCCATGAATAAGGAACTATGGTAAGATAAGTTTGATGCCAAGGTAGAGAGGCATAAATTCATTAGAGGAAATGAAAGCTGGGACACTTCTAAACAAGGCACTACATGATTATCATTACTAGGAAGATGGATCAGAGCTGTTGTATTCATCTTAAATATTTCACTTGTGAAGGGATATATTTCATGCTACATGGCATTCACTTCAAATTCATGAAATATTTACAGGATGGTATTGAGATAAATGTTCCTAAATTCTTTCTTAGCATGATCGCAAGAAAGGTAGAGAAATTTCAAAAAGGTAATTCCAAAGTTCTCTCTCATCTTGTCTAATTCAATTAATTATTCAGGATTGCCTACAAAGAACTAGCCCCAATATAAGTTGGGAAGATTTTCTTCAAATACCTAGAAATGCAGAAAGTAATAGTGAGAAAGATGAAGAAGAAGAGATAGGGGCAGAAGAGGGAATGGAAGTAGAAGAATAGATGGAGATAGAAGAAGACCTTCGTATAGCTCCACAAGAACCTATAGAATAAGACCTTCCTGCAACCACATAAGAAAATGTACAAGAAGACCTTCTTATAACCACACAAGAACTTGTATCAAGAACAAATCTTGTAGAGGAAGCTTCCACAAGCAAGAAATCTAGAAGAAGAAATAGGAAACTCATCCTCTAGCTTAACTCTGTGGAATATGAGGAAGAGCTTCCACCATCCCCTAAAAAGGCTATGGTCAAATCTACTCCTGAAATATCTCACAAATTAAGAGGAAAGATGATAGGTAAACCAATAACTAAACCTTATTTTATTATAGAAATTATTGAGGAATCTAGAAGAGAACAAATTGTTAGCAGTCATGAATCACTTGAGGCATTTAATTTTTATGAAATAAACACTAATAAGGAAGAGTGTTCTCAAGAAGGAAATAAGGAGATATAACAAGTAGATTGAAGCCCTAAAGAATTATGAGAAGAACCAATGTAGATAGTAGTAGAACAAATAGAATAAACCTTCATACAACCATAATTTTCTACTTTAGAGCAAGCCTTGTATGAAATTGAGAGATTAAAAAAGAATCTACAAGATCAGTCATGAGGAGGAATAGATGCGCTTGATATTGTAGCTTCTTAGTTGTATCCCTCTACTAAAATCCATCTTGCAGCTATTATTTCATAGCTTCCTATAGTATAAAAGTAACAAGAAAATCTCAGAACTGCCTGAGCAGTCAAGAATAATTCCTAATCTACTGTATCTTATTAATTGATCAAATGGATGGACAATCAGTATGAAAGTCTTAAGGAATTAATAAAGTAAAATAATAAATTTAAAGTAGATGTTAGGGTTAAATATGAGAGTATCTCTAAACTATCATATAAATTTGAAGATCTAGCTGGTCTTACTCAAGAGATCTTTGACTGCAAGCTTCTTGTAATGTTATATTCAGTTTATCTTGAGGAACAATGGCATAAGTTTAAGTCCATGAGAATTTAATGTGACATGCCATATGAAGTAATTACTCATATCTCTTTCTTTTAATTATATAAATAAATCTCACAACAAGAACAAGCACAATTTTACAAGTTATATTCTTCATAACTATGCCATGCCTCATGACAGGGAATGGAATCCTAACCTAAATGTTAGAGATGTCCTTTTTAAGGTATTTTCATCATATATTTTGAATGAGCATAGGAGAGGATGAAAGATGATTATATACAATAAAAAGGAAAGGGAGATTCAAATGCTTATTAGAAGAGAGTCAACTGCACCTGAGATTGTGTTGGTAGAATGGGATAACATTATGCTACGGAAGGAAGTCAAGGCTTGGTTTGCCAAAAATAGTGATGAAGCCAAAAATTTTTACTTGGGGTTTAGAACTTATATTGGACTTAAAACAAAAGAATCCTACATAGGAAGATGGAATGAGCTCACTCCTTAGCTAAAAAGTAAAGATTCATATTCCCCTTTCAATTTAAAATTAATATTTGATAGAGTAACAAGATATATTCTACTTACAGGTGAATTGGGGTCTTAATTTTTTAGCATAAAATTATAGCCTCCTTTATTTTGGTAACTTGTTTTAGAATAATAGGATAAAACCCCATTAGATGATGCCAAAGAAGTCAAAATGTACTAGCTATATGAACAAAGGCATAGATTTTATGCCCATCTATCAAGTGGAGACATGGAGCTTGCAGATTTCAAGGCCATTTGTGAATTTCAAATGAGCAAGTTTGTTGCTCAAGGATGAGAAAAGTCTTAAGTTGGGGGGTGTGATGAGCCCCATAATTTTCATATTTTTATCCTCATATTCTATGCTCATCCTTATTTTTTATCATGCTTCTGAATTACTTTCCCCTAAGTTTTTAGCCTCAAACAACTATGTTTTGTAAACAACATTATGTTCTCATAATCTTTGAATAATTAGAACTTTGTCTTGGAATCATGTGTGTGTGTGTGTGTGTGTGTGTGTGTGTGTGTGTGTGTGTGTGTGTGTGTGTGTGTGTGTGTGTGTGTGTGTGTGTGTGTGTTTTTACTATAGGATGCCTTTCTCTATAATATATTTGGAAAATGTTTTGAAGCAATAGGTATATATCACGACCATCCTATGGTAAGGGGATTTCACCATAAGAACACATCTTATAGCCATTGTATGACTAGAGCTATGGATAAATAGAATTCAATTTATAATTCAACTAACTCATAAAAACTATCAAACCCTTTATGGATACTAATAAATAATTAGTTGAAGACTCAACATCCTCATTTGTCTTGAATTAGTATTACAAGATTCACATGAATGACAACCTCAGTGGAAGGAACTAATTTATGATATCCTATAGCTAAATGTTTCTTAGTTTGCAATGTATATTGTTTTGTATAAAATAATCTCCCCTGTTGTGTATATATGTATATATATACATACATGTGTGTGTGTGTGTGTATATATATATATATATATATATATATATATATATATATATATATATATATACATACATATACATACATATATACATATACATATATACATATATATATATACATATACATACATACATACATACATATATATATATATATATATATATATATATATATATATATATATATATATATATATATATATATATACATATATATATATATAATGCTAAGAAGTATTACAGATCAATTAGAGAAATATATCATAAGCACATTTTGTAAGAAAATTTAATTATAATTTCCCTCTAGTAATTCTTCACTACATTTTCATTAATATGAATAATCATTTCTGAGTCCATTTCATTGTTGTAAGAGGAAGGATTGTATTTTGATTCAGAAGAAGTGAGGGCCCCCTTTGGAATCCTTGTAGCAACAATCCAACCTGTTAATTAGCTAAGCATGTTATTTGGTTCATTTAGATATTGTGTGTTTTATTTCTGAATTGTGTGATTTATAGTTTTGCATAGAATTTTTTTAAGGAAGCTTCCAAATATAATAGTTTAATCATTTAATTCATATTATTGTATGAGTGTTCAATTCTAGTATTTCATTTCTTACATGATTTTGGGTATGTGCATGGAGTTGGGGGATAATTCTGTGGACATAACCCGCTATGTGTATGCATCATAATATAATGTGTACATGTTATAAAAATAACACATATGCATTATAATAATAACGAGTACACATTATGTTTACATATAGAAACATGTATGCATTATAAGAACACATATGCATTCCTATAAGTAAACATAATGCATACACATTTTTAAAACTATAAAATAGAAAAAAACCCTCGACCTCTATCATTTTTTCTTGCTTCTCATTCGTGATTTGGTGCCTCCCATTCATATTTTGGCTTGTAAATCTTTCTTTTGCACTCCAGCTCACATGTTGGCCTGTAGATCTTCATTTTGGCTTCCATTTGTGAGACCGATGATGTCGTCATGAAGAAGAGGTAGGTTTATTCTAGATTAAATCATTTTTTTAATTTTTTTTGAATGTGAATTGCATAGTTTATTTTTTATTTTTATCCAATAGGTCAGAATGATCTGCCTAACCCTCTACCTAAACCTCCACCCAACCCTCCTAAGCCTCCTAACCCCTTGTCTAACCCTCCTATAGTTCCACTACATCCCCCAGGTAGTCAAGAGGATGTAGTTTCTCACATAATGGAGAAAAAAATTGAAATTGAGCAAATAATTATGAGAATGAGGGAGCCCACTTCCATGAACACCCATCACACATATTTGACCAGTAATCTAGAGTTAGTATTAGGTCAAGTTGACTCGATAATGAGTCAAATTGATAGATGGAAGTCATATATGGATAGTTGTAGGGCTTACTATGTTCACAAATGGTTAACATCTAAGGTGAAGAAAAAAATATAACAAAAGATCAAATTTGTGCCTTATTTATCGACTCAACCATGAATGCCCCATTTCCTATAATGACCAAATGTTTCCCAATCCATCGATGCCAACATGATTTGATTAAAGCTAATTTTTTGGAATGATGGTGGATGGTGTTTGTCTATCCACATTGCAAAACCATGAGGTCCTTTTGTAATTTTTATGGAAAATATATTGTGAGTTTTTCCTCAATCAAATTCTAAACTACTTTAACTATGGTGAGTTTCAGGGATGAGGGAAAAGCTCCTCACAATATCAACCAGGTACACATCATGCACCTAATCAACATACAAGGATGCCTACCCACAATCCACTTCATCTAGAGATTCCCTCTATAGTGATAGAGGTTGTGGAGATATACACTTTTCATGTGCTTAGTGTGCTTACTGATACACTCATTCATCATACAAGTAGACTTTTAGAGATAGATGCTTGAGATACTCCATCTAGTGGTCATACCTGACCCCACCCATGTAGATGTTGTGGTGTTATATCCTCTGGACCTTCAGATGATGATGGCGGTGCTTCAAGGGGCTTGGAGGACATGAGATTGACTGATAAGATGTTGTCATGCACATTTGGTTTTGATATGTTAGGAGTCTCTAAACACATGCAAGTATCTTTTATATAAATTTAATGTTAAATTTACAAATTAAAAAGGTAATAATTATTTTACATATTTAAATTGAATAATATATATGTAGTTTTTTGTGTTTTAGGAGGAGACGTTGCCTTCGACATCACAACTAGGTATGGGCCAACCCCTATTACATCTACTATGTCAGTCTCACACCGTATACATTTACAGAGGTAAATTTTGAGTGAATTGTATATACTCTAGATGTATATTCATACACCTTATATTGCATCATTAGAATATTTTGTGTAAGAAAATATAAAATACCTAATATAATTTTGTTGGACTTTTTATTTTTTGATGTATTAACATGGATTGGCATAACTTGTTAGAAACTCATCCTCCACCTCAACTATGTTTTTAATAACCAAAATAGTGACTTTAACATTTACTTGATATCTCATTTGATAAAATTTGTTTGGTATAATATATTTCTATCAATTTCTCAATCGAGCATAACATGTCTTCATCAATATGCACACCACTCCTTTCTTTTAAATATTGGCCTCATAGCCAAGCACTTGATTCCTTATTATCCCAATCACATATAGTGGTTCAATCTCTATGATTGATATCCAAAATGGTCATAGCTAGCAATTCAATTCCCATCTTGATTCTATCCAGGCATAAAAATTTCATCTCTATCTATGGAGTTATAAATTTGGATGGCATAGCCTCTTGATCCCATTATACCTAGTTAATTCTACTAGTTTATTAAGAGAGTGTCCATTAGATCCCATTGGTTTTTTGGGAGAGTTTCAACTATAAACTATAGCCTATATGTATATGGCATAAGCCTTATGACCATATACAAATAGGGGACCTCAACCCCATATACATATATGGGGTTGAGTAGTTTGTTACCACCACCTACTTAGGAGGACCAAAGACCTATTATATCTAGTTGAGGTGGAGGTCCTATCTATATCCGTGCACTTTCGTCACTCAAGTGACATGTTGACTCTATAAGACTATAACACCTTACAGATCAGGAAAGTTCCCCCAAAATGAATATTGAGTGTCAACAAGACTATAACAACCTTTGCTGACCTTAACCTACTTGTACAATAGACATATATACCTTACCTTGAAAAAATTGAGGGCAATATAAGCATAGATAATCAACCTAATGTCACCTATAGGGTAACCAAAATCTTGCACTTGTAAAGAAGATTGTCCACTCACTCTTATCTCTACAATATTCACTTTTATTTTCTATATATTTCTTTAGATTTTGATGAGACCTATTTTATAAGGTTATATATACTCTTAAAAGTCTCAAGTATAGATGTGGCCCATCAAAGCAACCTATCACTCTAGATGTCTTAACTTGATTAAAACTCAATTTACAAACTTCTCAACAAATACCTATACAGGTTACTTGTCTTATCACAATGACTATTTCTAAGGGCTTTTCTATCACACCAATACTCATAGGATTGTCCTTAACTATACCAATTCATTTACTTAAGATAATTATGCCTAATGACCAAGTAATTAGGTCAAAATCTAAAATATACCTCAGCAAAGCTATACAAGCATCCAAACTAGTGTATATAGGTACATATCAAGGATATTTCAACACCTAACTTGCATTCAAAGAATTAATTTCACAAAATTTACTTAGAAAACCTCCCTTGTTGTCTTTTTATTCTCCATCATGAAATTGACATTTATTGCCTTCAGTGCGGTGTTACAAGTCACATGTTCTACATATCTACTTGTCACATTCATGCTTCCCATGACCTCATTAGATTTTTTTATATCTTATGCAATACTAAGTTTGTTAGCAACTTATTTAATCAATGAATTTCCTAAGTTATTAATTATTAGGTTGTTTGTTTAACTGATTACTAGGGTGGACAATCCTCCATCATTATGAGTCAATACAAACTCAAACATTACTAATGTAATGTCATATACATAGGCTCTCACCAAGGTATGTATATTAACTTGTAATTTTAAATTTTAATTTATTACTTTTGTTTCAATAATTTTACTATATACCTTGGCAAATATAACTTATATGCATGAATGTATTGTGTATGCAAGGTTGTCATATGACATTTGATAGTCCGATTTAAATGACTACTGTGATAGCTCCTCATATTTTTTCATCATTTGACATGCCTATTCATGTAGCTAAACTTAGCACTGACCCAAATGAGTGTCAATGGAAAATTAAGGAGGACCATGATATTGTGTTAACTGCATGTTTAAATGATTTTTTATTATAGTTTAACACATGGGTTTTTTAACTTGGTTTCATGTATACTTGTTAATTTTATAGTAATTTTTGTATTTGAACAAGTTTGACTGAAATTGAGATATGAGTGTAATACCTACATTAAAACTTTAGAGGAATCCAAGGCATTAAATATATCTCCATCTACAAGCAAGACATCCCAAGGAGAGTCTTCTTCGAAGAAGGCAAAGAGAGGGAGACTATTTGATAATTAAGATGTTGTAGATGATTTACTTTTTTGTATGCCTATATGGCAATGTATGAATTTTTAACATTGTGCAATCCTATATGATGTATTCACCCAACATTAGATACTATGTTGTTAGACATGATGTAATTTTTTGTATGCCTACATGGCAATGCATGTATTATTGACATTGTATGCCTATATATGGCATTTGTACATGGAATTATTATTTTTTACATGAATATTTAATAAAACCAATGAAGTAAATCTTTTTTGAATCACTTGTGTTCATATTATTATAAATGATTGGTTTTGAAGTATTATTAAGGATTAAAAATGTTATGAGATTAAGAATAACTTGTTAGGATAATGTTACAAATCAGACCCTTATAAGAAATAAAGAATATCTGTGATTACATATGAATTATGTTTGTATGTTGATGTATAGGTATGGAGGATAAGTCTACAAAAACATCATTAGCTAGTTCTAAATCTTACTAATGACATTCACTTGCTATGGTTTGATTTGAGTCTTCTTTCACAAGCTAGCTCTTCTTTTGACTCTTTGGGCTTAATTTAGATTCTTACACCTAGTACTTATTCCTTGTACTCTTAGTATCACCTCCTTGATGGCATTGACCTCTGTCCATACATCCTTTACCTCATTCCATTCATGTCTCATTCACAAACTTCCTCTCAATCTCTTTCTAGGTTCTTCCTAGACACTTCTTTGGGTCTCAAGGACCAAATCTTGGTATATGTTTCAAGATCTCAACCTATTATCTCATATGGTCTCAGATGATCATAACATAATTAGTATAGCCCTCTTAAAGTATTCAAATAATAGAATACTATCATTCCACACTTTATGAACACAATGCTCTTTCAAGGCTTGTAGCCTTTTTTTAATATATTTTTCCTTGTATAGAAAAATTATGATTGATCAAGAGATTATAAGGGCATTTATAGGTACATTCTATTCTTTTTCATGTCTATGTCAAATTTTATATCCCAACTTCACCTCTAACTATCACTTCCTTCATTAGCCTACCCTCATTTAGGCCTAACTAGCCCTATTGAAAACTCTCACTCCTAGAATCTATACACATCCATACAATCTCAAGTTAAAACCTTTTTTTCACCTTGTACATTATAGGGGAGGAATATTAGAAAGTTTCATTAAATTCCCACAGCTAAATATCAAGGGTTTCCCATGCCATTTACATACTCTCCAAAGGAACAATTTTACCTTCTCACTAATATTCTTTTCTTTAAAACATCCTCATGACATCTCAAACATCTCATAACACCTTTTCAATGATAAAAAATCAACTTTGTCTATATGCCTTTGAGACTGTTTGTGGGAATTTGAGCCTACCTATGGAGATTGCATGAATTTTGGAGTGTCAACACCCTAAAAAGGTTTTTTGTAGGTTTAAAACCATATTAAAATACTTCTCAAATACTTCTCTAAGCTTGTGACCCTCAAACACACATTAAAACTCCAAAAATTATGCCTACATGAATAGTGACCATTATAAGACATGTAGGGGACTATGACAAAACAAAGAGCACTTAAAATTTTCATATTACCTTCCAAATATGACATATGGGAATATTAGGTAATTAATACCTATCTACCAAGTTTAAAGTTATTTGGATATGTACTTTGTCTTATAGACCCTTTTTGCCATAATTTACCTTGAGCTGCATGCATGCTTCCTTCATGTCAGAACTTGTCTTTATTCAAAATTTTGAATTAAAACATTGAATTTTATCACTTATATAGTATAATATAAGATTAAAATGTCATATTCTATGGTTTTAATATCTCTGCAAGGCTTAAACTGCTTCTTGGCATCTAGAACTGATAAAACTTCCAAAAATCTCTAATGGTTACCTTCTTAACTACAAGAGCACTATGTCAAAATAGTGGGAATATTAATTATTTATAGGATATTTAAGATTTAATTTTATGTTTTTTAATTCATGGATACCATTCATACCAAATTTCATGCTTTGACTCAACCTGTAAATGCCCCGAACTGACCAATTTCTTGAAGAAATGCTCCAATGTTGGCCATGATTTGACATACGGTTGACTATACTAAAACATTGAATAGGTTCTATTTTAAAAAATCAAAAAATATATATTTAATTGGTATATTAGGTCATAATTATCCACTCCACCAAATTTTGTGATTAGATCCGACATATTTTGGCATATAGGCCCAATTTGGAAAAAGCTAGTGACACATGTCTGCTTGGTAAAATTTCAAAAATGAGTCATCATCCTATTTTTACTTTGTTTGTGATGAATATAATTTATTACAAGTCTAAAATTCATCATTCCAATTAGTTTCAATGTACTTTATTACTTGATGTTTGTAGTCTCTTCAGTAGTTTTGACTAGGCACAACCCCTTGGGTTCCAAGGACCAAATCTCACTTTAGGTTTCAAGAGTATAATAACAATGCTTGAATGTTATTAAATGGTCAAAAAATTCCTTCCCAAACCACTTTCAAGTTTCCAAACCTAAGTCACCTTTCAATACTTCTCCTAGTGTGTTCACTATCTTTCACACTATGTAGCCCATTAGGTCTCAAGGAGCATTCCTTGGTTTAAATTGCTAAGAAACAAATTCATTACATTGATGGTATTAATTGATCATTACGCACTTGTTTAAACCATTCTCAAGTGATCAAACACTTTATTCCATTCCTTCTACACCTCAAAGTCACACTACTTTGTCTATGCTTGTAGCCCTATTTTCACTATTTTTCCCTTTGTTTGATTAACATGTGTCCTTTCTTGAAGATGTAATAACACTTTACATCACCCTCTATTACTGTTAAACTCCTAAAAAAGTTAAAACACTTTAATATTCTCATATTTATCACTCACTTTCATAGAAACCCCCAAACTAGTCCTAATTAGGCCTATTCTAATGAAAAGTTATATATATTGAATGATACAATGTTTCAAAGGCTTAAATCCTCACCAAAATTTCTATCATAATATCCTATACCTCTAACTAGAAACTTTGCCTCCAAGATTGGTTGGTGTAAATCCACTACTTCCAATGTATCTAAAGAGGTGAATTACATGTGTTCCAATGAATATGACACCCAAGTCCACACATAAGTGCATTTTCACTACTATTCTAGAGCATAAAAACATTGACAACAAATGTTGTCAAAATTGAATCTACGATGCAAGAAATCTATTTTTGGTGCTTGTTGGCTGAAAACTAGCATCGCCAACATGTCTGGAGGGGTGGATAACATCCAGGACCATGTTCTTGGCTCCCATCTAGCCTGGACGACAAACCCACCACCCATTCCTTGCTTAATAATGCCCTTCCCAATACAAGAAAGATGTTGATTTTTAGCCTAATTTTAGGCATGCATAAAACCAAATCTATAAGTCATATGGAGGAACCATAATATCTATCATGTACATGATAAATCCCTATAATTTCACTTCGAAGATAGCCTAATGCACCTTTAAAAGCAATCCATGGTAAAAGTTGCAGTAAAGCATCTTAAAATGAAACTTTTTGGTAGTGAAGAGACAACTTCTTGACCTCCAACTAGCAATTTGCCTTCAAGATAGGTAGGTGCAAATCTATCACTTTAAACACATCTAAATATAAAAATTACACATGTTTCAATGATCATGTCACCCAATTCCACTTACAGGTGCATTTTCACTACTGTTCCAAAGCATAGAAACATTGACAATAAATGTTGTCAAAGTTGAAGCTACGATCTAAGAACTCAATTTTTGGTACTTGTTGCCTAAAAATTAGCACTTCCAACATGTCTAAATGGGTGGATAACATCTAATACCAGGTTCTTGGCCTCCCATCTAGCCCAAACCTGGTCTTAGATGTTATCCACCCATTTAGACATGTTGGAAGTGCTATTTTTTAGGCAACAAGTACCAAAAATTGAGTTCTTAGCCAACTTTTTTGTAGTGAAGAGATAACTTCTTGACATCCAACTTGTAACTTTACCTTCAAGAATGGCAAGTACAAATCCACCATTTTTAGCACATATATATATAGGCAAATTACACATGTTCTAACAATCGTGACACCCACATCCACCCGCAAGTGCATTTTCACTACTGTTCTAGAGTATGAAAACATTGACAACAAATATTATCAAAGTCGAAGCTACAGTCAAAGAACTTAAGTTTTGCTGCTTGTTGGCTGAAAAATGGCACTGTCAACACATCCAAATGGGTGGATAAATTCTAGGACCAAGTTATTGGCCTCCCATTTGACCTAGACAACAAACCCACCACCCAATACAAGAAAGATGTTGATTTTTATCCTAACTTTAGGTATTTTAAAGTCATATGGAGGAACCATAAGATCCATTGTGAGTATGGGACATTCCTCTAATTTTACCATGAATCTATTCTGAATCACTTTTAATAGCAATCTGTGGTAGAAGTTGCAGTAAAGGGTCATAAAATGCAAATTTTTAGCAGTGAAGAAATGACTTCTTGACCTCCAACTAGTAACTTTGCCTTCAAGACTAGCAGGTGAAAATACACTACTTTGAGCATATTTATATAGGGAATTACACATTTTCCAACAATTTTGACACCCACTTCTACATACAAGTGCATTTTCACTATTGTTCTAGAGCACAAAAATACTAACAATAAATGTTGTCAAAATTAAAGCTACAGTTTGAAAACTCAATTTTTGGTGCTTTTTAACTGAAAAATAACATCACCAACATGTTCAAAGGGGTGGATAATGTTCAAGACCAATTTCTTGGCCTCCCATCTAGCCCAAATGATAAACCCACCACCCATTCTGGGTTCAAGAATGCCCTTCCCAATACAAGAAAGATGTTGATTTTTAGCCTAACCTTAGGCATGCATAAAACCAAAACTATAAGTCCTATGGAGGAACCATAAGATCCCTCATGAGCTTGGTAAATTCCTTTAATTATACCCTAAATCTAGTTTGAAGCACCTGTAAGATAAATCCATGGTAGAAGTTGCAGTAAAGGGTCTTAAAATGCAACTTTTTGGCAGTGAAGAGACAACTTCTTGACCTCCAACTAGCAACTTTGCCTCCAAGACTGGCAAGTGCAAATCCAATACTTTGAGCATGTCTATATAGATAAATTACATGTGTTACAATAACTGTGACACCCACTTCCACCTATAAGTGCATTTTCACTACTATTCTGGAGCATGAAAACACTGACAACAAATATTATCAAAGTTGAATCTATGGTCTGAGAACTCAATTTTTTATGCATTTTGGCTAAAAACTATCACTACCAACATGTTCAAAGGGGTGGATAATGTTTAGGACTAGTTTCTTGGCCTCCCATCTAGCCCGGATAACAAACCCACCACCCATTCTGGGCTAAAGAATGCCCTTCTCAATACAAGAAAGATGTTGATTTTAAGCCTAACTTTAGGCATGCATAAAACCAAAACTATAAATATTATGAAGGAATCGTAAGATTCCACATGTGTATAGGAAATTCCTCTAACTACACCATGAATCTAGTTTGAATCACCTCTAAGAGAAATCTATGGCATAATTTGCAGTAAAGGGTCCTAAAATGCAATTTTTTGGCAATGAAGAGACAACTTCTTGAGCTCCAACTAGCAACTTTTCCTTCGAGACTAGTAGGTGAAAATTCACCACTTCAAGCATGTATATATAGGTAAATTACATGTGTTCCAAAAACCATGACACCCACTTCCACTCGCAAGTGCATTTTCACTACTATTCTGATGCACAGAAACACTGACAACAAATGTGTTTGGAAGGCTACAAGGAGAAATAAACTTGTCATGAGCACTTGTTTAGGAGCACAGAAATGCCAAGCAAATCTAGTAAGATTCTCTTAGCTTCAATAATATTTTATTCTTTAATAATGATGCCAACCACATGAAGGTGGAAGTTGATTTGGTACCACTAACCTACAAAAAATGTTAGTAAGTAATTAAAGATGAAATTTATGCACATACTACCTACAAAATCAAATTCATTTGATAAAATCTATTACACTACATTTTAAAAGTCAACATAACTAGGCATTTAAATCCAATGAACCACTTGGATCTACTCTGATCTTGATAGTATCAAGAATAGCTTCATGGTCTGACTCACGAACTTTCTATAGATTCTTATTTATTGGCCTCCCATGATATTTTTGCAACTGAATATTCATTATAAGAACCAAATTTGAATAGTGTAGAATCTTCCTATGAGTCTCAAAGTCTTCAAACAACCATACATTTTAATTTTTTATAGGATATCATCAAAGCCAAGTTCTAGTGACTACCATAGACCCAGTGGGATAATCAATGTTTTCTCCATATACAATAAGGGAAGTCAAATTTTTCTTTCCATATACACACCAACATAAGTAGTAATTTGTTCCCTCTTCATTATCCTCATCTGTAATAACTATAAAAACATGGCCTACATTATAAAAAATAATTTTTAATGACATTATGAAGATAGACTATGAGAATAAATAGTACATAAAGATTATTCTTCTACCTATTTGTACTAGATGGGATATATGGTCAAAATCATGTGAGGATGTCATGTAAGTTGCAATGCTAGTGGAACCTGAATTGTGTTGATTGGAATTAGAGGTTTGGAATTCCAATCATCCACCCACTCTTGTGACTCACACTCATTCCAAACAAATTCCATGCATGCAGAATAAAAGCATGCCAAGTATCACGTATGAATAATCCAATTACTTGCATTTAAGCTATGAAATGAGTGGAGCTCAATTGAACCTATTAGAGTCATACAATCCTCATAGTTTTCCAAGTCTTTTTCCTCCATTAACGAAAAATGTCTATGAATAGTAGAATTTGCTTGAGCACCATGACATATGTTCTTATTACATTAGTCAATCACAATTTTTAGATCAATTAAATTGGCAACATTGTCATATTTTAACTCCTCCCTTACAATGGCTCTTTTTACACATGCTTCAGCACCATCATGCTCCCTTTTCCATGACCAGTCTTAATGAAAATCCAAATATGTTCTACACTGTTGGTAACATGCATCCTGATCAACCAATAAAACATCCATGAATTCTTGAATTATGATGTGTAATTGTCTAACCAAATGTAATGCCATTTGAAAATAATGTTCCACCAAAACAAACTTGTACATACTTTGTATAATGTGATCATTCATTACCAATGTAGCAATGGTACTCCCTTAATATTTTTTGATCTTCCTCTGTACTATTAGTTACATGAAAGAATGTTATATGCATGAATATGGAAATTTGTTATGAGTTGTAATACTATGATTGAAATTTTATTTGTCATTTGATTGTGTAATTTTTAGTAAAGTCAACTACTGAAACAATAAAATCAAGTGGGAATGTGTCCATTCTTAGTTTTAAATGTTTGTTTAACCATTTATCCCTATGTGTGTGCCTTGTATACTCATAAATAACTTTATCCATGAATTTGACCATAAATTTTGAAATAGGTATCTCTTTCACAACAAGCTCACCCCTTTTAGATTCTTTGCCATCTTTTACTTGATAAGTCATAGATTTTTTTTTCTCAAACTAATTAATTATTTCTAATTGCACTTATACACTCCTCATGGATAAATTTTTTCAATTTTGGCAATCCATCGCAAATATTGCAATTTCCCTCCAAACATGCTTTCTTTTAAAAGAACTGTCCATCTGGTCTTTCACAAAAAATATTTGAAATAAATTCCCTAGCTTATTTTGGCAAAACTTCTATGCCACACTCCTACAAAATGTTAGTATTATGCAAATTATAATGGATATGGAAAAAAAACATCATCGTGCATTAAAAATTCATCATGTTACCTACAACATCAAGTGGTGCATGTGTGATTTATTTTTACATAAAAAGCTTTGGCCATCTCAAAAAGACTTTGACTAATAGCATTTTGTGGATGTATTTCCAAAAAATTGAGTACAATTGTGTTTGAATCATATCCAACAAAATGTTTTGGATGTGGTTCATGATTATGAGAACCAACTCTTATTTTCACTACATCTCTTGCATTGGGCAAAAATATTGTATTATCTTTCCAAAATTGTGCAAGTAAGTCTTTCAAAGCATCAGCTATAGCCTTTTCCTTTCGTGGAAGTCTACCAAAGAATGCCCATAGCTATTTCATATTGGGTTCATTAAGTCTTTCATGTATTGAAATTACTTTTATTAATGCTTTTATATTTATATCAAGTGTTTGACTTGTTTTTGAAATCAATCATTTTTTCCCTATTTCAGCACTTACTACACAAGTTGTCATTATACATCGGGTAACATTAAAATATTTTTTGTGTGATTTCAAGCCTAAAATATGTTATGCATCATGTATATTTTCAATAATTTCATCATTTTCATTATCCATGTTAGACATTCCTAGTCATAATATGTACATTATAGGTCTCATCTTAACCAATTCCATCAATGAAACAAATAATTGACATCTTTGACTATCATACTCAAATCTATGAAAGAAACCATCCCAAATTTATTGATCTAATCTTCTTTAATGCCAGTTAGACATTTTGTTATGCATCAATTTCAAAATATTTTCATCAACTTTAATTAAGTACTTATCTTTTCTACACATAATTCTTGGAGGTGTTATTGTTGGTGGAATCTGTTCAAAGGGTGTTTCGAAATCATTATATATTTCCATGAATTTTTATTCATTGTTTGTTTCTTCATTATATGTTTCCATGAAATTATTTTCATTGTTAATTTCATTATTATTTTATTCCATTAAATTTTCTTCACTATTTTTGGGTAAAGTATCATGCATAGGCTCTTCATCAACATAATTAAAAACTTTAAACTTTGAATGTGAATTTTCAATATTATTCATTGATTATTGTCAATTGCCTCATTATCTAAGGCATTTGGCTCATCAGGATTAGTGTTTGTACCTTATCTGGAATGAATTGCTTGCATTCGTACATTGTTTTTCTCTCACAACTCTTCTAATTTCTCTAATGTTTTGTTCTTCAAATTCTTCCTCTTACTTGAACATGAACCAAAGCCCATTTTGACAAAATCAACTAAGAAAGTACTTCAAATGTGGGGTCAAAAAAAATTGCAACCAAGAAGTATGCAAAGTACACAGGGAATGTATGTGGGGAAAACAATATTGATTACAGATAAAACTAGGTGTTGAAAAGTGATTTTTTATTTTTACTTTAAAAAATGTGTACACATTATAGGAACATGTATGCATTATTTGAATGCATATGCATTCCTATAACGTGTACGTGTTCCTTGAAGTATAGGCATATACTATAAAAATAAGTGAAAAGGCTCATATTTATTTCATTTTTTCCAATATAATACTATAATGTGATACAATAACACTTAATAAGACTATAAATGATGTATAAATCCATAATATGATGAAATAAGACTATTATATGTTGTAATAACACTATCATATCATGTAATAAAGCTCAATATGATGCAATAAGACTATCATTCGATGCAATAAGACTATCATGTGATGTAATAAGACCATCATGTGATGCAATAAGACTATCATGTGATGTAATAATACTATCATGTGATGCAATAAGACTATCATATGATAAGGCTCAATTTGATGCATAAATCCCTAATATGATGCATAAATCTCTAATGCATAAGACTAATGAATGATGCAATAAGGCTCAATATGTAATACAAAATGACCAAATTTTACCCAAAATTCCATCATAGGTCCTTACAAAACTAGGTGAATAATAAATTCAAAAATTGGCACTAATCACATTCATGAATTTATGCATTTGTGATGAAATCAATGAACTTAGGGATTATGTTTGTTATAAATTTAGGATTTAGGGTTAGGGGTTTAGTGTAATGGGTTTGTACATGTGTATATTTCATGAAATTAAGGTTTAGGGGAACTATACATGTTTAAGTGATAAAATTAGGGTTTATGATCAACATGTCATGAAACATGACCTAATTTAACCCTTTCAATCATACCATAGACTCCAATTTACGTTCAATGTGTTGAAATTGGCCACATTTGTGTTCATATTTTCATTTTTGATTAAAGTAGGGTTAGTTAAGTTATACATGTTGCATCTAGATTATACAATCGATTGGGCCATAAATTTGGTTTAGGTTCTCAATTTTGCCTAAATCACATCCCTAATTAAACCAATTGACTAATTGGTTCAATTCATGATTGATAGAATCATACTTAATTTTGTCCCAAATCATATATCATGATCTTATAATTATGTTAATAAGGGGTTCAAATGGCCTCCCATGCCTTCTTGATTTAATTGCCCTTATAATTGAACCTTGTTTTACCACATGTGTACCTTATACACTTGAAAGTGTTAAAGATATCAAAGATGCATCAAGTCCTAGAAGTTTTAGAGTTGAAAATAACCCAAGAGGCCAAATCCAATTACATATCACCACATCTACCTCATACATGATTGAAAGTGTCAGCACGTCAGGTTGTAAAAGTGTTAAAATGATCTATTAGATCCCTGTGAGGCTTGATCCAATTAGATACATGCACGTGTGTATCTTGTACACACATACATTTGTGTTAGAGATCTGACTATCACTTGTCTTAGAAGCATCAAATTCAGAGCCTCAGGACACTCAATCCAATCAAAGATTTCCACATGTGTAGGTCTAGTACACCTAGAGAATTGTTAGAGTTGTCAAATATGAACATATTTGATAATTAGACATGTTTCATCACCAAACCAACCAATCCAAATAAGGCCTATTCACAAATTTATCATACATACATAGAAGCCAATAATGTTTAAAGATTGACATCGATCCAATCAACTCAAGTCTAGTAAATAATACACTATTGTGAACCTCTGACTTGCCATTACTATTAAAAAATTGTCATGTAGTGGCCTTTAAGGTCCCATATGAATTTAGCAAACACCAGACATTATCATATTTATACATGTATGTATTCATATTATTTATATCCCTCTACCTTGAATTACCTCTAGATCCCAAAGTACATTCATATTAAGTCCTACATGTAGGAGAGAACACAATTTAGTAATGGACAAGCCTCAACCTCAAATCCCAAGTCAAAGTAAGAATTATAAGACATGTACTACTTTCTTCCAGTCCACATCATAAGGTTTAAGCTCATTACAATGAAATATGAACAAGATGATTGAAGATATATGTATAAAATATATATAATCTTGAAACCTTTGGTGAGGGGGTGCACACTGGTATTCAATTCTGATCAACCATCTATATGAGGTGAGTATTTCATCATCCACATGAACAATTATTGGGTCTCTCTGCTCAACATCATCCTTGAGAGGAAGCAGGTCTCAGATTTAGGGGACATTATCACAAGTTTAATGTATCTTAAATAAGTTCAATAGAGTTTGAGCTGGGGTAGCTTATACATACATCGTATATGGTCAATACCAGGTCTATGCCATCCCTTAATGGTTTCAAACAAAGTCCCTAGTGCATTTAGATATTTTCTAAGCTATATATTCATCACTATAAGCATGACATCTTAAAACATCTTGAAACCACAACATCACTAATGGATACAAGTGATAATTTCAAGATTATTGAGCTCAAAACCACATCTTATACAGAAAAAAATACGTACCCAACTTGCCCAAAATATTTAAGAAAAAATGTATGTACATTTTACCCATCATCCTACTTTCATATCTTACCATCCCAATTACATAGTAAGGTAAAGAACTCTATAATATTGATAAGCACCAAGTATTGTCTAGCTTTTTTTTATCTTGCAATTGTTTCATCCATGGCATGGCTAGGACTAGTCCCATGTCAAAGACACACTCTTCAAATGACGTGGGAATGGATGGAGTGGTTGATGGTTGTCCCATGTGTGATGGAGGGGTAGATGAAGGAGGTGCATGGAATGGAGGATTAACCATATTTTCACAAGAGATTTTAATTTTAGGCAAAATTTTAATAATTTATTTAAATACATTAGGGGAATCAAGTGAATAATTGTATCAATAGAATACTCTTGTTAGAATTTAAATTGGGACCTCACAATGCACCTACTGAATTAGATGCATTAAGTGACCTTGGAGGAAACTTAAGGGACTTTATTCAACACATTTTAGGAATGTTTTAAGGAGAATCCAAGGCATGATTCATAGGTATTGGGCTCTATTAGATATAATTATTGAAATAGATATCTAAGAGATGCACTGTTACACCAAGGACTCAATTATTATTTCTACTTACACAAGATTATCTATACTACATAGTCCAATTCAATGAGTTTGCCACTTAAACAAATTAGTTTAAAATTTATAAATAAAGGGGTTTGGTCAAAGATATCAATGAAATAACAAAAGGGTAACATAGGATTTTAGTTAAGTAGGATAATATCAATAAGAAACACAAAAATCTAAGGGCAAGTAGGATTTTAGGCAAGTAAGGTGGTAAGGTATATCCTTGCCCTGCTAGGAGAAAGATCCCAATAGTTGTGCATGCTTCGATTGTCAAACAAGGCTTTTTTTAACATGTGTTGTATTGATGAAACATATTGGTGTATATAAATATTAAAGTGCACCAGAAGTTGAACATGTAATATCTAATACTTGTTCAACATTTATTCTATAAAATCAAAATTAACCAATCACATCTTGACAAGATTCAAGTATTGATACTTTAATGCATAGTGATTGATACTCTAAAGTTTAAGTTTTGATCATAGGTTTAAAAAATGTATTTTATGACCTCTCATGATAAAATTAGTTATATTGTCAAATGTATAATGAGTAGACCTTGAAACCTTAGTTATAAGTAGTTAAGATGACATATTGAAATGGGTAAAATTTTTGAAGCCTAATGCAATGTTATGGCACCTTTATTCACTATCCAAAGCTAATGGAACATTTCCCCTATAAGAAACATAAAATTTGACATTTACCTTATAAGGATGCATGGCTAATGGGACCTTTCCCCTATAATAAGCACAAAATTTATTTATTTCATTTCATGTCAAAGCAACACATACACATTATATAATGTGTACATGTTCTTTATTGTGTTATTTAACTCGTACGTGTTACTTGAATTTGAAATTAATAATGAGCCTTTAGGCTCAGAAACATATTATATTTCTAAGCCAAAGGCTTGGAACTTTGCATCTATAGTCGAGACTGAGAGTCTTAGGAAAAACCAACAAATTTCAACTTCAATCACCAAATATGCTATAGATTTGAACATCAAAATTTGAAATATTATTACCATTATGATGAGAATTCTCTCCTCTTTCTAAATGTATACTTTTTATAATTTTTGGGATATTTCAAGGGTTCAAACTATATTTATTTCTAACAACACTTTTTTTAGGCCACTACATGCCTTACCCATACATGCCTATTCATGTTTATCTAATTCATTTTTCATTGATCCAAATGAAAAACAAATTATATGGTGACAAAGTAGGCCTAATTCTACAAACATTAAAAAAAAATCAATTTTTAGGATATAATTAATTTAAAAAATTAATTAAAAAAATTCATCAAAAAAATATAAAATAAAATTCGTAACACACTAAACGATCTTATCTAAATATTCACCAAAGGGTTTCTAACAATATTTAATGATGCTCAAAAAATGGTGGGCCACACAGAATAGTACAATTCAAATTTTTTAAAAAAAATAGGAGGTCCTCTTCAAATTTTAGATGTCTGACCTATTTATACTTAACCATTTTTCAAAAAAAGATAGTTTTTTGGAAACTAGACTCAAAATGCCATATTTAATTTTTTTATACCATATTCAAAATTTGAGTATAGCCATCTCTAATTATCTATAGAAGTTTACATTTCTAAAATTTTAGAAAAATCATGTCCACAGAAAGGCCCTTTTTTGTCCCCCAAGTTAGTACACTTACCCTTTTATCATCTTAGATTACAATTAGTATAAGGTCAAATTAAAATATTGAGTGTGCACATATAATGACATTATCCTATCAAGTTTAAGTCCTCATGTTGAAATTTAAATGAAAGTAGAAGATACATGTCTATCATAACTCTTATTTTTCCCTCATATTAAGAGAAGTTTATTTGATTGTGAATTTGTTGCTAGTCAAGGGCCTTGCAAATGAATAAAAGATCAGATCTAAAGATCCCTATATGTAATTTTGAATATGATATGAGTAAGATCCAAATATTTATAAGCATCTATGAAGATGCTCTATTGAAGCTACAAAGACGATTTATTAAAACTATTAAAAAGAGTGAGTGTATGAGGTTTCTTGAGCATATATAAGAGGCATTGAATTACTCAATAGATTTTCAAGATGAAGTATACAAGGGTAAGTACTTTAGTCCAAGTCAGCAACTAGGCTAGTTCTAGATCATGCTTGACCTAATGAGGCATCATGAGTTGTTGATATGACATATGAAGACTAGATGACAATAGTTAAGTATGATAGGAGATTACATTACATGTACATGAGGTTCTGAGAGCTTGGACAGTGGCTAGAAGGTCAGTTTAAAGACCTAATGAAACTTTTAGGTCAAGGCCTAGAAAGCAAAAATAGACATAGTGGCCAAATGAGGTATCAGGATCAGTTTTCATTGACAAAGGTTATTCAAGTTATTTTAAAAATGTGCATGAAGTTTGAGGTCAATGTTTGCAAGAAAAGTCTTGAAAAATGTTTCAAGGCTTCTCATGTGCAAAGAACAAAGATTTATCTACCTGAGAAGGTTTTTCAAGTGCTCATTGTCATGTGTAGCATATGTATGAGAATCTAATTTTTTCATGGTAGATAATGAAGGATTCTAGCTCAAAGTTCCAAGCATTGGTTTGTGGAAAGAGGAGCTAATTTTTATGAATGCTCCTTAAGATTGAAAGTTGGTCTAAACCCTCAAAGAACCTTAACAATGAATTGATGTTAAAGATCGTGTTCTAAAGAGATTATAATGGTTTGGTATTGATATACAAGTAACTAAATATTGAATTCAACTCTCTTATACATCTCCATGTTTAATTGGTTTCTTACATGGGTGAGCAAACCCTGTAGGAAAGTGCTTATTTTTTAGAGATTTACTGTAGCAAACATAGTTGACCAAGTCAAATTTTCTAAGTGAATGAAGGTTAAATTATGATATTTTTAGTTATTTTCCATGAAGCTTTTTATATATATTCCATATCTCATGTGTGCAAAGTTAGTGATTCAATTTGGATAGTCACTAGTAGATCTAATGGTGCAGATAGTAAGAAAATTAGGCAAAAGTGAGAAGATGAATCCTGATGTATTTTCATATAAGAATGATGGATTGAAGTGCATGATTAAGTTTTTAGGGAATTTAATATATGTGATTTTAAAAATCTTTGAATTTGGTGTAAGAGGTTAGAACATTGAATCCAAAATGGCTTATCTGGTTGAGTGAAGTCTGTGAGAGAGAAGATCAACAGATTATTCTCTAGACCAATAGTTTTCATTGAGATAATGATATAATTGGTTGAAATTGATCTAAAGATGTTATATGATATTTTTAATTAATTTAAATTCCTTTAATCTATTCAATCAGGGGTTAGAATTTCATGTTTCTTTGATTCTATTTTTAAGTTAGTTGATAGTTTTGAGTGAGCATCTTGTAGAGAAGAGTTTGAGCTTGTATACCCTGAGTTGAAATATCTAATGAAATTTTTTATGACCATAAATTAATTAGGTTTTTAAATATATAATTACTTACCATGGCTTTTTGGAAAAATTAAATTTATGCCTAAGTTATTCAAGACATATTTTCTATGTATGCACATACCTTTTATGACCAGTGTTTGAGAAAGGGTTCAAATGGTGGTTGGACATAAAAGGTGTTATGGACCTAAAGTGAATTTGGATAAGGTCTATTGGAGTATCATGTGATTTTTTCCTACCATATTCAATTTTTTCAAATGCTTCAAAAATATCAAAGGGTAATGTGTTGTTAAGAAGGCATATTAGGTCTCCATTAAGCCTAAAAGAGGAGTAAGGGATAATTGAGATATGGATAACCTAATGTATTGGTTGATTCATGATTAAGTCATGTTATTTTAATATGATAATACCTATTAATGTCTGTTATAATTTATTTAATTATGTATCAGACTAATAAATATATGATCAAATGAATTTATAAAAGCAAGACAATTTAGGCCTATTTGAGTAAGCTAAAAGAGGGTGTGGAGAATAAACAAATGATATAGATCATTAGTGAGTAGAAGGATCTATTTCATGCCATATGAATATCTATAGATGTTTTTCATATGAGGATCAAGGTCAGAAGACCTAATCAAGCTATGAAGAGGGCTAGTTGAGCAAAAAAGTCTAGAGATTAGTTTGACAAACAATTCTTATCGGACTGGTTCTTTTTGATAAGCAGCTCGATAGGGAACTCAGGAGGGATAGATCTAGGTTATAATAATACCATGGATATTATATCCTTTATGACCACTCCAAATTAAATTCATAAATCATTCCTCTCAAAGGAATTAGATGTGGAAATTGATGTCTTAAATGTCTATGCTCCTACACAGAATAGGAAAGTTTTTTGGGATGAATTAGCAAAAACATGCATCTTATAATTACCTCATATTATTCTTGTGGGTGACCTAAACTTCAAGACATATCATACTAAATTTTTGGGGTTTATTGTTTGATTTGATCCTTTGGTAGACTATTTTATGAATTACATGAAACAAAATGATTTGGCTAATGCCACTCCTTTTGTTGAACCTACTTGGTCAAACCATCATCACACACACACACACACACACACACACACACACACACACACACACACACACACACACACACACGTATATGTATATGTATATGTATAATATACATATACATATACATATATATCATGGTTGATGTTATTGTATATATACAAACTTGCATCTACAAAAATGATACTTCTTACATCCATAGCTAGCATTCCCAGCATATTCCTAACAATAGTATGAAAATGAAAGGTGTTCACCTCCTAACTTATTAACATCAAAGGGTGTTCCAAGCCCTAGTCACCCCCAAGCCCAAGAGTGATTCCCACAGATAATAAGGATAACATAGTTCAACTCAACAACATTAACCACAAGGCTTCCAAAACACACAACCATAAATCACACATGGGTTTGTTTAAGTTAGAAAGGGATGGTATTTTACAACAATTAAAAGATCATAATAACTATGCAAATTATCCTTAGATATTAAATCAAGATAAAAAAGGAAGCTAGTTAGTAGTCCTAGGTCCTAAGCTTCACCTTACAACATGGAGAATGAAAACTAGCATTCAACACTAAGGCCCCAAGTTCCTCAATCTATTTCAAATTTTGGGTAATAAAACCAACTTGCAGCATAACATTCCAAAGCCTCGCTTTCCAATGAGTAGTCTATTTTAATTTTTTTGGAAAGAAAGAAAACTTGCATCATAATAGCCCCAAGCTTCACTTTCTATTAAGAAATTTAAATGATCTTCTCATAACAGTCATGTATGATGCACAATTCACACATCAAATTTAACCTTTTCTCATCCATATTTTCACAAACACAAGACATCCAAACTGCACCATTTAACCTAAGGCTTTAGCTTCTTCCCTTAACAACTAATTCCTTTCTACAATTGCCCAAGCTATTCCAAATCAGCTTGTCTCCCCCTTCTCTAGATTTTATTGTAGTAAACAATAATGGAGAGGAAAATACATATTTTTTATATTTTAAGGGAATGAGAAGGTTTTCATATGCAATAACCAGTGTCCCCTTCTTAGTTACAACTCCATTTCTTTCTTGGAGAAGAAGAATCATTATTTTGGCACACAATTTTATATTCCAATGGTTACAATGTCCAAGGGGCCTCATTTTTAGCCAATCAAACATAAAGAGGACCATTTTGAAATGTTCAATTTTTTGGGCTCCCTAGAAATCCGAATTTCACCATCAAGGGAATATTTACTTAGGATAATGTGATAGACAATGGAATAAAGAGGTCCAAAAATTATTTGAAAAGGTCACTATGGGTACATGATTAAGAAAATTATGGGACAAATATTCCTGCATCTAGTAACACATACACATTCAAAGCTAAACATAATTGGAAAAATTATGCAAGATAGTATTATGTCACCTCTCATCTTTCCCTTTGCCACTGTTCATCATCTTTCTATCATCTGCACACTAAATCACCCATCAAAATGTTCACATAATGATAATTAAATATGACATACTTATAATCATAGAACATGGAATTCTCATAATTCTTTTGAAACCCAATTACTACTGTCAATATTTTAAGCACTATCACACACATGGACTCATGTCACTGAATCAAAATTGTGCATGTCATGGCACTAAATGTAGATATGATGCATACATAGTAAGCATGATAACAACATGAAATCATCGCTTCATCATAATAATAAGAATAGTTAATAATATTTCATCATGTTATATTAGGTCATATCACTAAACATAAATTGTGTCAACCATGGCCCTAATATTAGATATGTTCCATACCTAGTTAGCATGATAATCAATATGAAATAATTGCATCATCATACAAACAAGAATAATAATAACATCTCATCATAATATAGTAGTTTAATATCCTAAAACCATGTCAATAAATAATATCCATATCCATGAATACAATATAAATATGCTAATCACCATCCATCGAAGATAATGTATATAACTCAAAATAATAATAAAAACCAATGTGCACAACAGATCTCGAAAGGACAAGACAACATACTTTCTTTCTATGTTTCTTGGTATCTTAATTTTTTTAATATAATATATTTAGATTGAGATATATCACTATAAATATAACTATTTTTAATATTCATTTTCATTTCATTAAATGCAATATTTAAAGGGAAATCAGAGAGTAATGTAATATTAATAAAACATGGATAAGCATACATGATATAAATTTATAGTAAAAAAATACCTATAATATATTTAATCGTGTATGTATTTTTTCCACCAATAATTGAAGTCTTTGTTCTTCCTCCCTTTTGTATCTATTAATTTTACACTCTTCAATATCTTAAAATGGTCATATGTGAAAGGACGTGATTAAGTTGCCAAGTTCAGGTATAGAAAAACATATTCTTATTGAATTTCCATAAGTTAACATAGATAAATACCAAAATGAGATAACTATGAATTTGATTGACTATTGACTGCTTCAATGTACCAACAAGATAGTATCTTCATGTGAAAGGAGGTAAGATCCTCAGTCTTTGTAATGACTCGACATGTGATATATAAAAAAAGGTTAAACATTGTATTTTTGTAACTCATATATAAATTATGGTTTTGTTAAGTGTTAAGACATATTATAAATGGATTATAAATAGCCATGCCAATTTAAAATAGTCTTTTAAAAATAGATATGAAATTATGAGTCCTTTGAAGGACTCTATATGAGATATAGCCACAAATGTTAACCTTATTTTCTCTTTTTTTTTTCTAATTTCAATTATTATTTTGGGAAGTTTCAAGCCCTATGATTTATGTATTTTTAATGCCCAATCTAACCATAAGGTTAGTTGACACATGCATCCCATTTGTATTTGTATAATTAGAACTGCAAGTGGAGATGCATCTTCAAATGGCATCCTGAAGTAATGTCAAATTCCATAAAAGTAGATATTGATAGTTTTGGTGGGGCGCTACCATGTTTTAATATTATATTTCAAATATATCATAGAGTTCCATTTACAAGTCTTATTTGTATCCATAGATAAGATGTTAACATCACCCTTGCATCCTTAGCAATTAATAACTCTACATCATGTTCATCATTTTGACCTCCTAATGGATTGGCACTCTTTATTTTTATTAAAATATTATGTGCAATTGTTTGTTTTCATTAATGCAATTTCCTTTTAGTATGGTGATGAACATTATTATTTGTTGTAAATATATGAATATTATTTTCAAATTATTACCTTGAGTTCAGATCTAATGGAACATCGGTTCTTCTATAATATTTTAGAGAAGTTAATGAAACCTTTATTAGTCCTTGTTTTTTCATTCATGTCTAAATACTTTATCCAAAGTAACAATTTCTAAGAAAATGCTTGGCAAAGATATGAGTCTATGTTGTAGCACTTTTATCTTATGAAGCTTATTTTTTCATCTAATTTGTATCTTATATGTTGATTTTCCTTTTGAAAATGTGTGATCCTTATTTTCTTTAATCTATCAAAATTAGAGACAGGTATAAAACAATATTTTATAGATTCCTGATATGCATTATTTTTTTTCAAAAACACTTTTAAAATGTAACATTTGATGATTATATTGGCCAACTACTTCAATCTTGCAAGTAGATATTAAATGAAGAGGAAGTGGACAAAAATGGTGGCTATTGTGCCACCCTCTCCACCTTTTTACAATTTAGTTAGAGTGGGGATGCATGTTGTTGACACTCATTCCTTGCACTCCCAAAGATCTTAGTGGTGTAACTTAGAATCACAGTTCAAGGGTGGTGGTGGAGTGTAATGTCAAAAATTATGTTAAATTTAACTTCCATTTAGTTGTTCTAATACAATTTTTTCATTTCCTAGGGAAGATGATCAAAAAGTCACAATATCTTTGAGCATACAACTTCATTTTTTTGTAGGAAATATTTTTTCAAGTCCAACACAATAGTACAATTAAATTGAAGCCATCTATCACCAATCAATAAGATTATTATAAAAAATTTGATGGAATCCTTAATCTATATAAAACCTTTTAATGGACAAAATTTATATGTCAAATAGATGATGTTTCACCTCATAATATACCCATCTCAATATTTCAAATAAATATATTTAAATTAAATTAATTAATACTAATTATAATTAATATAACTAAATTTTAAATTTTATTTAATAGCTTTAACTATTTACTATGCTTATTTATTCTTATTTAAATCTAATTATATTTTTTCCTAATCAATCCAATGAACTTAATTAATAAAATATTTAATATTAATAAATCAATATTAAGTTATACAAAACCTGTTGTAATCATATGATCGAATAGTTCAGTATTGAATTTCCTTCCATAAGGGACTTACTAATATTAAGTTATACCAAACCTGTTGTAATCACATCTCTCAATTACTAACCATGTTCAATGACTTGAATATTTATTTCTGTCAGAATTTTATATGTTGGGATGAACTCCAAAGTTGGAATTTATCTGTAATGAGTTGTTTTGTTTCTTGTTTATCTAGTATGGGACAACCTTTAACAAATCCAAATGGAAAGGAAATTAAAAATAATCATAAAAACTTGTTAAAACAATTTTTTCTTAATATTGAGATGGGTTGAATGTACAAAATTATATGCCCAGAGACTGCGCTCACAACATTTATAATTATGTGTAACTAAAGTAACCAAATTCAAAGTAATCTCTGAGCACATGTATATTTTTGGCAGCACAAAAATATACAAACTCAAAACTCAAATTCATTTTATTTTCTGATCTGTATTGTCTTCAATTAAACGGATTTATGAGTAACCTTTTCTTTTGATGGCTAGGAAAGCACCATTATCCAACCACTGATCAGCATCACAAAGAACTCATTTTCCCTCTCTATAATCTCTTTCATTCTAAAGACAACTTATTCCTATCTTAGGTCCACCTTTAACTTCAAATGATGAAAATTTATGCATGTCTGGTGGGATATAAAGCATAGTCTCCCTCAAAAACATCTCAAATTGTTTAAATAAAGCCACTTTCATGTTGATAGATTGTTTTCGTATCATGAAACCTTTATAAAGTTGCATGAATAGGGAAAACTAGTGAAGGTACTGAAAAACAACTCACCATATGCGTACAGATAAAATTTATGTCATGTTTCTACCAGCTGAAACAAAAAATTAAACCTTTAATATTAGAAAAGATATACTATTGCAATTGTACAATGCATTAAGAAATCAGTGACTAAAAATAGCACCTACATTTCAATAGATTCAGATCCAGAAACTCATTCCACGGTTCTATAATCTAAATTCTACACTATACAGATTAAAGGATTTCTCAAGTCCAATATGGACGGTGCAATATCCAACTACATTTAACTGTACGATATTTAAACCACAAAAACCTTACAAACTGCCCTTGCAGAGAATAATTTGATGGCAGGACTGCAACTATCTCAATTCAACTCAAAAATAAGAATAAAGAAATGCAAATAAAAATAAAAAATGACACCATGTATCCAATCATCTAATACCAAGAACAAAGATTGTTTAATAACATTGAGACTAGAAGCTCCACAAATGAATTCCAAGTGACATTGCCCTTCTTTGAATTGAATGGCCTAGACTCAGAACTTTGCAGTAGGCCTCGGTTCAAAAGCCATCCCCTTCAGTGACACTAGATTAATACGTGTTTCTGGGAACATGGGGAGCCAATGCCACAACCCACATCTTAAATTATATGAAACCACTTCCTTGCAGCCATGCCTTATTACGCAAACGTTTTCCCCTACTCCAACACCCTGCATACCATATTTGAGTTCATGTTTGAAACGCTGGATCACAGATGGGGGCATATGAGCAATCTCAGTCCAAAATAAATTGTCCTTGGATTCAAAATGAAGCTCCCATATAATAATACCTTTCAAACATTCAGGTCTATAGAGATTAATCTGAGCTTGAGTCTGGAAAGGAGTAGTTTGCAAGGCTCCCACCAACAGCACCGATTTCCCACAAGCAACAAGTTGTGACCATGACATGCAAGGCACATGTCTCTGTTAGACTCAACCGATTCCTTACACAAACCCACAATCCCTCCCTGTATGAGATCCACCGGCCCTTGCATTAATGAAGGGAGGTCAAAAATGTTTTCCATAAATGGATTGCAAACACACAGTCGTCTCTCTAAACCCACAAAACCATGTGCTAAGGAAGTGGTAGTTTCAACAACCATTAAGAATAGACCAGAGGCTGATCCACGGTAAGAAAACGTGCTTCCATTTACTGTGCTTGGAGGCAATGGAGATGGCAAAGTAGTCCATGCCCCTCTGGAGAAGGAAAATGCCAAATTAGCAAGCTTTTCTTCATCATCCGTTTGACACAAGACAAAGTATGGAACTCTACCAAAGGAAAATGCCAAATTAACCTTATACATTTCATCATCGTTCATTTGACACAAGACTAACAACGGATCTCTACCAGAGGAACGGGTCCATAAATTTAAAAATCTGTTAGAAGATAACAAACTATTCCATCCTTGAGAGACCATATAGCTTTGGTATAATTTGTATGCTGGAAGCCAAGACAATATTTTTTCCAATACATGTTGTGGCACTACTGATAATTTAGAGAAATTATCTCTTTCTGCCACCATTTTCATTGTCACCTCCGCTTCCTGCAATTCAAATGAGTGCTCCATATTGTCTTACTTATTTTTGTGATAAAACGATTCTCTCCCAACTCAATTTATAAGGCTCTAAGAAATCATTATCTCCGTGTATAGGGAGTAGGGTGTGAGGCATATAAGGATTTAGGCATTTTTATGTATAGGGAATTTCGATATTTCGGTGTATAGGGATTAGGGGGTCTTGGTATATATAGAGGGAATTAAGTGTTTTGGTGTATAGAGAATTAGGTATTTTTATATATAAAAAATTGATTATTTTAGTGTATAGAGAATAAGATATTAAATTTATAAAGAATTGTGTATTTTTTAATATAAAAATTAAGGTATCACGCATCACATTTTTTATATAAAAATTAAGGTACCATGCGATTTTATATATTTATATTTTTAGATATGTAATAAGTGATTTTATATATTTTAAAAAAAATAAAAATATTAGATAAATTTATTTTATAATAAGCATTTTTATAATAAATATTTAAAAAAAATTGTAAATCATTTTTTAACCTAGCTAAGATTTACATGTCACCTTTATGTGACAATGACCTTTATCAATCTATGGTGATAGTTTTTAAATATTATTTTCATAGATTTTATTAAGAAATTTCATATTATTTTTTTTTTTCCAAATTTTTGTTAATAATTTTAATTTTAAAATATTTAATTTTATTAAAAGTAAATTTATCATCATCATCATCATCATCATCATCATCATCATCATCATCATCATCATCATCATCATCATCATCATCATCAATTTTAAAATATTTTATTATGAGTAAATTTTACCTTTTATAAATAATAATAAGCCAAGTCTTAATAAAATTTTAAATAAATTTATATTTCAATTTTATCATTAATTTTTATAAAAAAATATTTATAATAATATTTTAATATCATTTAAATTATATTAGACTTTAAAAGTTATTTAAATAAAGGTTTAGCCACCATAAATGACAAATCAAAATTTTGTGAATGTATTTAATTTTTTTAATAAAACTTTAGATAAATTTATAATTTATTTTTATTATTAAATATAAATTTATTAAAAAAAATATTTTATAAATATGGGATTCAACCTAAACATGTGATAATAATCCATGTGAATTTGGAGGGCTTTACTTAAAATTATGTTAATAGAATTGCTTGTGATTTTTGGTAGATCTTTTTTTCTTTGAAATCATCACCAATATACAAGTGTGAAATTGTTGGAGTGTTAAATTGTGAAGTCATTGAAGAATGTTTTTATTAATTCTTTTAAGACACTCAAAGATTAAGGAGAATAAATATTATAATGTGTTGTGTTAACAAGTATGGTGTCACTAAGAGTTGCATGAGTCTATATTATCTGATGGATATTGGAGAGAGATAATTGGCATTGTTATCTGTATTTTGAATAGAGGATACATAAGGATCATTGGTAACAAGACTCCTTATGAATTATGGAAGGGTAGACCTACAAATATAAAACACTTTAGAGTGTTTCAAAGCAAATGTTTCATCAAAAGAGATGATGAAAGCTTGGGTAAGTTTGATTCCAAATCTGATGAAGACATATTCTTAGGATACTCATCAATGATCTCAACCTATAGATGTTATAACAAGAGACTACAAAATATAGTGGAAAGTACCAATGTAAAGATTGATGAAATAAGGAAATCTCACTCATAATCAAATAATATTTTAGATAATTTGGACTTTAAGAATGATGAGGAGACTATAGAGGGTCATGAGGAAGAAGAAAAAGTTGAAGAAAGATAGGACTCAAAAGGACTTTCAAAACAGATTGAAAGAGATCATCCTGAATCCGAAATCATTGGCAACAAGAATGCAAGTATGCAAACAAGGAGAAAATTGGTAATTAATCTAAATCAATAGAATTTTTCTCTATTATCCAAGATCGAACCTAAGAGTCCTATAGAAGCAAGAAAAGATAAGTTTTGGATAAGTACTATGAATGAGGATTTACATCAAATAAAAAAGAATGAGACCTGAAAGCTAGTTCCTAGGCTTAAAGACAAAAATGTCATTAGGAACAAGGCTAGATTGGTATGCAAGATATATGCATAGGTTGAAGGGGTAGACTTTGAGGAGACCTTTGCACTACTAATAAGATTGGAGGCAATAAAATTATTTTTATCTTATGTGGGATTCAAAGGATTCAAGGTATACTAGATGGATGCCAAATCTACCTTTTTGAAAGTGAATTTAGAAGAAGAAGTGTACATTGAACAACCTAAAAGGTTCTCACTAATAGATAAAAAAGATTATGTTTATAGACTAAAAAAGGCTATCTATAGTTTAAATCAAACTCTTAGAGATTGGTATACTAGGTTAGACGAGTATCTATTAGATCAAAGATGCAAAAAAAAGAATTGCAAACAATAATCTATACATAAAGACATAAGATGACCATTAGCTGATAGTAGTTGTTTATGTGGATGACATCATCTTTGGTGGAGATAATGATAACATGACAAATGCCTTTGCAAAGGTAATGAAGAAAGAGTTTGAGATTTCCTTGCTAAGAGAACTATCATTCTTTCTAGGGTTGCAAATCACTCAATGTGATAAAGGTATATTCATCTCACAAGCCAAATAAATAAGAGAGATTTTGAAAAAGTTTGTGATGGAGGATTGCAAGGTAGTTAGAACACCCATGATCATAGGATACAAGCTGAGCAAATAAGATGAGTCTTCAAAGGTTAATCAGATTTCATATAGGTCAACGATTAGAAGTTTGTTATATACCACTACCTCTAGACATGACATCATGAAAGGAATTAGTCTTGTGGGAAGATTCTAAGCATATCCAAAAGAGAATCATCTGTAAGTAGTCAAAAGGATACTCAAGCATCTCAAGGGGACTGTAGAGTATGGATTGTGGTATCCAAGAAGTAAGGAGTTTAATTTGATAGTCTACATAGATGTAGATTAGGCAAGAAGTATAGATGATAAGAAGAGTACCAGTGGAGGAGCTTTCTTCCGAAGAGGGTGCCCAGTGTCATGGATAAGCAAGAAGTAACAATCAATAGCTTTATCCATGTTTGAGGCTGAGTACATTGCAACAACTTTATGTTTCACATAGGTCTTATGGATGAAATAGACCCTAAAAACTATGAGGTTGAATATGATGGTCCTAGCCCTATCTATTATGCCAATACAAGTGTTATAAGTGTTTCAAAGAACCCTGTCATACACTCAAGAACCAAACACATTCCCATTAGGTATCATTTTTTTAGAGAATAGGTAAATGAACAATGTGTCAAACTTGAATATGTTTCTACGCAGGATCAAATTGTAGATATCCTAACCAAACCACTACCAAAGGTAACTTTTAAACACTTAAGACAAGAATTGGGTGTAATTCCTATCCATAGCAATCATTGAAATGGTCAAGTAGTAAGGGAGAGATACTCATGTGAATTACCTCCAAAAATAAGTGACCCTTTTTATCTATTGTTAAACAAGAAGCATGGTGGATGTTTAGTTTAAGGGGAATCTTTTTAGGTTATTGACTAAGATTGATCTATGTTAAAGTGATCTTGTAATTTGAGTTCGTTCTAAAAGAGATGATAGTTGTTGAAGATATTTTTCATTTATGTCAAAGGGGGAGAAAGATCATAAAGTAAGAAAGAAAAGGCAAGATCAAAAAGGGTGAGAAAAAGCAAGACGCAAGTCTAAGAGATGATTTCCATCAAAATTGGTTGACATAGTTTTTTGAGTATGTTTGTCATCAATGATAAAGGGGGATATTATTGAATATTATCATTGATTAAGGAGGAGATTGTTGAGTATTGTCATTGAGTGTTGAGCTTTGATATTTTTATTGTCATTGATGTCAAAGGTTCTTGTGAAGGTGCATGATCAAGTATGATTTGAGGTATGTATAGTATAAGCTCCTATGTTAGCAAAGTAAGAGTATTATTTGAAGAATGTTCTTATGTCAGCATGTGAGATATCATTGAGATCAACATGAGTGAGTAAAGGTAAGTATGTCAAGTGTCAAGTAACTTGCAAAACTTTATCTAGACCTTGTGAGATGGTATATGCTAGTAGATTAATGAAATAAGTGAGATCTAAAGAAGAAACTATATGCTCTAAAGATCTATATAAGTAGTTCCAAATATGCTCTGAAGATGCTATGAAGATACGAATACTCCAAAGAATGTTTGATAGTGTTTGAGCATAAGAGAGGCTATCTGAGTTTATATATAAGGTGATGAGGGATGATAAGCCACAAAATTGTCATGTTTTTATCATCATCTATTATGCTCATCCTTCTTATTTATCATGCCTCTGAATTACTTTCCCTAAGTTTTTATTCTTAGGCAACCATATTTTGCAAATAACATTATGTTCTCATAATGTTTGAATAGTTATAACTTTGTCTTGGAATCAAGTATTTTATGTGTGTGTGTGTGTGTGTGTGTGTGTGTGTGTGTGTGTGTGTGTGTGTGTGTGTGTGTGTGTGTGTGTGTGTGTGTGTGTGTGTACATACATACATACATGCATACATGTGTGTGTGTGTGTGTGTGTGTGTGTGTGTGTGTGTGTGTGTGTGTGTGTGTGTGTGTGTGTGTGTGTGTGTGTATGTATATATATGTATGTATGTATGTATTCACACACACACACACACACACACACACACACACACACACACACACACACACACACACACACACACACACATGTGTGTGTGTGTGTGTGTGTGTTATATATATATATATATATATATATATATATATATATATATATATATATATATATATATATATATATATATATATATATATATATATATATATATATATATATAATAATTTTCTCTATAATGTGTTAAAAATATGTTTTGAAGTAATAGGTATATATCACGACCATCCTACAGCAAACCATAAGAACACATCTTATAGCCACTATATGACTAGAGATATGGACAAACAGAATTCAATTTCTAATTCAACCGAATCCCAGAATCTATAACAACCTTCATGGAGCATAATAAAGAATCGGTTGAAGACTCAATAGCCTTATTTGTCTGAAAGTAGTATTGGAAGATTCACATGAACGATGACCTTAGTGGAAATAACTAATTTCTATTATCTTATAGCCAAATGTTTCTTAGTTTGGAATGTATATTGTTATATATTAAACAATCTCCCTTTTGTATATATATAGGTAACATTAGGGTTGACAAGTAGTAGAGATCAATTAGATAAATATATCATAAGCACATTTTGTAAGACAACTATTATTGTAATTTACCTATAGCAATTCTTTGTTGTATTTTGATTAATATGAACAATCATTTCTAGTTCCATTTCATTATTGTAAGAAGAAGAATTGAAGATGGAGTCGGAAGGAAGAAGGTCCCCCTTTAGAATTCTTTCAGCAATAATCCAACCTGTTAATTAGTTAAGCATGTTATTTGGTCCATTTACACATTGTGTGTTTTATTTTTGAATTGTGTGATTTCCAGTTTTGCATAGAATTGTTTTAAGGAAGCTTCCAAATATAATAGTGTAATCATTTAATTCACAATATTTTATGAGTGTTCAATTCTATCATTTCATTTCTTACATGATTTTTATCATCTTAGTTTGCAATCAACAGAAGGTCAAATTAGAAGACTGAGTGTATATAGAGACGCCATCCTATCAAGTTTATGTCCTATGGTTGACATTTAAATGAAAGTAGAAGATACAGGTCTATGCTAACTTTTCTGCTTCATTTAGATTAAGAGAAGATTATTTTATTGTGAATTTTTATTTATTTATTTTTGATATCATTGTTCGGGAAGCGTGTCACACACTTATAATCTTCAATTTTGATAGTGATTATTTATGGATGTTTATTGTTTTTCTAATTTTTAGATATTATTGTTTATGGATTAAATATTTCCTGTTCTTATAGTTTAAATTTCCCTTTTTTCAAGTAGAATAGTGAAAATTTTAAAAAAAACCCATATTACTAACCATGTGTAGGTAGGGTGGGAAAAAACATTAAAAAAAGTGGTTATCATATATGCAAAGAGAAGGGGACCATATAGGAATATTTATGCCTGAATAATCAACCATCACTACAAGATCATAAATTCATCTTATAGCCGTTGAGGAGCACAAAAAATTTCCTAAAGATCACTCACAATTATCAATAAAAGAGGTAGAAAAGGAGAAATTTTTGGCTGGGTTAGGTAGCACAAGCTGGAGACTTTGAAGAGGTTCATACCCCTAAAAGAGACCCATATGTACCACCCTTGAGAATTCCCACCTTATCAACTCATACTCAATAATATTAAATTCACTTCCCTCCATCACCCAAATTTCTTGTTAAGGAGGCATTCAAGGTGATTCTTGCTCTTAGAAAGAATACCAAGCCAATAGAATCTTCCAATTTAGAAAGACTTTTTATTGAGACACAAGCTGAATCTTCAGAAACCTATACACCATCCCCATTGTATAAAAATCTATATATTTCTAAGAAAAAAGATAAAGTCTCCATCTCCTACACCCTAGGAAATAGAATAATTGATAGGAATTTTGGGAAGTGGGCGATAACAATGTCTGGTCTTCAAACATAAAGAGTATTCATGGATGATCTTCAAGAAGAAAACACTGGCAATGAGTCCTCTACCTTTGAATTTCCTATCCTTAATCCTGAATGGAATGCACCTATGAATAATATTCCTCACTCTAGCCTCCTTGCTTTTAGGGCAAACACATTTGAGGTTCCAGACATATTTCTTTTTGAGTTTGACATCTTATGTCACAGCTATGATTATAATCAAGACACTTATAAACTTAAGTTCTTTCCCACAACACTCAGAGATATAGCACTTGGATGGTTCATGGGACTTGAAAAGGATGAATTTATACATGGGAAAAAATGAAGGAGAAGTTTTTGATGAAATACCAAGACTATTGTAGAGGTAAAACCTACAGGAGAGATGATATATTTAGAATGACACAAGTTGATGATAAGTCATTGAAAGAATATATGGAAATATTTATGCTTAGCTTACAAAATTCCAAATAAACTATAATGGAGAAAGAATATTTCAAGCTAATATTCATGAAAATAATTAGAGATGATTCTCTAAAGGCACTAGACTTAATGTTTGGTGGTTTTTTTTCTATAATTTCCTTTAATGAACAAATCATTCTATGTACAAACTACTCCATATCAACCATAAATAAAAGTAGGGGCAGAACCCTTCCTACAACATATGCAATAGGACTATCTAAAGGTGATGTCAAAAAAATTATCCAAGATATGAAGCAAGATATGATTAGCCACCTAGCTACTCAACTTCATACATTACATACACGAAGCAAGAAGGAAAAAACTAAAAGAGTATTAGCTGCCTATTGCCCAGAATGGAGGAAAAAAGGTAGAATACACATTTCATTCTATGAAAGTTCAAGTAACCAACATAACTAAGGAGAATCCTAAAATAATGGATCTACATTCCATACAAGAAGATAAGAACCAAGTGTTTTGTGTGGGTCAATGAAAACCATTGATGCAAATATTAGGTATGCCATCAAAATCTAAGTTTACAAATTCTCAATTCTCAAATAATCCTCAATATGGTTTTTGGATGAATGTGCCCAACCAAAATTGGCCCCAAAAAAATTGGAATCTACCCCATAATTAGTTATGAATGTAATAGAATGGACAACAACCTCAACCTGGGCAACTCTAAAACCAGTAATGGATCTTTCCCTCTAATCCATGGGAACAACAATACAGAGGTAATCAAGCCTTTCCTCAACAAATCCAACAACCATAATGGTAGACCTTAATGCCAAATACTTAGAAACCTACTAGAACCACTCAATTACCCACCTAGCCTATCCCCAACCCTACAAATAAATTGGTTTAACCAACATAATCCATTGAAATAATGTAATATTCAACATACACTCTGGAAATCAATTAAGTCCAAATTCACTCAAGATGCATTCTTCTAAAACCCACCTCACCCATAATCACAGAACATTTTGAATAACCCAATTCAATATATACTAATCCATAACCACCCATAGCCAATGTTGAGACAAGTCTATCAGAAAATTAAAAAGAATCGGACAATCTTCCTTTTCTAGAGAGATTCAACATCTCGCATCCTAAACCAAAACTTGAATTTGATATCTTAGGATAACTCAAGAATGTATGCATAAAAATTCCACTCTTTAAATTAATAAAAGATGTTTCTATCTATAATAAGGTTGTTAGAGAGCTATATTTGAAAAAATTAGGAAGAAAGAAGAAGGATTATAAAATAGTCCAAGTTATTGGCCAACTAGCAGATATTATGTTGGGAAACATAGTTCCCCCAAAATACTTTGATCTTGGAAGTCATGTAGTCAATGTTAGTATACATGGCCAACCCATATCTAATGCTTTAATTTACTTGGGTGAAACCATCAACATGATGACCATGAAGACCATGCAACAACCTAAAACTTACAACTCTCCATCCAGCGCCCACCATCCTATAAATCGCTGATAGGTCAACTGTTAACCCTAAAGGGATTGTTGAAGACCTAGTTATAATTTTGCATTCTTGGCAATATTCAACAAACTTTATTATCCTATAGCCAAAAAGTAACTTGGGAGGATAACTTTTTATCCTTGGCTACCCATGGTTGGCCACCACTGATGCTTTTCTTGACTATAGGCTGAGAAAAATGTTAATTTTCAATAGAAATGACACAAAGAAATTGGTTCTTTATCCACCAACACAACCTTTCTAGAATGATGGCCCAACACCTTGGATTAATGACTTTAAGGAAGTTACCTCCTTATAAACTCTATGCAAAAATAATAGGAGTTTAGTTTTGCAATCATAAGAAGAAGAGATTGTCCTTACTATTATCTTGCAAAAAACTTATCACTAGAACCTTGTAGCCACAAACATGTTGGAATACTTTAGAATATTTTTTCTAAAAATGACCTTGCTAAAATTGCAAGGGATATTTAGACATTCCATCAGTTTCTTCCCTATTAATGTAGTTATGTCCCTTTAATCATCAATGTAGAAACCATACTCTATTTAACAAAATAAGTGGATATTATACCAAGTAAACCTCTCAACATCAACACTTTTTTAACACCCTAGTAAGAAAGCCAGTTACTTACAATGTTGAGAAAGCATATAACAACATTTTCCCAAGATTAACATGACATGAGAGGAATACCCCCAGATTTATGAATGCATCATATTTACATTAAAGAAGAATGCAAACCTATTTTCCAACCCCAATGATGAATGAATCTTATAATTAAATACATTGTCAAAACTAAGTTGCAAAAACTCTTGGATATAGGTTTTTTTAATCCTATTTTTGATATCCAATGGGTCTCTCCCCTATTTATTGTAATTTAAAAATGGGTTAAATTCCATATTTGTGTTGACTACTGAGATTTGAATATTGCTACCAAGAAAGATCACTTTCTCATTCCATTTATTGATCAAGTGTTGCATGCATAAGCAAGGATGTTTTTTTTCCTTTCCAGATGGCTATAGTGGTTATGATTAGATATGAATAGCTCCACAAGACCAAGATAAAACCACTTTTAATTACCCTTGGGGAACCTAATGCCTATTTCATCTTACCATTTGGTCTTTGTAATGCCCTAACTACTTTTCAAAGGGTTGTTTTGAGCATGTTTTTTGGTCTCTCTCATGACTATGTTAAAATCTACATGGATGATTTTAGTATCTATGGACAGACATTTGAAGAAATTCTTACCAACTTGGAAAAAGTTCTTTAATGTTTCCATGACCACCAATTATCTTTAAGTAATGAAAACTATTATATTCTTATGACTAAAGGGATTGTGTTGGGGCATCACATTTCCCCTTTTGGAATTCAAGTTGACCAAGAAAAGATAAGTATCATTAAATATTTACCCACACCAAAGAAAAAAAAAGATGTTATAAGATTTTTAGGACATGCTGGTTATTATAGATGACTCATCAAAAACTCTAGTAAAATTGCCATCCCATTGTTTGGATTGCTTACTAAGGATGTTAATTTTACTTAGGCTAATGATTTTCAAATTGATTTTGAGCAAATCAAAGACCTTCTCATAAAAAACTGTATTATAAGAAGACCTAATTGGAAGAAGCCTTTTTACATCCACACATATGCATCTAAAACCACTTTAGGATTTGTCCTTGGCCAAAAAGATGAATCTTTGAGTTATACAATCTATTTTATGATCAAGAATCTTCAAGGGGTTGAACCCAACTACAATGTAATAGAGAATAAATTTATTTTAGTCTTTTATGCCATCAACAAACTTCAACACTATATTACCAGTTACCAAGTATTAATCCATATAGATCATGCAACAATTAGGTATTTGATGAACAAACCTACTAAAATAGGCAAGATAATTAGATGGTTCCTTTGCTACAAGAATTTGATGAGCATATTCCTATTTTTTATGATTCCTTTCTTGATGAGCATTTGTTTTCAGTAACTATTCAATCTCCTTGGTTTACAGACATTGCTAACTATCTTACTACATGATCACTACCACAACATTTCTCACCTAGAAAAAAACATCTAATCTAAAAGAGTAGTCATTATTCTTGGATTATAGGATGTCTCTTTACCCCTGGACTAGATTCAATTATGAGAAGATGTATCCAAGAAGATGAAACCTATGACATTATCAGATCTTTCCATGATGAACCTTGTGGGGGTCATTTTGCTACCAAACAGACTACTATGAAAGTACATACTACTGGATATTATTGACCTTGTTTGCATAAAGATGCCATGATGTATGTTGGGTGAATATTTTGTCACTAGCTAACTAATGAGCAAAATAGGTCTCTTCAACCACAACATAGGGATATCGGTCAGCCAAATGTGTAGGTTTACCACATTAGAGGTGGACAAATCTCTCCTCTCATCAAGGGGAGGTTCCCTATAAATATAAGGAGATATATAATATATATAAGAAAAAATAACACTTAGGGGTAGGACTACACCATCCATCTCTCTTTTTTTAGAGGTGATGTTCACAGGCAAAGGAGAAAATTTTGGTGAAATCACTGGGAACACTTCTCTTCTTTCAGAAGTGTTCTACAACAAACAACAAGAATTCTTTCTGGTAGTGATAAGTAACAGGTAACAAGGGTACAGTAACCAGAAGAATGAGGTGTAGCACAAAGTCTCCCCATCAACTACAAAAGAGTGAAATAAGAAGGACAATGAGGGCACAAAGTCATCCCAAGGCCCTTTACATAGAAAGAAATAGACAAACACACTAAAGACAATTATAGCAGCACAAAGTCTTCCCACAGTTGGCTTCAGGACACCTTACTGATTACTTCCACTAGTTCTACTTATTTCATTAAAATGGACAAGAACACATTTAGGAAATAGACATAAGAACAATCTCCTAAATGACACAAGATATTACAGCACAAAATCTGAAAGTAACCTGCTTTCTCATTTAAATAAATAAATATGATTAACAAACTGAGCTCAAAGTCTTAGTAATCACCTCTCAATTTTGGCAAATTTTTGCTTCTATAACCAAAAATATCTCTCTAAAATAATAAGAGAGATTACAATATACAGCAGCCCAAAAAGACTTGGCACTTTGTTTACTCGACTAGCCCATGTTGCATTCAATGCCTTGAATGCATTTTCAGTTCTATCAAGGGGCCATGCTTGGAATAGTGCATCAGCCTTAACTATGGCATGTTAATTCATCTCATATGTCTCCTCCAAAGTATAGGTCACCTAGTCTTTTCCTTCTTATTTACGCAGTTGTCCACTTTGTCTTTACTTCATGGAAGAAAAATAGGCCGCGTCCTTGATTTGGTGTTCTCAGATGACTACTTGGTGGACTGTTTCAACTACCAAAAATAACTCTTTCACATATATTTTAATATCTTCTATAGCCTTCTCTTCTTTCCTATTGTAATTGGATATCTCGAGCTATCTTCTTCAGTTGGTCGCTTGGTTCACCTTCAAGTTACGCATAATATTTGAAAATTAAGGGATATTCCACTACCTTAAATTTGACATCCATAAGGATGTCAATGGTTGCTAGTCGTTTGAACCATATTGAACCATGAACTTTTGAACTTTTGAAAGTTCATTAGTTCAATAGTTCAACGGTTCAGGTGGTCTTTATCAGTTCCTTAGTTCCATCACTTCCCTGGTTCAATCACTTTCTTGGTTCAATCGCTTTCTTGCTCTTTGGTTGAATGATCTCTTTGAACTAGTCTCTAGAATCTTCCACTTCCTTCCTTTGCTTGGAGCTTTGTTTGAACCTTTGAACCTCTGAACCATTTTGGTTCAAGGTTCAACGGTTCAATCTCTTTCTCAGAATCTTTTGTTTTGGCTAAGTCTTTTGAAGCCTTGAAATTCCTTCAGCTTAGTATCTTTGGAACCTCCTAAAGGGAAGGTGTCCCTTCGAGTCTTTGAGAAAGGTCCATTTTCTGGGTGCCAAGAGCCCCCCCACAAGGGTACCTACCCTTCGAGGTCCTTTGGGCAGTCTGCTTCTTCAATTCCTTCAGATAAAATGTCCAAAGGAATTCCTTCAGACATTTTGTCAGAAAGAATTCTTCCCTTGCCTTAGCCACTTTTTCATCAGGATTTTGATCATTCCTTCTGGCAAAATGTCTAAAGGAATTCCTTTAAACAATTTTTTTGAAGGATTTGCCTTTATGAAATTCTTTCACAAAAAATCTTTCCGAAGGAATTTTTTTTGTTCCTTTACTTGGTAATTTCTTCAAACAAAAAGTTTGAAGAAATTATTTACCCTTTCAGCCTTCTCTTTGATCTTTGAAAAAATGTTCCCTACCCTCTGCAAGGGCACCTACCCTTCAGCTTTAGGGTATTCCTTTGAACTGACTAATTGAACCGACTGATTGAACCAACTTTGGTTCAATAGCTCAACAGTTCAATCTTTTGTTCTGCTCATTCAATTGACCACTTGAACCAATCGTATTGAACCTTTGAGCCATTTTGGTTCAAGGTTCAATGGTTCAATCTTCCTTCTTTTTGCTAAGTCTTTTGAATTCGTTGAACTTGTTGAAGTGGTTGAGCTTTGAACTTTTGGTGAAGTGCTTAACTCTCTAAGCTTGCCAACATCATTGAACCTTTTGGAAGTAGGGTTAAATGATTCAATGGTTCAATCATTTGTTTGAAGCTTGCCGATGAACATTTTTGGTTGAACCGAAGCGTTGAACCAATCTTGAAATTGCCTAAGTGTTGGGAACTTGTTCCTTTGTGAGAACTCACCTATTGAATCCATTGAACCTATTGAAGTTGCTAGTCCCTTAACTGAAAAACCTTGAATAATGAAGAATTTGAATGCTCAAAACAATTTTTGAGAAGAGAAGAGAGGATTTTGGCCTGTAGGACCAAAATAGGCCATATGTTATCCCAAAAATGAGTGACAGATTTTGGGAATAATAGATGGCTCCAGTTGGGGAACTTCCTTCAATTGAAAACTTGGAATAGCTGAGGGGAGTAGAAACCAGAATCTCCAGTGCCTTCAAATATGCCATTGGGCTATGGAGTCATGCTACCCAAAAAGAAAGATGCCAAAAATGAAAATGAACAACACAAAATATAAATAAAGACTATACAAATATACATATGTACAAATGATCTTATTTGATACTTCAAGAATTGAAGTGCTTCAGATGCTACCCATTGTGAGGTAGAGAAAAGGGCGTGCCATCTTGATACTTCAACATAAAACTATTTTTACCTTTGAGCTACTAGATAGTAAACAGGCCTCTCCAAGGGAATTAAATTTCCCATGCATTCCCTTTGGTTCTCTTCTCTTGTCCCACAAAAAGACTTGATCTCCAATCTGGATATCATGGTTTTTTGCTTTCTAGTTGAAGATCTTCGTCACCAGACTTTGATGCACAACGATTCGGTCCACCATAATTCACTACTCATCCAACTTAATCAAGCACATGATCCTCTTATCATTGGAGCTTTCATATGTCTGATCTTCGACTGCCTTAGCCAATTTCAATGCTAGCAATTCCAGGGTGATTGGTATCTCAGCATTGAGACCATAAAGAAGTTGGAAAGTTGACATACCAATTGCCCTCTTGGGTGTAATTATGTCTGCCCATAAAGCATCAACCAATGCTTTGTGCCATGTTCATTGGTTGTCATCTACCAGCTTCTTAATGATAGTCACCAAGTTCTTGTTGCTTGATTTAGCTTGGCCATTCCCTTATAGAAAATAATCAAAAGAGTGGGAGAGGGTAATCTCATAGTAAAAATAGAACTGAGTAATCTCCTGGGAAGAGAAATAAGCTGCATTTTTTTGACAATCTTGGTTGGGACCCCAAACCTAGAAATGGTGTTCTCCTTGAATAAATTTCACACTACTTCTAAAGTAGCATGCTTGGTTGGAATAGCTTTCACCCACTTGGTAAAGTAATCTATGGATGTGAAGACATAATCATGTCCAACACTTGAAGATGGGTTTACGACACCAATGAAATTGATTCTCCATTGCTAAAATGGCTCTTCTATGACCACTGGCTTGAGAGGTAGAGTAGCTAACTTGAGTCTTCTAATGAACTGTTGGCATAGCTCACACCTTCATACCCATTTATATGCATCCTAAAATAGAGTAGGCCAGTAATACCTAGCTCATAGAATCTTATGGGCAGTTATAGGAGCCAAAAAAATCCTCCATAGGCCAGATTATGGAAGGACTTCAAAATTTGGCTCTGCTGCTCTTTATCCATGTAGCGAAGGAACACTCTATCAAGGTTCCTCTTATACAGGCCGTTGTCCCACAAGATAAAATTGGCAGCTTTCAACTTGATAGTCCTTTCTTTACAAGACAGGTAAGCAAGACACTCACCATAAGTAAAGAAATGAGCAATACTTGAATACCACTCATTCGTGGTGGAGACAAAGAGGACTATTGGTGTGTCTTCAATTTCTTCTTCTCCATGCTCTATTTCTTCCATTCTGTTGTCAGCAATCAATTGACATAGGCCCTTTCCTCGCACCAGCTTCATCAATTTGATGACTAGATCAAACTCCTAGATTTTAGCAATCCAATTGCCTCTTTTCATTCCAAACTCCTGTTGAGTTAATATGGATTTGACTGTGGTGTCAGAAAATACGGTAGTAGTGTGTGAATTCAGGATGTAGAATCAAAAATGCTTCACTACCTTTACCACTGCATAATCATGCTTCTCCATGTTTGAGTACTTCAGCTCATGAGATTTCAGAGGATAGCTCATGAAAGAAATGGGAGATTCCACACTTTCTTAGTTCTGTTGAACTAGAATTGCTAAAAGTGTGTGCTCAGAAGCATAACTATACATTGTGAAATCCTTGGTATAATCTGGACAAACTAGAATTGGGCCATGGGCAATAGCTATCTTAATATCTCAAAATGCCAATTTGACTTCTTTAGTCCAGCTGAAAGTGGCCTTTCCCTTCATCATATTCACAATATGGCGAGTCTTCTCAGTAAACTCAGGGATGAACCTTCGTAAAAAATTCACCTTTCCAAAGAAAGAGTGAACTACAATCTTACTTGTGAGCAGAGTAAGTTCCTGGATGGACTTGACTCTGTCTAAGTCAATCTTTATGCCTTCTTAGGATACAATGTGCCTAAAAATTTTCCCTTCTGTTACTCCAAAAATAGACTTCTTGGGATTTAGAGAAATGTCATTCTAGCAGCATCATTCCAACACTTGTTGCAAATAGTTTACAAGATCAAAACGATGCTTGGAAAAGATTGTTAAATCATCCAGGTACACTACAATGAACTTTCCCATTTCATCTTTGAAAGCAAGGTTCATTGCTCTCTGAAAAGTGGCACCAACATTTATCAAGCCAAATGGCATTCTTCGATAGGCAAAGGTGCCTCAACGTGTGTTGAAGGTAGTCTTGTTTTGGTCTGCTTCACCAACTTCAACTTGATTGTACCTTGGGAATTTGTCTAGCATTAATAACATCTCTGAACCAGTCACTATCTGAAGGACCTAATCTATGATGGGCAGAGGATAGTTATCCTTTAAGGATGATTGATTTAAATTTTTGAAGTCCACACAGAGGCAAATTTTGCCATTCTTCTTCTTCACAAGCACTATGTTGGCAATCCATATGGAATGATGGATTGGAAAAATTATTCTAGCATTTAGCATTTTCTATATTTTAGATAGAATAGTACTTGATATCTTCATATTGTACTGCCTAGAGTTTTACTTGTAAGGCATCGAGTCACTCTTGAGAGGGATTTCATGGCAAATTTCTTCAGGCTTGAGTGAATTTAGATCATCGTAGGAGTATGCCAAAACATCTATGTACTATCAGAGTAGAGTAGTGAACTTGAACTTCTCTTCTTGAGTGCAGTATTTCCCAATATTCACCATCTTGGGATTTTCTTTGGTACCCAGAGTTATTTGATCAAACTCTTGGGAGGAGCTTGAATTTGTTTGCTCTATTTGATGAACCTGTCGTGTTTGACAAATAGCTTCTCAAGGGAAACCAAGCCTTTTGGGATTTTATTTCCTTTAAGTTGTAGGAATTCTTCACCTATGTCTACACTTGATTCAGGGGTTGTTCCAAGCTTTTGAGGCTCACTGCCTTTGAAATGAAGCTATTCAAAGCTATCTTTTTGCTCTAGGAAGGCAATGATTTGGTTGTCACCATTGAACACTTGCAAATGACTAGCATTATCAGGGACACTTGGTCGAAATACCAATTTAATAGTGTACTTGACTCCCTTAAAATTAGGGTGAGGAACCAAGAGAGTTGCTAAAATAGCCAGTACATCAGCTCGGTCATTAAATTCCTTGGGTATGGCAGAGATGTTGAAAGCATCAAAGTTTTCAATTTTATCCCAAACTAGATTGCGGTAGTGACACAATCTCTCATTTTGGTTTGATACAGGTTCCTTACCTAACAAACCATCAATTCAGCATCTCCTTTGGCATGAAGGAGTTTGATGCCTATCTCAAGTAGCCTTCAATCCAAGCAATAGAGATTCATACTCAGCTGTGTTGTTGGTGTTGCTAAACTGTAACTTGTATGAAGAAAGAAAACTATCTCCTTGAGGAGATATCAACACAATCCTAGCTCTTAAACTGGTAGAGGAGCAGCTTCCATCAAATTTCAAAACCCATACCTCATTAGACATTGATTTTTCCTTAAATTCTTCTTCATTTGGAGGGGAGGATTCTTCTACGTTTACAATATGCTTTATCCTATTTTTTGTTGTTCCATCTGAAACAATTTTCAAATTGTCACCTTCAAGAGCTTCATCAGATGCCTCATGAACTTCCTCTGTGGATAAGAAGTAATTATCCATGCCTAAAGACTCAAATAGAATTTGAGCTTCAGGTGTTGATGTTTGAGTGACCACATATTTTGCTTCCTTTTCAGGGAGCAGCCTCTTCATGATGCCTTTGACTGGGATCCTTGCCTGAAATAGGTCCATGCTCAATTCTCCACCAACATCCTTGTAGAAATTTGGCCCAAGAAGGATGTCATATGATGTTGGGATGTCAGCCACCAGGACAGTCATCTTGATTCTCTTATCTGGGAATGTCGTAAATGCAAATTGGGCATCCTTGATTTGTCCCAGCAGTGGTATTTATTTGTTCTCCATGGAGAAACATCTCTGAAATGTATTGGTCAGTGTTATACCAAGGGATTCCACCACTTTGGCAGGCATGACATTGTCAGATGCTCCAAAATCTATAATGCAATTGTTCAGTTGGTGTCTATTTATTAGCAGGGAGACATAAAATGGTTTAGTCCTCTCAGGAGCAATAGGAGGAGTAATGACAAGGTTATTCCTAGTGGATGTGTTCTTGGGGGGATCACGAGTTACACTTAGGATTACTTGTCTTATCAGGATGGCTTGGTTCTTTACACATTGAACCAACTTATCAAATTACTCAGGGTTGGATTTCAGGAATTCAAATTCAGATATTTAAATTTTGGTTTTTTTTATATGGTCAATTATGTCAAATCTCTAAAATAAACTAGGAACAAAGGATGGGAGTTCATCCTTTTGATTTTTGGGAGGGGGAGGACTGGTCTGTGAATTTGAAGTAGAAGGTGTAGGGATGTTTGATGTACTTACCTTTCTTACAATCACCGAGTCCTTTGGCTAGAAAGGCAAAGTGGTGCCCCACTTAGCAATTGAAATTACTGGTTGAGGTCACTCCTCTATTTTTTCTTTATCAACTTGCTAGGCTAATTGATTCTTGGAATAGGTGAACACAGTGTATGATCCCTCAGCTGCTTTACCTTCACTTCTGAGTTCATCTTGGTAATTCAAGAAACCAATGTTGGAGTTGCCAGCTAATTCTTCTTCTTCCTCTGTGAAGAGATTAGCATCATCTTTTGGGTTTAACTCAAGATGAAAGGAGAAATCTGATTTAGCTTCAAGATATCCAACTACTGAATTGGTTGGAGGTGCTTCAATGGCAAGGTTCCCCTGTGGGGGAGGAAGATGATTGGTTTGCCCTTAATTCCTGGTAACATTGCCTTGGTATGACTGATTGGGGATTGTCCTCCTTAGTACATCTTTGTACGAAGGGGCAGATGACATCCATTGCACCATTTTCTTTCTAAGAGAAAGCAACTCATTTACCAGCTTTTGCACCATTGGATCAGTGGTGCCTATAGATGGATATTTAGAAGATGAAGAGGATTTACCTCTGTTAGGATCTCTCCTTATCTTTCATGCCAAGATAAGGTCATCTTCCACCTCAGTGGCCAAATCCTGAGCAGTAGTAAGGTACATGTGGCCAGCACCTCTCAATAGAAAACTCACTTTAGGTAGCTGAGAATTGATGAAGAATCATTTGACGTTCTCAGCTGTTGGCTGAGCAATTGCAAGAATTTGGTTCCTTAGCTTGTCAAACTTGGCAATGAAGTCCCTCATAGGTTCATGAGGTTCCTTCTTCATCTATGTGAGCTAGGCTAGCAAGGCATGTAGATCTTTTACAAGTTTAAACTTGGCTTCAAATTTAGCTTTAAGAGTGTCCCAATTAGTCACTAACCGAGCCTACAGATGGTAGAACCAATTTGCAATAGTGTTTTTTAGTGTTTCCACAAACATCCTAACTGCTACGTCTTCATACTCCACACCTATCACACCACAGGCTATGCTAAAGGCTGCAACATGTTCATCAGGATGAACTCTCCCATCACCAAAGAATTTGGGGAAATTCTTCCTTCAACTACATGGAATTTCATGTAGAGCTGAAGTAAAATTGAGTGGGCTAAAAGAGTTACCCCAAGGGCCTTGAACCACCATGATTTGATTATGGAAAAAGGGGATAACAAATCTAGGTGGAGTATGTATAGGTAAAGCTCTACTAATAGTATAAAAAGAAGCTCTGCCTTGTGTTGGTGACCTGATATAGGTAGGAGGAACACTCCTGGATTGTCAAACTTGAATTTGGGGAGGGAACAAATCAAAATTACCTTGCTGCACCAACTCAAAAATAGGGTCAACAACACCTTGGGCTCTCTGGCTTTTAGTATAGCATCGAGTTTCCTAATTTTATAATAAAAATGGAAAAGAACTGGCCCCACTTTAGCTTGAATCTTGAGGCTTCAAACTATGCGCTCTTCCCCAGTGGAGTCACCAAAAAACTGTTGGCATGGAGCTAGCAGTGTTGTTTCCTACTTCACGTCATTCCCTAGCAATATGAAATGCTTCAATTTGAATATACTGGAAAAGGACTGGAAATGCTCGTCGATCCACAATGGAGTCACCAAAAAATTATTGGGTGAGTATTTTGTCACCAACTAACTGATGAGCAAAATAGGCCTCTTTAACCACAACATAGGGAGATTGGTCGGCCAAATGTGTAGGTTTACCACATCAGATGTGGACAAATCTCTCCTCTCATCAAGGGGAGGTTCCCTATAAATATGAGGAGCTATATACTATATATATAAGAAAACAATAACATTCAAGGGTAGGACTACACCATCCATCTCTATTTTTTTAGAGATAATGTTCACAGGCAAAGGAGAAAATCTTGGTGAAATCACTGGGAACACTTCTCTTCTTTCAGAAGTGTTCTACAACAAATAGTAGGAATTCTTTTTGGTAGTGATAAGTAACAGGTAACAAGGGTGCGGTAACCAGTAGAATGAGGTGTAGAACAAAGTCTCCCCCTCAACTACAAAAGAGTGAGATAATAAGGACAATGAGGGCACAAAGTCATCCCAAGGCCCTTTACATAGAAAGAAACAGATAAACACACTAAAGATAATTATGGAAGCACAAAGTCTTCCCACAGTTGGCTTCAAGACAGCTTCTTAATTACTTCCACTAGTTATTCTTATTTCATTAAAATAGATAAGATCACATTTAGGAAATAGACATAAGAACAATCTCCTAAATGACACAAGCTATTATAGCACAAAGTCTGAAAGTAACCTGCTTTCTCATTCAAACAAAGAAATATGATTAACAAACTGAGCTCAAATTCTCAGTAATCACCTCTCAATTTTGGTAGAGTTTTGCTTCTATAACCAAAAATATCTCTCTAAAACAATAAGAGATATTACAATATATAGCAGCCTAAAAAGACTTGGCACTTTGTTTCCTCGAATGGCCCATGCTGCATTGAATGCTTTGAATGCATTTTCAATTCTATTAGGTGGCCATGCTTGGAGCAGTGCATCATCCTTAACTATGGCATGCCAATTCATCTCGTATGTCTCCTCCAAAGTATAGGTTACCTGGTCTTTTCCTTCTTATTTACGTAGTTGTCCACTTTGCCTTTACTTCATGGAATAAAAATAGGTCGTGTCCTTGATTTGGTGTTCTCAAATGACTACTTGGTGGATTGTTTCACCTACCAAAAATAACTCTCTCATATATATTTCAATATCTTTTGTAGCCTTCTCTTCTTTCCTGCTATAATTGGATCACTTGGGCTATCTTCTTCAGTTGGTCACTTGGTTCACCTTCAATTTCTGCGTAATATTTGAAAATTAATGGATATTTCATTACCTTAAATTTGACATCCACGGGGATGTCAATGGTTGCTGGTCGCTTGAACCATATTGAACCATGAACCTTTGAACCTTTGAAAGTTCATTGGTTTAATAGTTCAACGGTTTAGGTGGTCTTTATCAGTTCCTTGGTTCCATCGCTTCCCTAGTTCAATCACTTTCTTTCTCTTTGGTTGAACCATCTCTTTGAATTGGTCTCTTCTTCCACTTCATTCATTTGCTTGGAGCTTTCTTTGAACCTTTGAACCTTTAAACCTCTGAACCATTTTGGTTCAAGGTTCAATGGTTTAATCTCTTTCTGAGAATCCTTTGTTTTGGCTAAGTCTTTTGAAGCCTTGAAATTCCTTCAGCTTAGTGTCTTTGGAACCTCTCGAAGGGAAGGTGTCCTTTCAGGTCTTTGAGAAAGGTCCATTTTCTAGGTGTCGAGAGCCCCCCCCCGCAAGGGTACCTACCCTTTGAGGTCCTTCAGGCGGTCTTCTTCTTCAATTCCTTTCGACAAAATGTCCAAAGGAATTCCTTCAGACATTTTGTCCAAAGGAAATCTTCCCTTGCCTTAGCCACTTTTCTGCCAGGCTTTTGATCATTCCTTCAGGCAAAATGTCAGAAGGAATTCCTTCGAACAATTTGTCTGAAGGATTTGCCTTTGTGAAATTCTTCCATGGAAAGTATTTCTAAAGGAATTCTTTTGGTTCCTTTACTTGGTAATTTCTTCGGACAAAAAGTCTGAAGAAATTCTTTACCCTTTCGGCCTTCTCTTTGATCTTTGAGTAAATGTTCCTTGCCCTTCGCAAGGGCACTTGCCCTTCAGCTTTGGGGCACTCCTTTGAACCGACTGATTGAACAGACCGATTGAACGAACTTTGCTTCAATGGCTCAACAATTCAATCTTTTATTCTGCTCATTCAATTGACCGCTTGAACCAATCACATTGAACCTTTGAACCATTTTTGTTCAAGGTTCAATGGTTCAACGGTTCAATCTTCCTTCTTTTCACTAAGTCTTTTGAAGCCATTGAACTTGTTGAAGCAGTTGAACTTTGAACTTTTGGTGAAATGCTTAACTCTCTAAGCTTGCTGACATTGTTGAACCTTTGAACCTTTTGGAAGTGGGGTTTAATGGTTCAATGGTTCAATGGTTCAATCCTTTGTTTGAAGCTTGTCGATGAACATTTTTGGTTGAACTGAGGCATTGAACCAATCTTGAAATTGCCTAAGTGTTGGGAACTTGTTCCTTTGTGAAAACTTGCCTGTTAAATCTATTGAACATGTTGAACTTGCTAGTCCCTTAACTGAAAAAGCTTGAATAATGAAGAATTTGAATGCTCAAAACAATTTTTGAGAAGGGAAGATAGGATTTTGCCCTGTAGGACCAAAATAGCCCATATGTTATCCCAAAAATGAGTGACAGATTTTGGGAATAATAATGGATACATGTAGATGTGATCAATGTCAATGTATGGGGAAACCCACTCGCTCTAATGAAATGCATTACAACCATAACTTGTTCTAGAACCTTTTAATAAATGATGACTTGATTTTGTAGGTCCTATAAATACTAAATCCAATAACAAGTAAGACATACTGATATGCATTGATTATATCACAAAATAGACTGAGGTTAAGGACTTAACCAATGCTTGAGATTAGAAAGTATCTAAGTTTTTATATGAAAAAATCATCACCCACTATGGAGTACCAAGAGAAATAGTCATAGTCCAAGGACCACAGTTCACATCAGATCTCATAGCTACCTTGGTAAAAGAATATGAAATCAGACACAAAAAGTCTACCCCTTACCCTCCTCAGTCAAATGGTAAGGTGGAAGTTAAAAATAGAAAATTAGAAAATAAGCTCACTAAAATTGTCAGCCTGCATAGAAAATATTGGTCAACTCATCTTTTAGAAGTAGTTTCAGCTTATAGAGTCACCTATAAAACTACAACTAGTTTCACTCCATATGAACTAGTTTATGGTAAAAAGCCTATTATGCTCATTCAATTTGAAAATAAAACATTAATGACAATAATTGATTTGGGTTTGGATATTTCCCAAGCTAAAAAAGATAGGATCATGCAACTAAATGCATTTGATGAACTTAGAAAAGAATCACTTCATCACACTGAAGTAGTGTAAAGATGAGTAGGTTGGCATGATAGGAACATCAAGAGTACAAATTTTCTACATAATGACTGAACACTCCTTTTTTACTCCAAATATAACGATCATAAAGGAAAGCTTCAATATATATGGCTTGGGCCTTATGAGATGGAGCAAGTTTTTGACAATAGAGATATAAAGGTCATGACTATTGATCCTATTCAGTTCTGACTACTTTTTAATGGCCACAAGCTCAAGCTATACAAAAAAACCATTTTCAAAGGAAACTCTCACTCTCTAACTTCTTGAAAAACATTATCCATCTCTTCTTCATGAATCAAATCAACCTCTTCCTATAGCCAAAGGGTATTTCTATCAACCCTTATACAATAATTTTCAAGAGTAATTAAGCTTCCTGAAACCAAGAACAATCCAGCCCTAATGAATTAGTTCAAGCTAAATAAAATCCTACCTCTTGGGATTCTACAATTCCAGTTCTGTTGGGACCTAAAAATTATAAAAAATATAAACAATTTAGCAAAAAAACTTTAGGCATTGTTGATGGTTGTTGTATCAAAAAACTAGGTCACTAGCTGATTAACATTTATAAAAATAAAGATAAATAAAAGCAATAATAAAAACTTTTCATATATTTTTTTGCTTGAAGATTCATTCAGGAATAGAAACACACTTTTCTTTTGCTACAAGATGAAATTGTTGCTATTTTAGGATAATCATTATTGTTGCAAGACACTTCTTGTTACCACAGGAAGTATTTATCACTATTGGATGAATTCTTATCATTCCACCATCCACTGCATTTCTCACAAAGCATTTTAGCCTTCGATCAAATGCCAACACATGCTAGTATACCTCACATCTACCACTTCAACTCATCATTCATGCATTTAATGAAAGGTATTCCTATAAGCATTAATGTAGTTATTTTATATTTATTTCTTGTCATAAGTTTTAAGTATTACTAAGATGATGGGTTTTAATGCTATTAAAGTGTCACCATATCTCCATTTACTTACACTAGCCTGAGATATTTTCCCTTTCACCGACTGGCATGACCATTAAAGCACTCCTACCACTGCCCCTATGATTTCCACAAGTCATTCATGCATGTCAATTTCATCCTTTGAGGATAAGCGACCATTTAAGTTGGGGGGGATTTCATATAATTAAAATTGATTGCCACTCTCCCAAAGCAAAACGTAAATATTCTACCCAAATCTATAAAACCATTGATGAAAGGGCATAGACCCTCTAACTAAAATTCCATCCTACAATATGAGAGGGGATTTACTCAAACATGAGCCACTTAATATCTCTCCTCTGACCAATAACCCAGACATCCTAGTCCTATTTCAAAATGTAGGATGGGCCCAATATTTGGAGAGGATAAATACTCTTGATTAAGTAATTGCAGAAGAATTTATTGGCTCATTAAATAACAATCTTGCAACAGTAAGAGAAATGAAAATAATTTTTATTGAAACCATAGTTAGTAGAGTAATTGGACTTCCACAAATAAGGAACTATGGTAGGATAAGTTTGATTCCAAGGTAGAGAGGTATAAATTCATTAGAGGAAATGAAATCTTGGACATTTCTAAACAAGGCACTACATGATTATCATTACCAGGAAGATGGGTCAGAGCTGTTGTATTCATCTTCAAATATTTCACTTGTGAAGGGATATATTCCATGCTACATGGCATTCACTTCAAGTTCATGAAACATTTATGACATGATATTGAGATAAATGTTCCCAACTTCTTTCTCAACATGATTGCAAGAAAGGTAGAGAAATATCAAAAATATAATTCCAAAGTTATCTCTCATCATTTTCTAATTTAGTTAATTATTCATGACTACCTATAGAGAACTAGCCCCAATATAAGTTGGGAAGATTTTCTTCAAATACCTAGAAATGCATAAAGTAATAGTGAGAAAGATAAAGAAGAAGAGATAGGGGCAGAAGAGGAAATGGAAGTAGAAGAATAGATGGAGATAGAATATGACCTCCTTGTAGCTCCACAAGAACCTGTAGAAGAAGAACTTCCTACAACCACACAAGAAACTATAGAAGAAGACCTTCCTACAATGACACAAGAACTTGTAGCAATGACAAATATTGTAGAGGAAGCTTCCACAAGCAAGGAATCTAGAAGAAGAAATAAGAAACTCATCCTCTAACCTAACTCTGTGGAATCTGAGGAAGAGCTTCCACCATCTTGTAAAAATTCTAAGGTCACATCTACTCCTCAAAGATGTCACAAATTAAGAGGAAACATGATAGGTAAACCAATAACTAAACCTTCTTCTATTATAGAAATTAGCAAGGTATCTAGAAGAGAATAAACTATCAACAGTCATGAATCACTTGAGGCATTTAGTTTTGATGAAATAAAGATTGATAAGGAAGAGTGTTCTCAAGATGGAAATAAGGAGATATAAAAACTAGAATGCAGCCCTAAAGAATTGCGAGAAGAACCAATGTAGATAGAAGTAGAATAAATAGAACAAGCCTCCATACAAGTAGAATTTTCTACTTTGGAGCAAGCTTTGTAGGAAATAGAGAGATTAAAAAAGAATTTATAGAATCAGTCATGAGGAGGAATATATTCGCTTGCTATTTCAGCTTCTTATCTATATCCCTCTACTAAAATCCATCCTACAAATATTATTTCATAGCTTTTATAGTAGAAAAGCAACAAGAAAATCCTAGAACTACCTGAGCAGTCAGGTATAATTCCTCATCTACTGTATCTTATTAATTAATCAGATCGATGGACAATCAGTATGAAAGTCTTAGGGAATTAATAAAGGAAAATAATAAATTTAAAGTATATGTTATGGTTAAAGATGAGAGGATCTCTAAACTATCACAGAAAGTTGAAGATCTAGCTATTCTTACTCAAGAGATCCTTGATTACAGGCTTCCTATAATGCTATATTCATTTTATCTTGAGGAACAATGGCATAAGTTTAAGTTCATGATAATTTACTATGTCATGCCATATGAATTAATTACTCGCCTCTCTTTCTTACATTTATGTAAAGAAATCTCACAAGAAGAACAAGCACAATTGTACAAGTTCTATCTTCATAACTATGCCATGCCTCATGATAGGGAATGGAATCCTAACCTAAATGTTGGAGATGTCCTTTTAAAGTAATTTTCATCATATCTTTTGAAAGAGTATAGGAGATGATGAAAGATGATTGAATACAAGAAAAAGGAAAGGGACATTCAATTTTTTATCAGAAAAGAGTCAGTTGCACCTGAGATTGTGTTGGTAGAATGGGATAACATTATGCTATGGGAGGAATTCAAGGCTTGGTTTGCCAAAAATAGTGATGAAACCCAAAATTTTTACTTGGAGTTGAGAACTTCTATTTGACCTGAAACAAAAGAATCCTACATAGGAAGATGGAATGAGCTCACTCCTAAGCTAAAAAGTAAAGATTCATATTCCCCTTTCAATTTAAAAGCAACATTTGATAGAGCAACAAGATGTATTCTACTTATAGGTGAATTGGGGTCCTAATTTTTTAGCATAAAATTCTAGCCTCCTTTATTTTGGTACCTTGTCTAGAGCATTAGGATAAAACCCCATTAGATGATGCCAAAGAAGTCAAAATCTAGCAGTTATATGAATAACGGCATGTATTTTATGCCCATCTATCAAGTGGAGCCATGGAGCCTACATATTTCAGAGCCATTTGTGAATTTGAAATGAGCAAGTTTTTTGCTCAAGAATGAGAAAAATCTTAAGTTGCGAGGTGTGATGAGCCCATAATTTTCATGTTTTTATCATCATCTTCTATGCTCATCCTTGTTTTTTATCATGCTTCTAAATTACTTTCCCCTAAGTTTTTATCCTTAGACAACTATATTTTGTAAAAAACATTATGTTCTCATAATCTTTGAATAATTAGAACTTGTCTTGGAATCAAGTAAAATATATATATATATATATATATATATATATATATATATATATATATATATATATATATATAGGATGCCTTTCTCTATAATCTATTTTTAAAATGTTTTGAAGCAATAGGTATATATCACGACCATCCTACGATAAGGGGATTTCTCCACAAGATCACATCTTACAGCCATCATATGACTAAAGCTATGGATAAATAGAATTCAATTTCTAATTCAACAAACTCGTAGAAACTATAACAACCTTCATATATAATAATAAATAATTAGTTGAAGACTCAACATCCTCATTTGTCCTGAATTAGTATTACAAGATTCACATGAACGATGACCTCAGTGGAAGGAACTAATTTATGTTATCCTCTAGCCAAATGTTTTTTAGTTTGGAATGTATTTTGTTTTGTATAAAACAATCTCCCTTGTTTTATATATATATCTATATATATACATACATATGTAAATATATACATACATATGTATATATATACATACATATGTATATATACATACATATGTATATATATACATACATGTGTATATATATACATACATGTGTATATATATACATACATATGTATATATATATATACATACATATATATGTATATATATATATACATACATATATATGTATATATATATAGGTAAAACAAGGTTGAGAAGTATTACAGATCAATTAGAGAAATATATCATAAGCACATTTTGTAAGACAATTGTTATTGTAATTTCCCTCCAGTAATTCTTCGTTGCATTTTGATTAATATGAACAATAATTTATGACTCCATTTAATTATTATAAGAGGAAGGATTGAAGTTTGATTCAGAAGAAGTGAGGGCCCCCTTTGGATTTCTTGTAGCAACAATCAATCCGTTAATTAGCTAAGCATGTTATTTGATTCATTTACATATTGTCTATTTTATTTCCAAATTCTGTGATTTCTAGTTTTATATAGAATTGTTTTAAAGAAGATTCCAAACATAATAGTTTAATCATTTAATTCATAGTATTGTATGATTTTTCAATTCTAGCATTTCATTTCTTACATGATTTTTGGGTATGTGCATGGAGTTGGGGGAAATTCTATGGACATAACCCACTATGTGTACACATTATAACATAATGCGTACATGTTATAACAATAAAACATATGCATTATAATAATAACACTTACACATTATGTTTACATATAGAAACATGTATGTGTTATAAGAACATGTATGCATTCCTATAAGTAAACATAACACATACGCATTTTTAAAACTATAAAATAGAAAAAAAAACCCTCAACCTTTATCATTTTTTCCTACTTCCCATTCATGATTTGGTGCCTCCCATTTACATTTTGGCCTGAAAATCTTGCGTTTGCCCTCCAGATCACATTTTGGCTTACAAATCTTCATTTTGGCTTCCATTCACGAGATCAATGATGTCACCATGAAGAAGAGGTAGGTTTTTTCTAGATTAAATCATTTTTTTAATTTTTTTGTGAGTGTGAATTTCATAGTTTGTTTTTTTATTTTTATCCAATAGGTTGGCATGCTCTACTTAACCCTTTACCTAAACCTCACCTAACCTTCCACCCAACCATGCTAACCCTCCTAACCCTCCTATAGTTCCACTACACCCCTAGGAAATCAGGGGGATGTAGTTTCTCACATAGTGGAGAATAAAATTGAAATTGAGAAAATAATTAGGAGAATGAGGGAGCCCACTTCCACGAACACCCATCGCACCTATTTGACCAATAACCTAGAGTTAGTATTAGGTCAAGTTAACTTGATAATGAGTCAAATTGATAGATGGAGGTCATATAGGGAAAGTTTTATGGCTTACTATGCTAACAAATTATTAGCATTTGAGATGAAGAAAAAAATATAACAAAAGATCAAATTTGTGTCTTATTTATCGACTTGACCATGAATGCCCCATTTCGCATAATGACCAAATGTTTCCCAATCCATTGATGCCAACACAATTTGATTAAAGATAATTTTTGGGAGTGACAGTGGATGGTGTTTGGTTATCCCCATTGTAATAACCATGAGGTCCCTTTGTAATTTTTAAGAAAAATCTATTGTGATTTTCTCCTCAATCAAATTCTAAACTACTTTTACTATGGTGAGTTTCATGCCTAAGGAAAAATCTCCACATAAGATCAACTAGGTACACATCATGCACCTAATCAATGTATAAGGATCCCTACCCAAAATTAACTTCATCTAGAGATTCCCTCTACGGTGATAGAGGTTGTGGAGATAGACACTTTGCATGTGCTTAGTTTGCTTACTGATACACTCATTCATCACATAAGTAGACTTTTAGAGATAGATGATTGAGATACTCCATCTAGTGGTTGTACATTACCCCACCCATACAGATGTTGTGGTGTTATATCCAATGGACCTTCAGATGATGATGGTGGTGCTTCAAGGGGCTTGGAGGACATGATCTTGACTGATAAATTATTGCCACACACATTTTGTTTGGATACATCAGGAGTCTCTACACACATGCAGGTATATTTTATATAAATTTAATGTTAAATTTGCAAATTAAAAAGGTAAAAATTAATTTACACATTTAAATTGAATAATATATATGTATTTTTTTTTTGTTCTAGGAGGAGATGTTGCCTTTGACATCACAACTAGGTAGTGAGCCAACCCCTACTACATCTATCTATGTCAGTATGACACCATATACATTTATAGAGGTAAAATTTCAAGTGAATCTTATATACTCTAGATGTACATTCATACACCTTATATTGCATCATTAGAAGATTTTGTGTAAGAAAATATAAAACACCCAATATAATTTTCTTGGACTTTTTATTGTTTGATGTATTAACATGGATTGGCATAACTTGTTAGAAACTCATCCTCCATCTCAACTATGTTTTTTTATAAAAAAAATAGTGAGTTGAACATTTTATTGATATCCCATTATATTTAGTTCCCATAGAAAGTAAATCCCAATCAGTAGGATTGGATGTGTGTGTGTGTGTGTGTGTGTGTGTGTGTGTGTGTGTGTGTGTGTAATTCATTTGATAAAATTTCTTTGGTACAATATATTTCTATCAATTTCTTAATCAAGCATAACATGTCTTCATCAATATGCACACTCCTTTCTTTTAAATATTGGTTTCATATCCAAGAACTTGATTCCTTGTTATCTTAATCAAATATAGCAGTTCAATCCTTATGATCAATATCCAAAATGGTCATAGCTAGCAATTCAATTCCTATCTTGATTCTATCCAAGCATAATAATTCCATCTCTATCTATGGAGTTATAAATTTAGATGGCATAGCCTCTTGATCCCATTATACCTAGTTAATTCCATTGGTTTGTTGGGAGATTTTCCATTATATCCCATTGGTTTGTTGGGAGAGCATCGACTATAAACTCTAGCCTATATGTATACGGCATAGGCCTTATGACTATATACAAATAGGTGACCTCAACCCCATATAGATATATGGGGTTGAGTAGTTTGTTGCCACCACCTACTTAGGGGGCCAAAAGACCTATTATATCTATTTTGGGTGGAGGTCCTATCTATATCCATGAACTTTTATCACTCAAGTGACATGTTGACTCTATAAGACTATAACACCTTTCAAATTAGGAAAATCCCCCTAAAATGAATATTGAGTGACAACAAGACTATAACAACCTTTTTTGACCTTAACCTACTTACACAATAAACATATATACCTTCCCTTGAAAAATTTTAGGGCAATCGAAGGATAGATAATCAACCTAATGTCACCTATAGGGTAACCAAAATCATGCACTTGTAAAGAAGATTGTCCACTCACTCTTATCTCTATAATATTCACTTCTATTTTCCATATGTTTCTTTAGATTTTGATGAGACCTATTTTATAAGGTTCTAAATACTCTTAAAAGGCTCAAGTATAGATGTTCCCCATCAAAGCAACCTATCACTCTAGGAATCTTAACCTGATTAAAACTCAATTTACAAAATTCTCAACAAACACCTATATAGGTCACTTATCTTATCACAATCACTATATCTAAGGTCTTTTTTATCACACCAATACTCATAGGATTATCCTCAACTATACCAAGTCGTTTTCTTAAGACAATTATGCCCACTGACCAAGTAGTTAGGTCAAAATATGAAATATACCTCAGCAAAGCTATACAATCATCCAAACTAGTGTATATAGGTACATATCAAGGACATTTCAACACCTAACTTGCATTCAATGAATTAATTTCACAAAATTCACTCAAAAAACCTCCTTTGTTGTCTTTTTATTCTCCCTCATGAAACTGACATTTCTTGCCTTTAGTGTGGTGTTACAAGTCACATGTTCTACATATCCACTTGTCACATTCTTGCTTCCCGTGACCTCATTATATTTTTTCATATATTATGCAAGACTAAGTTTGGTAGAAACTTGTTTAATCAATGAATTGCATAAGTTATTAATTATTAGGTTGTTTGTTCAGCTGATGAATAGGGTGGACACTCCTATATCATTACGAGTCAATACAGACTCAGGCATTGTTAATTTAATGTCATCTTCATAGGCTCTCACTAAGGTATGTATATTCACTTGTAATTTTGAATTGTAATTTAGTAATTTTGTTTCAATAATTTTACTATATAGTTTGGCAAATATAACTTATATGCATGAATGTATTTTGTATGCAGGGTTGTCATATGACATTTGATAGTCTGATTCAAATGACTACCATGATAGCTCTTCATATATTTTCATCATTTGACATGCCTATTCATGTAGCTTAACTTAGTACTAACCCAATCGAGCGTCAATGGCAAATTGAGGAGGACTATGAGATTACGTTAAATGCATGTTTAAATGATTTTTTTATTATTGTTTAAAACATGAGTTTTTTAACTTGGTTTCATGTATACTTGTTAATTTTATAATATTTTTTGTATTTGAACAAGTTTGACTGAAAGTGAACTATGAGCATAACACTACAGTCAAACTTTAGAGTAATCCAAGGCATTAAAGATATCTCCATCTATAAGCAGGGCATCCCAAGGAGAGTCTTCTTCTAAGAAGGTAAAGAGAGGGAGACTATTTGATGATTAAGATGTTGTAGATGATGTAATTTTTTGTATGCCTATATGGAAATGTATGAATTTTTAGCATTGTGCATTTGTATATGGTGTATTCACCCAAAATTAGATACTATGTTATTAGACATGATGTAATTTTTTATATGTCTATATGACAATGCATGTATTATTGAGATTGTATGCCTATATATGGCATTTGTATATGGAATTCTTATTTTCTACATGAATATTTAAGAAAACCAAAGAAGTAAATCGTGTTTGAATCACTTGTGTTTACATTATTATAAATGATTGGTTTTGAAGTATTCTTAAGGATTACAAATGTTATGAGATTGAGAATAACTTATTAGGATAATTTTACAAATCATACCCTTATAAGAAATAAAGAATATCAATTATTACATTTGAATTATTTTTGTATGCTGATGTAGAGGTATGGAGGATAAGTATACAAAAACATCATTAGTTGGTTCTAAATTCAACTCATGACATTCACTTTCTATGGTTTGATTTGAATATTCTTTCACAAGCTAGCTCTTGTTTTGACTCTTTAGGATTAATTTAGATTCTTACACATATTACTTAATCTTTGTAATCTTAGTATCACCTCCTTGATGGAATTGAACTCTGTCCATACATCCTTTACCTCATTCCATTCATGTCTCATTCACAAACTTCCTCTCAATCTCTTTCTAGTTTCTTCCTAGGCACCTTTTTTGGGTCTCAAGGACCAAATCTTGCTCTATGTTTCAAAATCTCAACCTATTATCACATATGGTCTTAGATGATCATAACATACCTAGTATATCCATCTTCAAGTATTCAAACAATAGCATACTCTCATTCCACACCTTATGGACACAATGCTCTCTCAAGGCTTGTAGCCTTTTTTTGCTATATTTTGCCTTGTATAGAAAAATTATGATTGATAAAGAGATTATAAGGAATTTATAGGTACACTCTATTATTTTTCATGTCTATGTCAAATTTCATATCCCAACTCCACCTCTAACTATCACTTCATTAGCCTACCCTCCTTTAGGCCTAATTAGCCCTATTCAAAACCCTTAGTCCTAGAATCTATACATAGACATACAATCTCAGGTTAAAATTTTTTTTTCACCTTTTCCATGTATAGGGGGAAATATTACAAAGTTTCATTAAATTACCATGGATAAATATCTCGAAAATGCCTGAAGCTTGATAATCTAGGTTTGCCATGCCCTATACATACTCTCCAAAGGAAAAATTTTACCTTCCCACTAATCTTATTTTCTTGAAAAAATCGTCATGGCATCTCATAACACCTTTTTAATGATAAAAAAACCAACTTTGCCTTTATGCCTTTGAGACTACTTATGGGGATATGAGCCTATCTTTGGGGATTGCATGAAGTTTGGAGTGTGAACACCCTTTAAATGTGTTTAATAGGTTTTAAACCATATTAAAATAGTTTTAAAATACTTTTCTAAGCTTGGGACACTCAAACACACCTTAAAACTCCAAAAATTATGCCTATATGAATAGTGGCCATTATGAGACATGGAGGGAACTGTGACAAAACAATGATAACTTACACTTGTCATATAACCTTAAAAATATGATATATGGTTATATTAGGTAATTAATACCAATATACCAATTTTAAATTTATCTGGATATGTACTTTGTCTTGTAAACCCTTTTTACCATAATTTACCTTGAGTTGCCTGCATGTTTCCTTCATGCCAAAACTTGTCTATTAAAAATTTTGAATGAAATCATTGAATTTTATGATTTATATAGGATAATATAAGTTTATAACATCATATTATATGGTTTTAATATCTCTCCAAGGCTTAAAATGCTTCTTTGCATTCAAAACTAATAAAACTTCCAAAAATCTCTAATGGTTGCCTTCTTAACTGCAAGAGCACTATGTCAAAAAAATGGGATTATTAAATATTTATAGGATATTTTAGATGGAATTTAATGTTTTTTTAGGTCATGGAGACCATTCTTACCAAATTTCATACTTTGGCTCAACCTGTAGATGCCCCAAACTGACCAATTTCTCCAAGATAGGCTCCAATGTTGACCATGATTTCACATAGGGTTGACTATACTAAAACATTGAATAGTTTCCATTGTCAAAAATCCACAAAAATATATTTAATGGGTATATTAGGTCATAATCAACCACTCCACCAAATTTTTTGATTAGGTTCGACATATTTTGGCATATAGGCCCAATTTGGAAAAAGCTAGTGACACATGTCTGCTTGGTCAAATTTCACAAATGAGTCATCATCATATTTTGAAATGGTTTTTGATGCATATAATTTAGTATAAGTATAAAACTCATCATTCCAACTAGTTTCAATGTACTTGATTACTTGATGTTTGTAGTCTCTTCACTAGTTTTAACTAGGCACAACCCCCTGGGTTCCGAGGACCACATCTCACTTCAGGTTTCAAGAGTATAATCACAATGCTTGAATGGTATTTAATGGTCAAAACATGCCTTAAAAAAACTCTTTAAATTTTAAAAACCTAATTCACCTTTCAATACTTCTCCTAGGGTGTTCACTAGCCTTCACAATATGTAGCCCATTAGGTCTCAAGAACCATTCCTTGGTTTAAGCTACTAAGAAACAAATTCATTAAATTGATGGTCTTAAGTGATCATTACGCACTTTTATAAACCCTTCTCAAGTGACCAAACACTATGTTCCATTATTTCTACACCTCAAAGTCACAATACTTTATCTACGCTTGTAGCCCTATTTTCGCTATTTTTCCTTTTGTTTGATTAACCTATGTCCTTTCTTAAAGATGTAAGAACACTTTATGTCACCCTCTATTACCCTTCAACTCCTCAAAAAGTTACAACACTGTAATCTTATCCCATTTATCACTTTATTTGATATAAACCCCCAAACTAGTCCTAATTAGGCCTATTCTAACCAAAAGTTATATATATTGAATGAAATAATGTTTTAAAGGCTCAAATCCTCACCAAAAGTTTTGTCATAATATCTTATACCTTTAACTAGAAAATTTGCCTCTAGAACCTATAGGTTAAAATCCAATGCATCCAAATAGGCAAATTACACATATTCCAATGACTGTGACACCCAATTCCACCCACAGGTGCATTTTCACTACTGTTCCAGAGCACAGAAACACTGACAACAAATGTTGTCAAAATTGAATCTATGATCTAAAAAATCTATTTTTGGTGCTTGTTGTCTAAAAACTAGCACTACCAACATGTCTATAGGGGTGGATAACATCTAGGACTCGGTTCTTGGGTCCCATCTGGCCTAGACAACAAACCTACCACCCATTGCTCAATAATGCCCTTCCCAATACAAGAAAGATGTTGATTGTTAGCCTAATTTTGGGCATGCATAAAACCAAAGCTATAAATCATATGGATGAACCATAATAATAATCATGTGCATGATAAATCCTTATAACTTCACCTCAAATCTAGCCTAATTCCCTATAAAAGCCATCCATGTTAAAAATTGCAGTAAAGGGACCTAAAATGCAACTTTTTGGTAGTGAAGAGACTTCTTCTTGACCTCCAACTAGCAATTTTGCCTTTGATACTGGCAAGTTTAAATCCACCACTTTAAACGCATCTAAATATAAAAATTACACATGTTTCAATGATTGTGTCACCCAATTCCACTTGCAAGTGCATTTTCACTACTGCTCTAGAGCACAGAAACACTGATAATAAATGTTGCCAAAGTTGAAGCTATAGTCTAAGAACTCAATTTTTGGTACTTGTTGCTAAAAATTGGAATTTCCAACATGTTTTGAGGGGTGGATAATGTCTAGGACCAGGTTCTTGGCCTCCCATCTGGCCCGAATGACAAGCCCACTACCCATTCTGAGCTCAAGAACACCCTTCCCAATACAAGAAAGATGCTGATTTTTAGCCTAACTTCAAGCATGCATAAAACCAAAACATTTAGTCATATGGAGGAACTGTAATGTCCATCATTTGCATGGGAAATCCCTCTAGTTATACCTTGAATCTAGTTTGAAGCATCTTTAGGAGCAATATGTGGTAGAAGTTGCAGTAAAGGGTCCTAAAATGCAACTTTTTTGTAGTGAAGAGATAACTTCTTAACCTCCATCTTGCAACTTTGCCTTCAGGACCAGCATGTGTAAATCCACCACTTTGAGCACATATATATATATATATATATATATAGGAAAATTACACATTCTATAAGAAATGTGACACCCACATCCACCTGTAAGTGCATTTTCACTACTGTTCTAGAGTATGAAAACACTGACAATAAATGTTGTCAAAGTTGAAGCTACATTCCAAGATCTTAAGTTTTGGTGCTTGCTGGCTGAAAAATGGCACTGTCCACACATCCAAATGAGTGGATAAAATCTAGGACCAGGTTCTTGGCCTCCCATCTAACCTAGATGACAAACCCACCAACCGTTTTGAGCTCAAGAATGCCCTTCCCAATATAAGAAAGATGTTGATTTTTTTCCTAACTTCAGACAGTTGTAAATCATATGGAGGAATCATAATATCCATTATGAGTGTAAAATTCCTCTAATTTTACCATGAATCTATTTTGAATTGATTCTAATAGCAATCCATGGTAGAAGTTACAGTAAAGGGTCCTAAAATGCAATTTTTTGGTAGTGAAGAGACAACTTCTTGACCTCCAACTAGTAACTTTGCCTTCGAGACTAGTAGGTGAAAATACACTAATTTGAGCACATTTATATAGGTGGATTACACATTTTTTAGAAATCATGACACTTAGTTCCACCTATAAGTGCGTTTTCACTATTATTCTGTAGCATAAAAACACTAACAATAAATATTGTCAAATTTGAATCTACAGTTTAAGAACTCAATTTTTGGTGCTTGTTAGCTGAGAAATAGCATGAATAACATGTTCAAAGGGTTGGATAATGTTCAAGACCAAGTTATTTCCCTCCCATCTATCCCAAATGATAAACCCACCACCAATTTTGGGTTTAAGAATGCCCTTCCCAATACAAGAAAGATGTTGATTTTTATCCTGACTTTAGGCATGCATAAAACCAAAATTGTAAGTCCTATGGAGGAACCATAAGATCCCTCATGAGCTTGGGATATTCCTCTAATTATACCTTGAATCTAGTTTGAATCACCTCTAAGAGAAATCCATGGCAGATGTTGCAGTAAAGAGTCCTAAAATGCAACTTTTTAGTAGTGAAGAGACAACTTCTTGACCTTCAACTAGTAACTTTGCCTCCAAGATTGGTAGGTGCAAATCCACTACTTTTATCATGTCTACATAGATAAATTGCATGTGTTCCAACAAATATGACACCCACTTCCACTTGTAAGTGCATTTTCACTACTATTCTGGAGCACGAAAACACTGACAATAAATGTTATCAAAGTTGAAGCTATGGTCTAAGAACTCAATTTTTGATGCATGTTGGCTAAAAAATAACACTGCCAACATGTTCAAAGGGGTGGATAATTTTTATGAATAGTTTATTATCCTCCCATCTAGTATGAACAACAAACCCACCACCTATTCCAGGCTCAAGAATGCCCTTCCCAATACAAGAAAGATGTTGATTTTTAGCCTAACTTTAGGCATGCATAAAACCAAAACTATAAGTCTTATGGAGGAACCATAAGATTCCATGTGTGCATATAAAAGTCCTCTAATTTCACCATGAATCTAGTCTAAATAACCTCTAATATAAATCTATGGTATAATTTGCAGTAAAGTGTCCTAAAATGTAACTTTTTGGTATTGAAGAGATAACTTCTTGACCTCCAACTAACAACTTTTCCTCTGAGACTTGTAGGTGAAAATCCATCACTTAAAGCATGTATATATAGGCAAATTACACATGTTCCAAAAACCATGCCACCCACTTCCACTTACAAGTGCATTTTCACTACTATTCTAAAGCATAGAAACACTGACAACAAATGTGTTTGGAAGGCTACAAGGAGAAATAAACTTGTCATGAGCACTTGTTCAGGAGCATAGAAGTGTCAAGCACTTCTAGTAAGCTTCTCTTAGCTTCAAGAATATGATATTCTTTACTAACAATACCAACCACATTCATTTGGAAGCTGACTTAGCACCACTAACCTACAAAAAAATTTAGTAAGTAATTAAAGATGAAATTTATGCACATACTACCTACAAAATCAAAAACATTTGTTAAAATTGATTACACTACATTTTACAAGTCAACATACCTATGCATTTAAATCCAATGAACCACTTTGATCTACTCTAATCTTGATAGTATCAAGAATAGCTTCATGGTCTGACTCAAGAACTTTCCATAGATTATTGTTTCTTGGCATCCCATGATATTTTTACAAGTGAATATTCATTGTAAGAAACAAATTTGAATAGTGTAGAATCTTCCTATGAGTTTCAAAGTCTTCAAACAACCATAAATTTTAATTTTTTATAGGATATCATCAAATCTAAGTTATAGTGACTACCACAGACCTAGTGTTATAATCAATGTTTTCCCCATCTACGATTAGGGAAGTCAATTTTTTCTTTCCATCTACACACCAACATAAGTAGTAATTTGTTCCCTCTTCATTATCCTCATCTGTAATAACTATAAAAACATGGCCTACATCATAAAAATAATTTTTAATGACATTATGAAGATAGATTATGAGAATAAATAATACATAAAGATTAATCTTCTACCTATCTGTACTAGATGGGATATATTGTCAAAGTCATGTGAGGATGCCATGTCTGTAAGTTGAAATGCTAGTGGAATCTAATATGTGTTGATTGGAATTAGTGGTTTGAAACTCCAATCATCCACCCACTCTTGTGACTCAAACTCATTCCAAACAAAGTCCATGCATGTAGAATAAAAGCATACCAAGTGTCACATATGAAAAATCCAAGAACCTGCATTTGAGATATGAAATGAGTGGAGCTCACTTGAACCTATTAGAGTCATATAATCCTCATAGTTTTCAAGTCTTTTTCCTCCATTAACTAAAAATGTCTACAAATAGTAGAATTTCCTTGAGCACCATGACATATGTTCTCATTACATCAGTCAAGCATAGTTTTTGCATCAATTGAATTGGAAACATTTTCATATTTTAACTCCTCCCTTGAAATGGCTCTTTTTACATATGCTCTAGCATCATCATACTCCCCTTTTCCATAACTAGTCTCATTGAATATCCAAATATGTTCTACACCATTGGTAATGTGCATCTTGCTCAACAAATAAAACATTCGTGCATTCTTGAATTGTGATGTGTAATTGTCTGACCAAATGTAATGCATTTGAAAATAATGTCCTCTGAGTCAACTGTCCATAGGAATATGTATGCATTTTTGGAATGCGTATGCATTCCTATAACGTGTACATGTTCCTTGAAGTATAGGCATATACTATAATATAAGCAAAAAGGCTCATATTCAATGCCATTTTTCCAATATAATACTATAGTATGATTCAATAACACTCAATAAGACAATAAATCATGTATAAATCCCTAATATGATGCAATAAGACTATTAGATGTTGTAATAACACTATCATATGATGCAATAAAGCTCAATAAGATGTAATAAGGCTATCATTTGATGCAATAAGACAATCATGCAATGTAATAAGACCATCATGTGATGAAATAAGACTATCATGTGATGTAATAAGACTATCATGTGATGCAATAAGACTATCATATGATAAGGCTCAATATGATGCATAAATCCCCAATATGATGCATAAATATCCAATACATTATGCAATAAGACTCTTGATAAGACTATGAAGCAATAAGACTAATGAATGATGTAATAAGGCTCAATATGTTAGATGAAATGAGCTAATTTTACCCAAAATCCCATCATAGGTACTTACAAAACTAGTTGAATAACAAGTTCACAAATTGGCACTAATCACATTCATGAATTTATGCATTTGTGATGAAATCAATGATCTTAAGGGTTGTGTTTGTTATAAATATAAGATTTAGGGTTAGGGGTTTAGTGTAATGGGTTTATACATGTGTATATGTCATTAAATTAAGGTTTAGGGGAATTATATATGTTTAAGTGATATAATTAAGGTTTGTGATCAACATGTCACAAAACGTGACCTAATTTAGCCCTTTTAATCATACCATAGACTCTAATTTAGGTTCAATGGGTTGAAATTGGCCACATTTGTGTTCGTATTTGCATTTTTGATTAAATTAGGGTTAGTTAGGTCATACATGTTGCATTTAGACTATACAATTGATTGGGCCATAAATTTGGTTTAGGGTCTCAATTTTGCCTAAATCAAATCCCTAATTGAATCAATCGACTAATTGGTTAAATTCATGATAGATAGAATCATACTTAATTTTTTCCCAAATCATATATCATGATCTTATATTTATGTAAGTAAGGATTTCAAATGGCCTCCCATGCATCCTCGATTGAATTTCCCTTATAATTAATCCTTGTTGTACCACGTGTACCTTATACACCCAAAAGTGTTAAAGATATCAGAGATGCATCAAGTCTTGGAATTTTCAGAGTTGATAATACCTTAGGAGGCTAAATCCAATTACATATCACCACATCTACCTTGTACATGCTTGAAAGTGTCAGCACTATTAGATGTGTCAGGTCCTAGAAGCATTAAAAATATCTATCAGATCCTTGTGAGGCCTGATCCAATTAGATACGTACATGTGTGTATCTTGTATACACATACATTTGTGTTATAGATCTAACTATCGCTTGTCTTAGAAGCATCAAATTTGTTAGAGCCTCAATACACCCAATCTAATCAAATATTTCCACATGTGTAGGACCAGTACACCTGGACAAGTGTTAGAGTTGTCAAAATGCACATCTTTGATACTTAGACATGTTCCATCACCAAACCAACCAATCCAATTAAGGCCTATTCACAAATTCATCATACATACACAGAATCCAATAATGTTTAAAGATTGACATCAATCTAATCAACTCATGTCTAGCAAATAATTCACTGATGTGAGCCTCTGACTTGCCATTATTTTATAAAAATTATCATGTAGATCCCTTTAAGGTCCCATATGAATTTATCAAGCGCTGGATATTATCAGATTTCTACATGTATGTATTCAAATTATTTATATCCCTCTACCTTGAATTACCTCTAGATCCCAAACTACATTCATATTAAGTCCTACATGTAGGAGAGACAACAATTTAGTAATGGACAAGCCTCAACCTCAAATCCTAAGTTGGAGTAAGAATTTTGAGACATGTACTACTTTCTTGCAGTCTACATCATAACGTTTAAGCGCATTACAATGACATATGAACAAGATGATTGAAGATATATGTACAAAATATATATAATCTTGAAACCTTTGGTGAGGGGGTGCACACTAGTATTCAATTCTGATCAACCATCTATATGAGGTGAGTAGTTCATCATCCACATGAACAATTATTGGGTCTCTCTGCTCAACATCATCCTTGAGGGGAAGCAGGTGTCATATTTAGGGGACATTATCACAAGTTTAATCTATCTTGAATAAGTTCAAAAGAGTTTGAGTTGGGGTAACTTATACATACATCATATTTGGTCAATGCTAGGTCTATGCCATCCCTTAATGGTTTCAAACAAAGTCCCTAGAGAATTTAGATATTGTCTAAACTATACATTCATCACTATAATCATGACATCTCAAAACAACATCTTGAAACCACATCATCACTAATGGATACAAGTGATCATTTCAAGATTATTAAGCTCAAAACTACATCTTATACAAAATAAAATATGTACCCAACTTGACCAAACTATTTAATAAAAACATGTACATACATTGTACCCATCATCCTAATTTCATGTCTTACCATCCCAATTAGTAAGGTAAATAACTCTATAGTATTGATAAGCACCAAGTATTGTCTATTATTTTTTGATCTTGCAATTGTTGCATCCATGGTGTGGTTAGGACTAGTCCCATATCAAAGACACACTCTTCAGATGACATGGGAATGGATAGAGTGGTTGTCCCATGTGTGATGGAGGGGTAGATGAAGGAGGTGCATGGAATGGAGGATTAACCATATTTTCACAAGAGATCTTAATTTTAGGAAAAATTTGAATAATTTATTTGAATACATTAGGGGAATCAACTGAATAATTGTAACAATAGAAGACTCTTGTTAGAATTTCAATTGGGACCTCAAAATACACCTATTGAATTAGATTCACTAAGTGACCTTGGAGGAAACTTAAGGGAGTTATTCAACACATTTTAGGAATGTTTTTGGGAGAATCTAAGGCATGATTCATAGGCATTGGGCTCCATTAGATAGAATTCTTGAAATAGATATCTAAGAGATACATTGTTACACGAAGGGCTCAATTCTTATTTCTATTTACACAAGATTATCTATATTATATAGTCCAATTCAATGAGTTTTCCACTTAAAAAAATTAGTTTAAAATTTATACATAAAGGGGTTTTGTCAAAGATATCAATGAAACAATAAAATGGTAAGATAGGATTTTAGGTAAGTAGGATAATATGAATAAGAAACACAAAATTTAAGGGCAAGTAGGATTTTAGGCAAGTAAGGTGGTAAGGTATATCCTTGCCCTACTAGGGGAAAGATCCCAATAGCTATGCATGCCTCAATTATCAAACAAGGCTATTGTTAACATGTGTTCTATTGATGAAACATATTGGTGTATATAAATATTAAAGTGCACTAGAAATTGAACATGTAATATCTAATACATGTTCAACATTTATTCTATAAAATTAAAAGTAACCACTCACATCTTGATAGAAGTTAAGTATTGATACTCTAATGCACAGTGATTGATACTCTAAAGTTTAAGTTTTGATGATAGGTTTAAAAAATGTATTTTACGACCTCTCATGATAAAATCAGTTATATTATCAAATGCATAATGTGTTAAACCTTGAAAGCATAGTTATAAGTAGTTAAGAAAACATATTAAAATGGGTAAAATTTTTGAAGTCTAATGCGATGTTATGGCACCTTATTTCACTATCCAAAGCTAATGGGACATTTCCCCTATAACAAACAAAAAATTTGACATTTACCCTATAAGGATGCACGGCTAATGGGACCTTTCCCCTATAACAAACACAAAATTTATTTGTTTCATTTTATGTCAAAGCAACACATACGCATTATATAACGTGTACACATTTTTTATTGTGCTATATAACTCGTACATGTTATTTGAATTTGAAATTAAAATTGAGGCTTTAGGCTCAGAAACAAAGTAGATTTCTAAGCCAAAGGCTTGGGACTGTGTATCTACAGTTGAGACCGAGAGTTTTATGAAAAACCAACAAGTTTCAACTTCAATCACCAAATATGCTATGGATTTCAACATCAAAATTTGAAAAGTTATTACCATTACGATGAGAACATTTTCCTCTTTCTAAATGTATGATTTTTATAATTTTTGGGCTATCCATTTTTTTTGTCAATTTTTAGGATCTACTTAATTGAAAAATTAATAAAAAAATATTCATCAAAAAAATATTAAAAAAGTTCATAACACATTAAACGACCTTATCTAAATATTCACCAAAGGGTTTCTAACAATATTTAATGGTGCTCAAAAAATGGTGGGCCACACAGAATGGTACAATTTAAATTTTCTTAAAAAAATAGGTCCTCTTCAAATTTTAGATGTTTGACCTATTTATACTTAACCATTTTTCAAAAAAATAGTTTTTTGGAAACTAGACTCAAAATGCTATAATTCATTTTTTAATACCATATTCAAATTTTAAGTGTAGCCATCTCTAATTATCTATAGAAGTTCACATTTCTAAAATTTATGAAAAATCAAGTCCATAGGTAAGCCCTTTTTTGTCCCCCAACTTAATACACTTACCCTTTTATCATCTTAAATTATAATCAGTATAAGGCCAAATCAGAAGATTGAGTGTGCATATATAGTGACATTATCCTATCAATTTTAAGTCATCATGTTGACATTTAAATGAAAGTAGAAGATACATGTCTATCGTAACTATTCTTTTTCATTCAGATTAAGAGAAGTTTATTTGATTTTGAATTTGATGCTAGTTAAGGGCCTTTCAAATGACTAAAAGATCAGATCTGAAGATCCTTGTATGTAGCTCCGAAGATACTCTGAGTGAGCTCTCAATATCTATAATCATCTATGAAGATTCTATGTTGAAGCTAAAAAGATGATCTATTAAAAATATAAAAAAGAGTGAGTGTATGAGGTTGTTTGAGCATACATAAGAGGCATTGAAGCACTCAATAGAGTTTCAAGATGAAGTATTCAAGGGTAAGTACTTTAGTCCAAGTCTAAAACTAGACCAGTTCTAGATCATGCTTGACCTAATGAGGCATCATGAGTTATTGACATGACATATAAAGACTGGATGACAATAGTTAAGTATGATATGAGATTGCATTACACATACATGAGGTTCTAAGAGCTTGAATAGTGGCTAGAAGGCCATCTTAAAGACCTAATGAAACTTTTAGTTCAAGGCCTAGAAAGCAAAAATAGAGATGGTGACCATATGAGGTATCAGGATCAATTTTCATTGACAAAGGTTATTCAAGTTGTTTTAAGTATGTGCATGAAGTTTGAGGTCAATGTTTGTAAGAAAAGTCTTAAAAAATGTTACAAGGCTTCTCGTGTGTAAAGAAAAAAGATGTTTCTACCTGATAAGGTTTTTCAATTGCTCATTGGAATGTGTAGCATATGTATGAAAATCTAATTTGTTCATGGTAGATAATATAGGATTCTAGCTCAAAGTTCCAAGCATTGGTTTGTGAAAAGAGGAGCTAAGTTTTATGAATGTTTATTAAGATTGAAAGTTGGTCTAAACCCTCAAATAACCTTAACAATGAACCAATGTTAAATATATTGTTCTAAAGAGCTCATAATGGTTTGGTATGGATAGACAAGTAACTGAAGATTGAATTCAACTCTCTTATACATCTCCAAGTGTAATTGGTTTCTTAGATGAGTGAGCAAATCGTATAGGAAAGTGCTTGTTTTTCAGAGATCTATTGTAGCAAATAGAGTTTACCAAGTCAAAGTTGTTAAGTGAATGAAGGTCAGATTTTTATATTTTTAGTTATTATCCATGAATTTTTATAGACATATTCCATATGTCATGTGTGCAAAGTTAGTGATTCAATTTGGATAGTCACTAGCAGATATAATGGTACAGACAGTAAGAAAATAAGGCAAAAGTGAGAAGATGATTCTTGATGTATTTTCATATAGGAATGATGGATTAAAGTACATGATTCATTTGTTATGGAGTTTAATATATATGATTTTCAAAATATTTAAAGTCAGTGTAAGAGGTTAGAACATTGAAGACAAAATGGCTTATTTGATTGAGTGAAGCCTATGAGAGAGAAGATCAACAAATTGTTCTCTAAACCAATAGTTTTCATTGAGATAATGATTTGATTGGTTGACATTGATCTAAATATGTGACATGATATTTTTCATGCATTTAAATTCCTTGAATCTATTCAATCAAGTGTTAGAAGTTCATGTTTCTTTGATTATGTTTTGAAGTTAGTTGACAGTTTTGAGTGAGCATCTTGTAAAGAAGAGTTTGAGCCTGTATACCCTGAGTTGAAGCATTTAATGAATTTTTTGATGACCATAAGATAATTAGGTTTTTAAATATATAATTTTTTACCATGGTTTTTTTTTTAAATTGAGTTTATGCATAAGTTATTCAAGATAGATGTTTTATGTATGCACAAACCTTTTATGAACAATGTTTTGAGAAAGGGTTCAAATGGTGGTTGGACCTAAAATGTGTTATGGACCTAAAGTGAAGTTGGATAAGGTCTATTAAATTATCATATGATGTGTTCCTACCATATTCAGTGTTTTAATATGCTTCAAAATATCAAAGGGTAATGTGTTGTTAAGAAGGCCTATTAGGTCTCCATTAAGCCTAAAAGAGGAGTAAGGGATAATTGAGATATGGATAACCTAATGTATTAGTTGATTAATGATTAAGGCATGCTATTTTAGTATGCTAAGACCTATTCATGGCTGATATAATTTATTTAATTATGTATCAGACTAAGAAGGATATGATCAAATGACTTATATAAAAGCAAGGCAGTTTAGGCATATTTGAGTAAGCTAAAAGAGCGTGTGGAGAAGAAGCAAATGATATAGATCATTGGTGAGTAGAAGGATGTCTTATGGACCATAGGAATATCTATATATGTTTTTCAAATGAGTATCAAGGTCATAAGACCTAATCAAGCTATGAAGAGGGCTAGTTGAGTGAAGAAGTCTAGAGATCAGTTTGACAAAAAATTCTTGTTGGACTAGTCCTTTGTGATAAGCAGCTCGATAAGGAACTCAGGAGGGCTAGATCTAGGGTGGAATAATATGATGGATATGATATCCTTTATGACCACTTCAAATTAAATTCACAAAACTTTCCTCTCAAATCAATTAGATGTGTAAATTGATGTCTTAAATGTTTATGCTCCTATGCTGAATAGGAAGGTTTTCTGGGATGAATTAGCAAACAGATGCATCCTATAATTGTCTCATCTTATTCTTTTGGGTGACCTAAATTGAATCGTTACCTCTCTATGTGTTTGGAAATCCCAACACAAAGTCCATACTCAAATTTGTCCATGGTCCTCTTAAAACTGGTAATGACATGTATAGTCCAGTATTTTATGCACGTCCTTTAGCCACCTAACATATTATGTACCTTAAAACATACCTTGTCACATCTCTCTTCATATTTGGCCAAAAATAGTATTCCTCCATCAAAGCTATTGTCTTCATCTTGCCAAAATGTTTAACCAAACCACCACTATGTAATTCTCTTATTATATTCTCTCATAGAGACCCAACTGAAATGCATAATTGTTTCCCTTTAAAGAGATAACCTTCCTATATAAGATACTCATCATGAATACCATCTATCCCACCTATTAATGGATTCCTACACTTCTTAACTACCTTACTAAGCAATGGATCAATATCATATAATTCTTTGATAGCTTCAAATCCAACTACTTCACTCACCATAGTAGTTAATAACTATACCCTCCTCCTCAATGCATCAGCTACCTGATTCTATTTTCTTGATTTATGTTTCAACACAAAAGTGTACCCATATAAGAAAGAAACCCACTTTGCATGCCTCCCATTAAACTTCTTTGTGTATTCACATACTTTAGAGCTTCATGATCTATAAATAGTATAAACTCCTAAGGCACCAGGTAATGCCTCTAATGTCTTAATGCCTATACAATTATGTAAAGTTCAAAATCATAAGTATAATAATTTTTTATTACCTCATTCAATTTCTCACTAAAATATGCTATTGGCTTTCCTTCTTGACTCAACACAACACCAATTCCCACAAACGAAGAATTATAATCAACCTCAAACACTTTTTTAAAATCTGATAAGGCTAAAATTGGTCTTTCTATAATCTTCTTATTCAAAATTTCAAAAAAAATTGTGGCTACTCTAGTCCATGTAAATTCCTTCCTTCTCATGCAATCTATTGTTGGTGCCACAATACTACTAATTTTTTTAATAAATTTTATATAAAAAGTTGCTAAACCATGGAAAATTCTTGCCTCTATAATGCTTTTTGGAATAGACCACTCAAAAATCACCTTTATCTTTTCTTCATCCATTTTCACACCATCTGCTAAAACTACAAATCCCAAAAATACCAAACTATTCTGCATAAACCTACACTTATTCAATTTTACATACAACTTATCATTTCTTAACAAATCCATTACCATTGTCAAATGTTGTAAGTGTTCTTCTTTATTCTTACTGAATATCAAAATACCATCAAAATAAACAACCAAAAACTACCAACATATTCTCATAGCATTGTGTTCATCACCCTCATAAATGTGCTAGGTGCATTAAATAATCTGAATGGCATCACCATCCACTCATATAAACCATCCTATTTGTGAATGTAGTTTTCCACTCATTTCCTTCATGAATTTTAATCCGATAATAACCACTCCTTAGATCAATCTTGGTAAAATATTTTTCTCCTGTAAACACATCCATCATATAATCTAAACGAGGTATAAGAAACCTATACTTTATTGTAATTTTATTAATTATTGTACTATCCAAACACATTATCCATCCTCCATATTTCTTTGGAGTTAACAATGTTCGTGTTTCACATGGAATCATACTCTCCCTTATCACCTTCTTCCTTAGCAATTTAGTAACCTGTTTATTTAATTTTGCATGTTCTATTGGACTCATCCTATAGGCTATTTGATTGAGTAGAGTTGATCTTGGAATCAAATCAATGTGATGTATATCTCTCTTTGGTGTTCAACCATCTGGTAACTCATTAGGCATAACATCTACATATTCTTTCAACACTCTTGTTGCTTCTATTGGTATTGACACCATTACTTTTTCTTCATTCTTTGCTACTAATGCATACTAGCAGCCTGCTACCTTCATATCTTGGATAAATTATTTAGTAGAAAGCATGATTTTTATCTTCTCTTCCTCTTTAAGAGGTAATAAAACTACCTTTGTATCTCCTTTCCAAAAAGTGTATGTGTTCTTTGCTCCATCATGAACTACTTTCCTGTCAAATTGCCACAATCTCCCCAATAATGTATGACATGCATCCATCATAATAACATCACACCATATATTATCATTATAAGTTTTTCCTATAGAAAACTTGATTAAGCACCTTTTATCTAATGTAACCTCATTCCCTTCTTAAACCATGAAATTTGATAAGGGTTAGGATGTTTTTCACATTGCAAATTTAGTTTCTTAATTATTTCTTTAGAAACCATATTTTCACAACTACCACTATCTATAATTACTTTGCATACCTTTCCACCTAAAGTACATCTTGTTAAAAATTTATTTGATCGCATCCATACATCACCACCTTCTTTATTCTGCACTTGTTCCTTCCTTGGAGTGATAATGGTTATTTTGATCATGAGACTCTCTCCAACATCTATTGGTGCAACTTCAGTATTTTGCACTTTTATTTCAACCTCAACTGGGTTTACTCTTGGGAGATTTTATTACCTCCTTTCTTGATCTTGATAGTGTGGACACTCAAATTCTCTGTTCCCTTCTTCTCCACATTTATAACAGACATAAGATCTATGTTAATTTAGAAGTCATCCTCTAGTACCACAATAACCTTGCCCTCTCTAAAATCCTCTTCCTCTTTATTGGTATTGAAACCCTTGCCTATTATCATCTTGCCTTTCTATACCACATGATTCAAATTTATTGGCATTAACGCCACCTCTGATGGTATTAAACCCACCTCATCCCCTTATTAGAGGTGATCCAACTCTTTTTGGATTGGTAGATGTCCTTATGAAATTCTATCTATTTTGTTTTTCTTCTACCTTCAAAGCTAATTGATAAGCCTCCTCCATGTTAAGTATTGCATGCATGCTTGATTCATCTTGAATAGAAAATTTCAAACCATTTAAATACCTTGCATCCATCTACTCTTATTTTTCATCATGCTCTACTCATATGGAAAGTTTATAAAATTCATCTGTATACTCTTGTATACTGTGATCTGTTTGCCTCAAATTTTGAAATCTTTTGTATGGGGTTTGTGCATAATCCATAGGAAGAAATTTCTCCCTCAGCTTCTTCTCCATATTTTTTCATGAATTAATCTAATTTTTACCTTTTCTTTGTCCCTCTTTCTACAAGTGATCATACCAAATCATTGCATAACCTTTCAATTTCATGCATGCAAAATTTACCTTCTTGTCTTCTCTCATAGTCTTCCACTCGAAGAACTTCTCCATGCTATTCATCCAACCTATCAATTCCTCTAGTTTTAAAATGAATCCATAATCTAGAACATCAACCTTGATTCCTTCATTTATTCTTTCTAAATCTCAAATTAGTCTCTCTTTCATCGATGGTAGCTTCTCTTGTTGTTCTTCTTCTTGCTAAATTTCTTGATCATAATCTGTGTCTTCCTCATCACCACCTTATCTTCTATGTTGATTTGTGATAACCTCTATTAATTGTTTAACTTTCCTTTATATCTCTTGAATAGTCTAGTTCATCTGTACAATACCTCCTCATCCTCTCACCATTATTTATTCCTCCAAGATTCAGACTTACTCTGATACTAGGTAATGAGATAAAAAACTATCAAGACAAATAAAATTACCAATAGGCCAAGATCTGAAACAATAAATTAAAATTGATTCATATTGAATGACTTGATATAATTAAAAACCTAAACCATGCTTAAATACGTCTCAACTTAGAAATTTGAGTTTACATGTAAAATTTGAAAAAAAAACTAAAATTTAGAAAAAAAAATGCTTATTTTTAAAATCTCCTGAAATATCATAAACACTATAATTAAACTATGGGATGAAATTCAATTGAAGTTGATGTCTGGTTCTAAAATTATATAATTTCTAAAAATATAAAAAACCCAAAAAAAATAATTAAATCATAATTTCAAACTCTTAGATGATCACACATGGCCTTTGAAAAATATCAAAAACATTTCTACACTAGTAGAACAGCCTAGGACAACAACAACCTTTTGGTTATGATCATTTTGATGCATGGAAGAGCTCAAATGGAGCTACGGGTCAAAAGTTATGGCCTTTGGAAGGTTGGCCTATTATTTTGCATCATTCTTCCTCTAACATTTCTCTATCTTCTACTTTAGAGGACTTTATTTTGTATAGTGATGTTAATTATAATCCACCACCATATTTTCCTTCTACTTCTCTGCCTATTCCTAAATGGGCTAATCCTACTCTTGAGATAGTTTTTTCTTTAGTGGGCGATCATTATGTTCCTCAGTGTGCTTGATCACAAACATATGTTATTTCCTTATTGATTCAAACCAGAGTGGGATTGTGCAATGTAGGAGGAGTATTATTATCTCATGACAAAACACACTTGTGATCTAGTACCACTTACTAAGGGAAGAAATATTGTATGGTGTAAATGGGTCTATAAAACCAAATATGTAGAAAATAGTTCAATAAATAATTATAAGGCCCTAGTCATAAAGGGATTCTCACATGTTAAAGGGGTGGACTACTCTAAGACCTTTTCTCCTATTGTTGAGATAGATTCAATTTGTATTTTACTATCCCTTATTACAACACATTATTGGTTAGTTTACCAAATGGATGTGAAAATTTACTTATTGCATGATGATCTACATGAGGAGATATACATGGAGCATCCTCCATGTTTTTTGAAGGTCTCTTTGTTAATATGCAAAATTTGTTTTTCTCTTGATGGACTCAAGTAAGCTATGCATGTTTGGTATGATAATATCATTTATTTTATTCTTATTTTTTATTTCTATAATTGTCAATCCAACCCAATTGTATATATCCAAAGGCATGGGGATCAAATTTTTATACTTTTCCTATATATAGATGATCTTATTTTGACATGTAGTTCCAACTCTATGACTCAGGACATTAAACTTAAGTTGATGAGGCAGTTTGATTTGATAAACTTAGGACTAATGAATTATTCTTTAGATTTTAGATTCATTAGTCCCTTGATGGGATTTCTTGTGAAGAATAGAAGTATGCCACATATATGCTTCATTTATTTGATATGGCCCAATGTAATCCAACCTTTACTCTGTTTCATTTTGGTGTTGTATTTACAACTAATTATAAAAATCCTATAGTTAATACCACTGTGTATAGGAAAATAGTAGTTAGTCTCTTACACCTAACTCACACTCACCCTAATATCACCTTTGTTGTTAATTTTTTCTCTCAATTCTAAAAATAACCCCATGAGAGTCATTGGAAAACAACTAAGATAATTTTATGTTATATTTAGCTAACTACACACTTTGGGATACATTACACAAGTTGTGGGTTATATTGAATCAAACTAGGTAGGAGATGTTGATAGTCATAAATCCACTTATGGTTTTGTCCACAATCTTGGTTCACATCTAGTTGTATGGGAATGTAAGAAACAAACATCCATTTCCTTGTCATCTATTTATTTTGAATGTTGAGGAACTACCAAAGCTATTCAAGAGGATTTATGGCTTCGTCAATTTTTGGATAAGTTTGATTTTCCAAAGAATATCCCTACTACACCTTTGTTTGAATACCATAGTTATATTTATATTTATTGAATTCCTATTGAGAATTAGTGGAAAAATCATAATGAGGTACACATGCACTCCATTTAATATCTTAATTAGGATGGTGTCATTTATTTGGAGTTTGTACCTATAGCTAGATAGGTTATTAATGTCTTCACTAAATACTTAGCTACACATTGTTATCTTTAGTTGTAAGGATTGATTAGGGTGAAGAAATTTATCTTTGAGGGTACTTATGGTTAATTCCTTACTTCTTTCTTTATCTCATCTTTCTTCTAATTGTACTTGGGTACCTAACATGGCCTAGTAACTATGACCCATCTTGTGATCCTCCCTAATTATTTCCTTACATGAGGGTATTATAGTATCACACTCAAGTTTACTAGTTCCAAATTATAATTAAAAAATATTTATTAATTATTAATTAATATTATGTGCATTAATTACTAGTGTGACACTTTTCACAATCCAATATTAGAATGTTCTAAATTGTAATGCTTATCATAAGCATGTTTTAGATAGGCAATGTTCTAGGTGTGACAATTGTCACAAGATCTTTTTAGGCTTCGATTCTTTTATCATCTTCTCTCTTTTATATTTAATGAGGCTGATGCACATGTGTGATACAATTAATATCAAAGAGATAATTTTTATGTAATTTATTTAAAGTAGTAGTAGTAATAATAATAATAATAATAATAATAATAATAATAATAATCATCATCATCATCATCATCATTATTTTCCCTTGTCTTAATTGAGTTTAATTTTTGGCCACTAGAGCTATTCTTTATGTCGATGTTCCTCTAGCTAAATCATGTCACCATTTATATCCCTTTAATATTTATCATATGAATAGAAACATATAAATATATCCTATAACTTTTAATATTGTCTAATACATTATAGAAAACTATAATTATGGTTTAATAAATTGGTGACCCTAATCCTCTATTGCTAGGATTTAAAAACATTAGTCACTTTTTCTAATTCTGCATGTATTTTTCAATAATGATCTCCTTTCTTGAAAATATAATTAATCTTCAACACCTTTCCAAACCAAAAACATAATGGGTAGGGCAAGTGTATAGGGATATATTTGACATTATGTATCAATCACACTTCCTTTAAGTAACAAGTCTTGAAAAATCACATAAATATAACGTAGTTTATTAGGATGTCTAGTGCAATACAAATGTCCCAAATCTTATCCTTTAAATGAATGTAAGAACTATTAGATGGCATATGGTCTTTCATTAAGCTATTGATTTATACTTTTGTTAATGAGTGATACTATAATAAATGAATTTTTTTATTTTTTAACTTCAAATGATAAGTATTATTTGTATTTATTTATCTATACATTCATTGATTCACAAATGTATGTATTTATTTTTTTAAATTTATATTAGGAAAATTTTGGTGTAGATGCTAAGAAAAAAAGGGAAAGATAAGCCACAAAAGATCATGAACATCAGGAGACCCAGAAACTAATGTCAAAGGAACCATGTAAAAAGTAACATTGGGTACATAGTATTTTCTTAGTTAAATCATTATATTGTAGAATCTTATTTAGGCCAAGACCATATAGTCTATTCTTAGTCAGCCATGAACATAATGTATAGTTATAGAATAAATAACAAACATTTATGATAAAAAGATTAAATTAAGGAGACGAGATAAAGATAAAATAAGATTAAGACAAACAAGACATGGTCACATAGAGAAGAGAATGAAGTTAATAAGAGAAACATATAATTGAAAGTGTCATAACTTTCATAAAATTAAAATAACGTGTCAAAATATATCTAAGATTATTTGAGTTGTAAAACTTAGTGAGATCATTTCTCAATTTATGAAGAGAATGAGGTACTTGCCTTATACAAGGAGTATTAAAAAAGGCTTTAAAATTCCCCAAAAACCAACAGTATGACTAAGGATGGGTACATCATTGTTGACTGATAACCAATCAACAAAGAAGAAACAATGCAAACTTACAACCCCCCTATTATGTTGAGAGAAGGAACTTATGTTTATGAATCTAGTTATTTGTCACCATTTATTCCTTCTTGAGCACTAGTTCTACAATAAGATCATGAGGAAAATTCTCAATGTTTGTTTGCTTTTTTTTGAAATTGACTTTTGGATATTTGTTGAGATTAAGTGACCAATTTACTGTAGCTCATAGCAACATATGATTGTATTTTTATAATCTACTGATTGAGTGTAGATTCTCATCCCTAAATGAAGGGGTATGCATTGTGGACTTGATATTCAAATATCCATCAAGACCCTTATTTGGCCTTACTCATGTTTACTTTATTTTTCATATTTACTTTTGTTTACTTATCCATTAATAGGTAATTTTTTGATGGTGTCCCCTATTTTAAATAAAGTTCTTTCTCCCTAGAACTACATAGGGAGAGCATAGAGATTGATCCACACAAGGGTGATGTCAAAATTTTCAATAAGAGGGATAAAACCTATTGTCCATGTTTTGATGAATAAAATCATTTGACCCAAGAATAAACCATGTATTTTTACCAAAACCTTATTTTAAAAATCTAAACATTAAAACATAATTGTAAAGAGATTTTTTAGCAAAATATTAATATGGACATTATTAGATCAAAACTTTTTGATTTCCTTTCTTACCTTCTCTGTGTTGAGTCTTTTACCTCTGATTTTACATATGATAGTGTGATACTAAAAATCATCCAAATCAAGCTTAAAATAATTATTTTAATAAAGGTTGAGGCTAAATCCATTACAATGGTTTTAGATGTAACAAACACAATATCTACCTCCCACTAAACAAGATCATTCTCATACCTAGATGTTTATGTCAATGTTCTATTTATTGAAGAGTTAACCTGGGTAAACCTCTATCCAAAAGGCTAAGAAAATTTAGCAATAAAGGCTCCATTTCTATTTGATACACTAAGGATCCAAAATTATTCCTCAGTCCATAATTTTGATGCCTACAATTAGCATAAGTTTTAATTGATTATATACATATCCACCACATTTAGTTCACTGAACTCTCACTTGAGAGACATAAATTGCCTAGCCATTGGTAATCTCTCATTCTAGTTATTCCATCCATTTTTCATTTAAAATTTTCCTTCAGATGTCTCTCTTTTGTCTCTCCCATATCTTTTTTTAATTATTATTATATATTTAAATGTGGGCTTCTTAAGGGTCCCAAACCCCTTTACAATAGAGAAAAACTAGATGAAATAATTATCATAAAAAACCCATAATAACATAAGAAACATAGACAAGTCTAATGCTTAAAAAAGGTTAGAACTTGACATTGAACCAACATCTAAGCAAACAAAAAGAAATAAATCAAAACAAGTATTACCAATGAAGATAAGAAATATATTTTAGTGTTTTAGATGCCTCTAATTTCACTTTATAAATTTAAAATGATTTATAAAAAAAATACTATTTTATTTACTTAATTTCAATCACTTAATTTTTCATCTGGCTTTTAGTTATTTTTCTTGGGCCCTCTTGAAAAGAGGTTTTGTTTCTCTTTCTCATACCTTTTTTGCATCAACTAATTATTAGTAACATAATTTTTAATGGTGGTCCTACTAACCTAAAACACCTTATTCTTCTTTAACTGAAATTTTACATCATTCTAACTACTAGATTCTCTTTTTTATTTTTAAAATTCATCTCTTATTTCACAAACATCTCTTGATGAAATCAAGAACTAGCAAAGCAAAATTTCAATAAGTGCAATTTTTTCAAAAGTTCTTGAGCACTAATATTTATTAATTCTTTATGAATAAATTCAAAAAATTATATAAAAGACTTTAAATAAATTAACTTGAAATTGGAGTAGACATGCAAAATTAAAATAAATAAATATATATACTAAAAAATAATTGACCCTGTTATTTTAAGCAAATGCTATTTTTAGTAACTTTTGCATGTAAATTTGAATAGGCCTAAAAATATCCACTTATTCCTTACAAACCAAAGTCATGTTAATAGATTTATTTAAACTCAAGTTCATGACTGGTTACAAAGATATCTAATTTTAAAAATTCTAAAATTGCTAAAAAATAATGGAATGCAATTTTAGACCCTTAAATGGTCACTTATGGCCTTAAAATATATGGAAATGGACCTTAACTAAATAAATTAGTATATATCTTCATTATCCTCTAAAGATATTCATTTCAAAAAAATAGAGCTCAAATAGGTTCCTGGATATATAAAAAGTATGGCCTTCGTAAGATAGGTGTTTGCATAATCTTCTAACATATTCGAATGATTTTTATCAAAATGTTTCCCAACCTTAAAGTTGGGTAAATAACCATTAATTTTTTGATGGAGAAGATAAATCTTATATTTTCATTAAAGAATCATTTTGCAATTCATTGTAGACATAAGCACTATTAATTACTTTTAGTTGGCATTTTACTCTATGGAGGACATTTAGGGCATACTATCTAAGTTATTTTTTATATACAAGTTTATTAATCAACATAGCTCTAGGGCCATACTATAAATTCTGAGATCCTAGGAAAAATCCGTAATTCAATTATAAACACCTATGTACTCAGAAGAGAGGAAGAGATTGACTAATAAAAATACATTTATTAACTAAAATATAATATGTGTTTGTGTAATTAGTCATGGTTGCACAAGAACATAATTCTCTAAGACTACATATCCTCAAGATCAAGAGATGACTCGAAGTTCCATTCATTTATAAAATGGCACAAAGGTTACATATATAGGAAAATCAAGAGGTAAGTGGGACATTATTATTGGTGGATTGAAACGTTGGACCATTACCTAAGTTACACATAACCTTGTCACAAATGTGATGATAGCTATCAACATTAAAAATATATTAAATAATTTTTTTTACATATTAAGTCACACCTTGGTAGCAACACTACCTAAGGTGGATTTCACAACTAGTGTGAACATGAAACGTACCAATATAACCCCTAAATATTATTTTAGGTGATGCGGTAAAAGAGAATAAGTGTTAAGTTCATAAGTATGGGACCTAACAACTAATCTTAATGATGTACCCATATAAAATGATAGAGAAGAAAATAAAAAAGAATATAGATGCTTGTAGATGACTATTATATATAATGAATCATCCAAAGGAATGAATCAAAATTAGATTCGATGAATTTGGCTATGTAAACAAGAGTACGTGTTCCATATAACCATAATACATGGGTAAAATACACCAAAGATTTTTATATCAAAAATTGTTCTAAATTTTGAAACCACCAAATAATTTTGGCTTAAAGACAATGTTTTAAATTTTGATACCACCAAATATGGATCAAAAATGATAATTTAAATTTGATATCAACAAAGATGGATCATAAACAATATTATGAATTTTAATCCCAAATTTTGTACAAACATAGTATATAGGAACAAACACAAGGTGCATGGCATACTAAAACAATCAATAAACATTACGAGTACACAAAATCCCCCATAATTATAATTAGAGAGTGAAGACAAAGAAAATAAATCTCTCTAAAAGTATCAGTGTGGTAGGTGTGTAGAAAATCACAACAAAAATGATCAAGTGAGAGTGCCTAAATTACCATATGATAAACTCAACAAACGAAATTAGAAAAGGGAGGTGGAAAAGGAGACACACACATAAAGGCATATAAATTTATAAAACCCTCCACAACACGTTGTTTCATCCCTTGTTTTTGAAAAAAATGCAAATATGTATTTAGAAAATTCATGTATGTCATATTTCTTCAAAACATAAATATTTTTGAAATATGCAAATAGAAACCAAATTTATTGAAATAGAGGTCCCCCTAGGGATTTTTGGACAATATCCCATATATATATATATATATATATATATATATATATATATATATATATATATATATATATATATATATATATATATAAAGTGACATATTTATTTAAATTTGAGTGTTTACCAAATGAGCTCATAGTGTCTGATTTAGGTGAAACAAAAGTTAGATCTAACTTTATGGGGCATTTTGAATACAATGAGAATGTATGATATGCATCAAAATTACTCACAAAAAAATATGATAGAATCATCTTCAATGAAATTATTCCATATGTATATCTACAAAAAATACAAATATAACTGAAGAAAGGACCATGTCTTAAACAATTTAAGATGGAGATTGTAGATCCAACTTCAATACCAAGTTAAAATAATATAGTTCTAATACCATATTTAATTAACATAACTTTTAGGCCATATTAGAAATGAAGAGGACCCAATAGAACTGTGCCATGCAATCATCCAAACATGTGTACTTATAAAAGAGAAATATATTCACCAATAAAAATTGTTATATTAAATAAACATAATATACAATGTATATGTACAACTAGTAATGATTGCACTAGAATATGATCTCCAAGACTACATCTCCACAAGTTCAAAAAAATACTATAAGCTCCATTCCTTTCCACAGCATCAAAGTTTTCTTATATAGGGCTTAAAAAGAGATGATTTGGATATTATTATTGGTACAGTGGATGGTGGGATTATTCCTTAATTTACACTTAACCTTGTCCCACACATAAGGATAGCTACCAACATTAAATGTGCATTAAATAAAATTGTGCACATAATAAATCACACCTTGGTAACATCACTACTTGAAGTAGACTTAAAAACTAATGTGAATATGGAAATTAGTAATATTTTAATATTGTAGTGTGAACCTGACACATACCATTGTGCCTAGTTTATGAAGTCCTATACTTTCACTTCTCATAACTTCTGATCCATAAATCCTAGAGAGATGATTCTTTTTCATCTTCATTGCCTTTTTGAAATCTACACAGTGGTGAGGTCATTTTTTGAATTTTTATAACTCTGATTTATTGAATTTGTAGTTTTTCCCCTATTTTGTTGACCAATTCATATTTTTGGGACCTTGAGGTTATAACTTTCGACTGGTAACTTAGATTTGAATGTTATTTTTCAAAAATATATGTTTTTTACATTCTTTGTAACTGCAACATATGAATATTTTGATCATGACTTATATTAGTAATTTTTAACATAACGGTCTTGTTTATAAAATGTAAATTATATTGAGTGGATTTTTTAGATGTATATATATACTCGCACAAAATTATAAAATGCCATGGGAAGCTTGATATATTTTTATACCTTCATGCATGTATGTTCATTGTCACACTTTCTTTTCACATTTTATTTTCTAAGTTTATCATGTGTTATTTTGAGCATTCTCACTTGACAATTTTTATTATGTTTTTTTGCACACCTACCACATAAACACTTTTAAAGACATTGCGTTAGTTTGTCTTCACTCTTTAAATTGTTAATTTTGTTCTTGATTTTTTAAATATGCTATATGTGGTTATCCCTATGTACTATATAAATATGAAAGCTAGTATCAAAATATATCTTTTTATTATATGATAATTTATTTTAAAAGTTATTATAACTTTGAATTTTATTTGTGAATCAATTAAATATCAAAAAATGTGATACAATATCACTTTTTTTTAAATAATATTATTAAATATAAAATACTTTTTAATCCCCTAGAAATGTTCCCAAACGATTATAATGTACCAAATAGAAAAACTTAAAAACCAAATAGCTACAAATCTTACTAATGAGTTGATATATGCTTCCTTGCATTTAGGTGATATCTAACCCAAAAAAATCAAGATAAAAAACAAATTGTAACTATATATTTACCGAATTTAGTTTAATAAATATGATATATTTTATAAGATGCATAAGAAAGAAAAGCTTCTAGAGGTAGCATTCCTCCTCTATCAAAGGGATTATTTTTTATTTTAAAAGAATTAAAATTATAAATTAATTTATTATAGTATTATTAAAATGATCTACCATTTCTAGGGAAATTGTGCATGGAGACAAAATCAAAAGCACTGATATTTTATTTCAGATTTGGAAGCTTAGAAATAAACTTTGTTTTAATCATGAAGCTATGGAAATTGGTTTTTCAATTTTTAAAAAAATTAATGTAATCTCCACTATTACCTTTCAAATCCAGAGTCAGACAAAGAAAGTGCGTCTGAAGCTTCACCATTTATAGGAGCTATTGGATCACTGAGTTAATGCTCCTTGTGTTGTCAGTTAGGAACCACCCGAACACACTCCTCTTCAAGGACGTGATGGTAGAGCTAGGTGTTCTTAGTCTCAAACCCATCAGTTGTAGAGTCAAAGGAGCTCCCCTCCTTGCTTTTACTGGCCATCCCCTAAGTGTGGGACTACTTATTTTATGGGTGTATCATCTCGTCATGATAGTGGCAGTGGAGGAGGCTGGTTGGCTCCCCAACAAAGTATGTTTTCAAACCTGGTTCTTTCCATTTCTCTGCCTCAACAGAATTCTGAGTAGCCATAGCAAACTCCTCAAGAGAAACATAATGATGGGTGGGAGCCTCTTACCTTAGATGAGGACCCCCCAGTGGACGAGAGGTGGGGATGGAAGTCTCAGAGCCCTCCATTGCCTCTGCCACCTACTACCATATTCGATGCTACTGCTTAAGGACTTGTTTATTTGTTTATACTTTATTTTTTTTGGGTTGTTAGTGCACAGATGTTAGACTTTCTAGTTGGTATGGTCTTCTAGTTGCTTCTCCTGCTTTTTTGGGGCTTCTATAACTTGATGTATTTTTGGAGTGTGACTTTTCCACCCATTTTTTTGTATGATTAACTATAATAAAATGCACTTTTCAATTAAAAAATAATTTACTATGAAATTTTTTTAATTTTAATAAATTAAATTCAATCATGGAAAGGAGGTTTACTGCAAGTCTTATAAATTACCAAGTTGATTTGGGACGCTATAACTTAATTTTCATGCTATAAATTCATATACATCATTTTGTAAGTAAGGTTATGATTATATTTGTAATTCAATTTTTTTTTTTTTAATATTTACTAATAATTCAAATAATATAAATAATGATAAAGGATATTCAATACATAATTAAAAATTATAATACACAAAGGAACCATTTCGTTAGGAAAGAATTATAAATAATGATAAAGGGTATTCAATACATAATTAAAAATTATAATAAACAAAGGGACCATTTCGTTTGGAAATTTGGAATGGCTCTAAAGATGCCGTTATTAAAGTTTTGAAGGGGCCAAATGGTATGTCTGCATCAGGGATGAGATAAATCTTTGAAGACCATGGCTATGGAATGTAGGTCATCACTCTTAGTCTCTTATAGCTACATTGAACTGCTCTCCAACTATTAAAAAATATGATAGGAAAGGAGCATAAAAATCCATTTTACCCATTAAAACAATATGTCAAAAATAAAAGATGCTCAACTATCAAAGTAAATCCATTATATCCATTAAAATTCCACGCAATGAGCATATGTTAAAACCATGCATCTAGTCATCACTCTTAGAATTTTCCATGCTTGTTTTGACCTTGTAGCAGCTGCAACATGTGAAAAGATTGAGTCGATGGCTTGTTGAGTGAAAAACAATGTTTTGGCATCCTTTTTCTTATTTTCTTTCAATAAATATTTTTCTACTTGTGACGATTCCTGATATGTTTGTTGGTTTAGGGAACCCATTTTCAACTAAATTTCAAACATCTTGTGAGTAGAATAAGGTTTTCATTTTTATATTCCAAAAATCATAATTTTTTCTATTAAAAATTGATATTTGAGGTTGAGAAATGCTACCACTAATTCCTACCATGGCTTTTATAAAATAATTTCCTTCTATTTGCTTTCTATTAGAGTTTATCCTTTTAAAATTTCTGCCTTACCTCTACGTTTTGTGAGCAGCTTCTACTGGAATGGTATGAACAGCTACAGCCTCTTCTTGATAGATGCTTTTGATTTGAAAGCAAACCCTTTGAAAATACTTTGATCTCTTGTCTTCAGTGTCTTTGCTATGCTCTGATACCAGTTTGATAGTTTTAAACCATAGAAAAATAGAAGATACAAGCAATAAACATAGACACAGCAAAACAAACATAGAATAATTATCTAGGATTAATCTTTGACGAGTGAGTTATAAACTTCAGTCATTTATGCCAATTGAGTAGGCTACGTTGCTTTTCTTTACAATTATTTTTTGCATACAAAAATAGCAGACCTTCGCTGCATATACCTTTTGCCTTCATACACTTTCTGCGTCATACATACTAAAAATAGAGTATATTACAATGTTTATACAAAGACAAACTAATAGGTAGCTTCGAATAGAAGCATCTAGATGAAGCGAGAGAGAAGAAATATTAAATGCCGTAGATGGAGCTGGAGAGAATTCGCTAGAAAAAAGCTGTCAGACTGTTTAACATGGCAGGGAAGATTAAATGCTTTGATGCTGTATTGGATACCACATCTGCCAACAGGTTGAAGGCAGAAGATCTAGACCTTGGTGGATAGCTTGAATATCAGTTGCAAAAATAAATCCAAACTAATAATCCAATGTTTTGGTAATCCCTTTGGTATAAACTTTTGCATTCATTTTCCCATCCAATTCAGATAGTCACAAATTAGAATCATTTAATCATTTTCAAAAGATTATGATCAAAAATTTATAAAGAAAATTGAGGACATATAGTATGATTTTATTGAACATAATATCACATCATTCCCTCATGATAAATTGCGTGCCAAAAATTTCTGACTGTAAAACTCTTTCAAAAGTAATGAATCTCACAAAATCAAGCTAAAGTTATTTTTATCATTTTGAGCCTATTATTTAGTGAGATTAAGAATATAACACTCATTATCATGAATGATGTTAATACTGGATTTCCTTGCCACAAACATCGAATTTTCCTTGCAAGAGGGGAAACCAAAAAACATGAAAACTATCATGTAGTTTTGAACCATGCTCAATGGTTTGACCCTTGAAGTTCCATATTCAACCCTTGATCCAAAGACAATTAACAATTGTTTTTATTATTATCTTTGGTTGATTGTGGAAGATATCAACAAAGAATTTGAAGGACAACACAGAGCTTAAAAATCAAGAAAACAAGAAAACACCCAGATGCTACTGCAATTCTTCAAAACAGGATTTTATTGATCTTTTTTTCTTTCTTACAATGATGCGCCCAAGGTGTCTATAAATAGATTTGAAAGCAAAAAATAACTGAAACTAAACTGATTGCTTAACTGCAACTAACTAATCCTCTAACTGCTTGAACAAACTGATTGTTAACTACTTAAACTAATTGATTCCTAACTGTCAGTTAACTGCTTGCATGCATGAGAAGGAGGGAGGTGCAACAGATAGTTAAACTATGGGTGGAGAAATTATCTCCAATTATACTTCAGTTTCTAACACTCCCCCTTAACTTCTACCACTAACAACTTCAACATTTACAATGCCTAAATTTTGTCTTAGATAATCAAAGGTCTCCTTTGCTAATACCTTTGTGAATATATCTACCAATTGATCTTCAGATCTGCAGAATTCTAGATGGATTTCTCCATTGTTCACGAACTCTCTGATAAAGTGAAATCTTGTATCAATGTGCTTGCTCCTCTTGTGAAAAACATGATTTTTTGATAGTGCAATCGCTGATTTGTTGTCACAAAAGATTGGTGTTGACTCCTTCTGTGCTTGTAATAAATCTTTCAATATTCTCCTCATCCAAGTTGCTTGACATGCTGCTGATGTGGCTGCTACATACTTTGTTTCAGCTAATGAAAGTGTCACTATAGGTTGCTTTTTGGATGCCCATGTGACAACACCTGTGCCTAAAAGAAAGGCATGTCCAGAAGTACTCTACCTGTCATCAACGCTACCTGCAAAATCAGTATCAGTAAAACCAATCAAACTAAAATCATTAGTTGTGGAATATAAAATTCTATATTTTGTAGTTCCTTCCACATATCTCAATATCCTTTTTCCAACTTACCAATATGAGTCTTTCGATGACTCCATGAATCTAGAGATTAAACTGACTCCATACATGATGTCTGGTCTTGTAACTGTAAGATACATCAAACTACCAACTAGTCTTTTGAATGTTATAGAATCAACATTAGACCCTTGGTCTTCTTTGCTAAGTTTGGTCCCTGTAGCAACTGGTGTAGGTTTTGGTTTACAATTCAGCATCTTAAATCTCCTTAACACATCATTTGCATATTTAGTTTGACAAATAAAAATTCCCTTCTTTGATTGTACAACTTCTATGCCCAAAAAGTACTTCATTAATCCCAATTCTATCATTTCAAATTCTTTCTTCATTGTTGATTTAAATGTGTCTACAGACAAATTTTCAGTGAAAATCAAATCATCAACATACAAACACACAATCAAAATCTGACCTTCTTTATTGATTTTTGTGTACAAAGTAGGCTCACTATTGCTTCTACTAAATCTATTGTTTGTCATATATGAAGCAATCCTGCTATACCATGCTCTTGATGCTTGCTTGAGACCATAAAGGGCCTTCTTCAATCTGTAGACTTTTTCTTCATGTCCTTGCACTTCATAACCTGTGAGTTGTTTCACATACACTTCTTCATCTAGAAAACCATTCAAGAAAGCTGATTTGACATCCATTTGATATGCATACCAATTATTTTGATTAGCTATTGATAAAACCATTCTAATAGTATCCAGTCTAGCAACTGGAGCAAATGTTTCATTATAGTCAACTCCATGTTCTTGTGCAAAACCTTTTTCTACTAACCTTGCCTTGTGCTTTTCAACATTTCCATCTGCATCAAATTTAGTCTTATAAACCCATTTGACACCTATGCAATCCTTACCTTTAGGTAGATTAGTTAGATCCCATGTTTGATTTCTTTCAATGGCATTTATCTCTTCATCCATTGCTTTTATCCAATGTTCCTCATTAACTGCTTCTTCATAATACATAGGATCATGAGTGAAAAGAGCAAAATTTAAAACAAAATCTAACTTCTCTTCTTCTTGATTATAAATCTCATTCAAATTTCTCATTTTCTTACCTTTAAATCTTGATCTTAAAGTAGCAAGAGTTGGATCTAATTCATCACTTACTTGTGAATTTGGAGTAGGATGACATGCATGACCAGATGATTCACCTTGTTCAAACCTCCTAGGTGTTCTTATTGGAGTGCTTGTTCTTACTTGTGGAGAAGATTGATCTCCTTGCAAATTTTGTTATTCAAATTCTTCTTCATTATGTGGAATTGGTGATCCAATTGTCATGGTGCTACCATCCCATGCTTCTTCTTCCTTAAATTCAACATCTTTGCTAATAATCACTTGCTTTGAAATAGGGTTATACAACTTATAAGACTTTGATTCTTCACTATAGCCAATAAAAATGCATTTCTCACCACTATCATCAAGCTTTCTTTTCAATTTAGATGGTATAAGAGAATATGCAACACAACCAACATTTTTGAAATGATGTACACTATGTTTCTTACCACTCCAAGCTTCTTGTGGAATTCAATTTTTGACACTCTTTTTTGGGCTTCTATTCAAAATATATACTGCACATGCTACTGCTTCTGCCCAATATTCATTTGACAAATGTTTGGCTTTCAACATGCTTCTAGCCATCTCCATGATTGCTCTATTCTTTCTTTCTACTACACCATTCTATTGTGGTGTGTACATTGTAGTCAATTGCCTTTTGATGCCATGATATCTACAAAAATCTTGAAATTGATTAGACATATATTCAGCTCCTCTATCTGATCTAAGTACCTTGATATAATGGCCACTCTACTTTTCAACCATTGCCTTAAATTCTTTAAACTTTCCAAAGGCTTCAGACTTATTTTTGAGAAAATATATCCACGTCTTTCTACTAAAGTCATCAATGAAGGTTAGAAAATAAGTACTACCTCCAAGTGATGGAGTTTGCATTGGTCCACATAAATCACTATGGACTAGCTCCAATATTACCTTAGCTCTATATGAGGCTCCTACTAAAAAGCTCTCTCTATGCTATTTTGCCAGAATACAACTGTCACATGAACTTTCTGGCTTTTCTAATGGTGGTAATCCCTTCACCATATTTTTCTTCTGTAACAAATTCAAACCTCCAAAATGTAAATGTCCATACCTTAAGTGCCATAGCCATGATTGGTCTAGCTGCATGGATTTGTAGTGGGCTTCCTCTTCTCCTTGGATGCACTGAATTCAAAGAGGGAACATCCGATTCTTGGTCATCTCCACTTTTCCTATTAACCTGTCACTTGAAAACTTGTCCAGTATTGTGCAAACATTATCCATAAAAGATACTCTGTAACCTTTTTGTACTAACTGTCTAATACTCATAAGATTATGTTTTAGTCCAGGTATAAAATAAACATTAGGTATAAACCTTCTTTCACCATTTTTTGCCAAAACATTTATGACACCTTTACCCATTACATCCACTTTGATATCATTTCCTAATTTCACTTCAGAGCTTACATAATCATCAAGACTAGCAAAAAATTCTTTATTCCCTGTCATATGATTACTACATCCACTATCTAAGAACCAAATATCTCTAGCCTTTTCTTGAGTAACATGACAAGTGAGAAATATGCTAGATTCACCTAGATTAGAACTAGATTCACCTGTGTAATTAGCATTCTGCTTGTCCACATATCCTTGTTTCCTTCTGCAGTCACTTGCATAATGTCCATATTTCTTGCAGTAATAACATTGAGTATTAGATTTATCAAACCTCTGTGAACTTTGCTGGAAGTGATTGTTGCCACGTCCTCTACTGCTATAGTTTTGATTACTGTGTTCACCTTGATCTAGATTGTTCCTTTCAGTTCTGCCTCTGCCTCTTCTTCTGAAGTTTGACCTTGCTCTTCCTTTTTCTCTGCCAAATGATACCTGTGACTTGAAAGCATTCTCAAGATAAGTATTGTTATTCCTATTCATTCTGGATTCATGTGTTAACAAAGAACCCATGAATTCATCTACAAATAACTGTTCCAAATCCTTGGTTTCCTCAATAGCTACAACTATTGCATCAAATTTACTGGGTAAACTCCTGAGTATTTTTCTATGATCTTCTGATCCGTGATTTTTTCTCCATTAGATCTAATTTGATTCACTATATTCAACACTTGACCCATAAACTGGTCTATGGATTCTGAATCATTCATTTACAAATTTTCAAAACTTCTCCTAAGAGATTGCAATTTAGCAATTTTTACCTTTGTATTACCTTTATAGGTAGTCTCCAAGATTTTTCATGCCTCCCTAGATCTCGTTGCTGCTGCAACTCTAGAAAAAATTGATTCATCCAATCCCTGTTGGATTATAAATAAAGCTTTTGCATCTTTTTTCTTGTTCTCCTTAAGCTCATCCTTTTGTGCTCGAGTTAATGTTAGATGGGTTGCCTCGTCCTGCGGTTCTATAAAACCATATTCTACCAGATCCCAAACTTCTTGTGAGCAAAATAATGTTTTCATCTTAATTGCCCAAAAATCGTAATTCTTACCATTAAAAATAGGAATTTGAGGTTGAGAGATACTGTTATTCGCTACCATGTCAATTGCTAAATTCTCCTTCTTCCTTTGTTTGACTTTATCCACTGGTGCTTTTCGACGATCTGACTTTGAAATAATAATATTTTTTTTTACTACAGACTCTAGAGCGAACAATTCTTAGAGCCCTTCTCGGTATTCAAGTGAACTTCAGCGGTCTGGTCTGTGCTTTCTTGTTACAGTCACTAATGTCGGTGGGTCTGCCGAGGTCGGTCAGGTAAAGGTTGCCGACGTTGGTTGGGTTGCCTATGTCAGTCGGGGTTGTCAGTTGTGATATCCCCTTCAAACAGGAAATATAGAAACACATAAAGCTCTGATACCACTGTAATATTCTCTTCAAATAGGGAATATAGAAACACAAAAGCTCTGAACAAAAATACAATTTTTGCCAAAATAATTTCCAAATAAATAAATAAATCACAATATAGTCTCTCAACAGCAAATCACATATCTTATCACTTGCTCTTCTAGACAATTACACAATTGAATCTCTGTCATACAAATAAAATAATATGAAATATTTTGTCTTAAAACCCTGGGCTTTTGCAAATCTGGAAATTAAGCTTGAATCTGCAAATTTTGTCTCGGCCTGCTATGTCGAACACACAATCGCCGGCATCGGTCGATATACTACCGACATCGGTCTCTATCAGTCCTTCTCTGTCGACGTCGGTCTTCAGTCAGTCGATGTCAGTCACTGGGGATCTCTGTCTGCCGAGGTCGGTATCTAAGTGGACCTGTACGGACCTGTACGGACTTCGTACGACCGTCGATAAAGCACAACCTGTCTATTTTCAACCCTTGATCTGAAGATATACTATTCTAATACAGAATATCTCTATCTATATAATTTATTGAATCAAAAACCTAATAAAATAAATACCTGAAAAGCTCTGTGACAACTTCTGGATGAAGTTACCTCTCAAATCTGTATACCTCTGTGATAACTTCTATATGAAGCTATCTCTCAATTTGGCAATAGATCAGTTGATATTTCACAGCCTCTGAATCACACACATTGAAGAGTGGATGTTCTCCAATGCAGATGGAATCTTGGAACCCTTGGCTCAGTCTTCACAGAAGAATTCTTCAATATCAAAATCAATAATCAATGCATAATCAATAATGGCCTCCATGAGAAACCCTTATACCCTCAAAAAGATGTGCTTGCCCTAATTAGGGTTTTCTTAAATTAGAATTAGGGTTTCTAAATTAAAATTAGACTAATAATTAATATTTGATTAAATCAATCAAATATTAATATCTCCCTCAATATATGTCTGATCAAGCCCAAACGAAAGCCAATTGGAAAAATTCTGCTAAACGAAGCCAAGCCAATCTCCATCAAGACTCTCTAACCATTCTATTAGCCTACGAGGGTCACATAATAGGCTAACCATCAACTCTAAACATGTCAACTAAAAAGGGGACATGACAATCCGCCCCTCCTAAAATTACTTGCCCTCAAGCAATTGTTGAATGATAAACCAATCAATCCACCTGGATCCCAAATGTAGTCATGATCTACCCTGCTGTCAATCAATGCAAACTCCATGCCATGTCCATCCCAACTCTCATCTAATGGTGCCACATCATCCCTAGTACTAAGATAAGCACCCCAACATCCAATCCATAAATGAAAATCAGCAGGCAACTCAAGTAAACTCCTTACCTGAATAATATCTAAAGCTGGATTATGAAGGCTAGAAATAGTCATATCATCATCCACCTCTGACCCAACTATAACAGAAAGCTGAGTCCCTACCACATGTGATAACCCCTGAGCTGAACTCACCTCAAGACCAAGCTCATCCTCATATCTCTCCGGTGTTGGTGCCAATGTGCACACGTCATCGCACTCTATCATGTCATGTCGTATGAGCATCTCCATCCGATGAAAAAACATATATCTAAAGCTGCTGCCCCATATTACCTTAAGAATATGTGTCTTGCCATCAACATCAAAGCAAACCTCCATGTCCTTGAGACGAAGAGTAACTTCCTCAAATGAATGAAGCCACTTCATACCCAAGACTAAGTCTATATCCCCCATGTTCACCACATAATAATCAGCCTTGAACTCATAGTTGTTCAAGCGCAAGGGGAGGTCTCTAATCATATGCTCACACCTAAGAGTGTGACCATCGGCTACCTTAACTCTAATGCCCTCAAAATCTTCAGTAGTGAGTCCACGCTTCTCCATAAATCTAGCATCTATGAAATTATGTGTGGCTCCTATATCAAGAAGGGTGATGACCTTTTGACCTGCCAAAACTCCACAGAGTCTAAATGACTCATTCAACTAAATGCTGGATAGGCGTGCCTCCTATATATGAAGCTCTAAATCTGCCTCTGCCTTAGGTTCTGAAGCCTCTGCCTCCTCCGAACCATCCTACTGTTCGGAATCCTCTGAATCTGAATCCTCATAATATGCCCACATCACATGATTTGCCTTGCCCTTAAGCCTCAAAGGACAATCGTGATTGGCATCATAGGGACCTTTGCAATAGAAGCAAAGCTTCTTCCTACGTAGATCATTAAGAGCCTCTCGATCTAAAGCTGGTGCTACAGGATTTGCCTTAGAATCATTCTTAACACCTGATTTATCTATGTTAAAATCCGGTCTCTCTCTATTTCTGTTGGAGCACTTATGATCCCTGGATGAAGAAGTACCTCCTGAGTTAGATTTACTGGATGGGGCTGCCATCTCCATACTATGCACCTTCTTCATAGCTATCTATAATGAAGGAGGATCAAAGGCTTTGATCCAACCTCTCAATGGTTCTGTCAATCCCTCCATGAAGAGAACTACCAATCTATGCTCTGAAATATTGGGCACCATGACTGCCAATCTCTGAAACTCACCAATGAAGGACTCCAAGTTACCTATTTGTCTCAACTGTGCTAGATCTTGAAAGTAAACCTCAAGATCTTTCACGTCAAACCACTCAACCAATCTATCCACAAAGTCTTGGTACTCTGTCACCTGGTTATGCTGAAGTGTTATCATACCATGGTACCACCAATCATGTGCTACTCCATCCAAGTGCAAAGTGGCATATTTGATGGCCTCTATCTCTATCATTGGTCTCAATGCCAAAAAGGTGTCAAGCTTATGAACCCAAGCTTGAGCTGTCATCTTGCCGTTGCCATCAAAAGTAGTCAAAGAAAGCTTGCTTGTAGCCTTCTTCAGCTCACTGAATTGAACTCTAGGCCTCCTGTCATGTCTAACTAATCTGTAGTGCTCTCTCCTCAGAGTAACAAAATGATCAAAGAACATCTTCTCCTGAACATGAGGATCTAATAAGTTCCACTCATCAGTTGCAGCCATGAGGGTATCTGTAAATATGAAATCACATGCCGCCTCTTCTGCTGGAGCCTCTAGTTTGTCTTGTATAAATGTAGGCCATGTAGGTCTATCAGCGATCTTGGAATGGGTCAACTGTGGTCTCTAATTAACAGTAGCACTCCTGTTATCTCCTTGTTCTCCATTCTGTCTAACAGGTGGGTTCATCCTCTCTACCCTAGTAGTGAGTGCCTGTATGGCCTGATTCATCTGTTGCTGCCCTGTCATCATAACACGATAGAAGTCTCTGGTATCCTGATCAACATCATACCTATGGCCCCTGGGTGGGCTACCCTCATGCCTATCACTCATGATGATCGATGGCTGATATAACACCTGGGTACCTTCAAGCAAGGCTCTACTGCGTGTGTTATACCTGTGTGGTCCCAAATTTTGTGGCTGCATAAGATCTATAAACCCTCAAGATGGCAGGATTTAGCTCTGATACCACTGTGATATCCCCTTCAAACAGGAAATATAGAAACATATAAAACTCTGATACCACTGTAATATCCCCTCCAAACAGGAAATATAGAAACACAAAAGCTCTGAACAAAGATAAAATTTTTGCCAAAATAATTTTCAAATAAATAAATAAATCACAATATAGTCTCTCAATAGCAAATCACAGATATTATCACTTGCTCTTCTAGACGATTACACAATTGAATCTCTGTCATACAAATAAAATAATATGAAATATTCTATCTTAAAACCCTGGGCTTTTGCAAATCTAGAAATTAAGCTTGAATCCGCAAATTCTATCTTGGCCTGTTGTGTCAAACACACAGTCACCGACGTCAGTCGATATACTGCCAACGTCGGTCTCTGTTGGTCCTTCTCTGCTGACGTCGGTCTTCAGTCAGCCGATGTCGGTCACTGGGGATCTCTGTTTGCCGAGGTCGATATCTGAGTGGACCTGTACGGACCTGTACTGACTTCGTACGGCCGCCAATAAAGCACAACTTGTCTATTTTCAACCCCTGATCTGAAGATATACTATTCTAATACAGAAGATCTCTATCTATATAATTTATTGAATCAAAAACCTAATAAAATAAATACTTGGAAAGCTCTATGATAACTTCTGGATGAAGTTACCTCTCAAATCTATATACCTCTATGATAACTTCTGTATGAAGCTATCTCTCAATTTGGCAATAGATCAGCTGATATTTCACAGCCTCTGAATTGCACACACTGAAGAGTGGACGTTCTCCAATGCAGATGGAATCCTAGAACCCTTGGCTCAGTCTTCACAGAAGAATTCTTCAATATCAAAATCAATAATCAATGCATAATCAATAATGGCCTCCATGAGAAACCCTTATACCCTCAAAAAGATGTGCTTGCCCTAATTAGGGTTTTCTTAAATTAGAATTAGGGTTTCTAAATTAAAATTAGACTAATAATTAATATTTGATTAAATCAATCAAATATTAATATCTCCCTCAATATATGTCCAATCAAGCCCAAACGAAAGCCAACTGGAAAAATTTTACTAAATGAAGCCAAGCCAATCTCCATCAAGACCCTCTAACCATCCTATCAGCCTACGAGGGTCGCATAATAGGCTAACCATCAACTCTGAACATGTCAACTAAAAAGGGGACATGACATCAACCTGCACTTCTTTCCTGCTAGCCTGGCGATCTCTTCTCCCTTCACTGCTACATTTTTTTCTGCTACTAATTCTTACCCACGTGCTTCTTTCAAGATCTTCCTCTCACCTGCGCTCTAATACCAGTTTGAAGGACAAAACAGAGCTTAAAAATCAAGAAAACAAGAAAACACCCAGATGCTACTGCAATTCTTCAAAACAAGATTTTATTGATCTTCTTTTTTGCTTTCTTACAATGATGCACCCAAGGCATCTATAAATAGATTTGAAAGCAAAAAATAACTAAAACTAAACTGATTGCTTAACTTCCGCTAACTAATCCTCTAACTGCTTGAACAAACTGATTGTTAACTACTTAAACTAACTGATTCCTAACTGTCAGTTAACTGCTTGCATGCATGAGAAGGAGGGAGGTGCAACAGACAGTTAAACTGTGGGTGGATAAATTATCTCCAATTATACTTTAGTTTCTAACAGAATTAAAAGGTTTATGAATGTTGCCTATCATGGATGTATATAGGGTAAAGTATAATAGTGTGTTTTATTGTTTGATAAACAAAATTATATACATTTTCTAATTTTTTTAAAAAATATTTAGAGTTTGAATTATTTATATTAAGTTATATATATATATATATATATATATATATATATATATATATATATATATATATATTTTTGTATAATGAAACATAGTTTTATTGTCTCTGCTGCTAAATACAAACTCAATTTCTGTAACAAGAAATGTGACGGTTGTAATCACACATTTTAACGGATCGAAATGACAACCGTATGGAAATGGTCATTTCATCATTTATTCGAATTCTTAATTTCTTGATATTTTTCAAAACTTTTTAAACTTTAAATTTATATCGTTGTAGTATCGACAATAGATGAATTGCTGAGCCAACAAGACTTTTGTAAATTATTTTGACATTTTTGTTAATAGTTTTTTTATTTTATTATAAATTCATTTTTTTAAAATTTGATTGTAAATTTATTTTATCACTATTTTATACTTCTATTATGTGTGTGTGTGTGTGTGTGTGTGTGTGTGTGTGTGTGTGTGTGTGTGTGTGTGCGAATAACAAAATTAATTATTATTAATAAAAAAAGATAATATTAATAGATTAAAGTTTATATAAGTTTAAATGTAAATATTTTTTTAAAAATTATTAATTATTATATTTTAAATATAAAATTCGTTTCTTACACTCAATCTTTTTCGATCACATTTTTTGTCACATTTTTGTTGTCGGTACGTTTCTTCGTTTCTCATTTCTTGTAACATAAAACTCAACCATACATTCTTTTTATTAAGAATAGAATCAGAATTTTCTTGAAATTATTCAATATGAAAAAACTATTGCAAATCAAAATGATCAAGAAACCAAATAATCATAAATATTTCTTAAACATTTAAAAATACTAATAATATTAAGATGGGTTATGTTGAGACATGGGCTAGCTAGGACTCGAACTTAGGACCTTCCATATGCTACTGGAGTGCTCTACCACTGAGCTATTGGCCCCTCTTGGACTAGTCCATCTTCGATCTGAATGTGGCTTAACACCAACACCTCCCTTAAGCCACATCTCTCGTGTGCTTGGGGCTCCTAGCCTGGACTTGGCTCTGATACCATGTTGAGACATGGACCAGCTAGGACTCGAACCTAGGACCATCCATATGTTGCTAGAGTGCTCTACCACTGAGCTACTAGCCCCTCTTGGACTAGTCCATCTTCGGTCCAAGTGTGGCTTAACACCAACACCCCCCCTTAAGCCACACCTCTCATGTGCTTGGGGCTCCTAGCCTGGGCCTGGCTCTAATACCATGTTGAGACATGGACCAGCTATGACTCGAACCTAGGACCATCCATATGCTGCTGGAGTGCTCTACCACTGAGCTACTGGCCCCTTTTGGACCAGTCCATCTTCAGTCCAAGTGTGGCTTAACACTAACAGGCTAAATGTATAGAATTATATACCTAGATAGTGGTCTTACAACATTAATAATTGCATGAAACTACTAAGATTCAACCCTCTCAAATCAAAAACTAAAGTAATCAAATTGAAAGTGATTTTATCATAACATCTTTAGCAACTCAAAAATTTATAAACTCAACAAACTACAATCAAGATTTTTGGCAAAGAACAAACTACAATCAAATTGAATATGCACATTCAAATTAAAAATTTATTTCAATTTAAAATTGTAAAACTCAACAAAAGCTCCTTAATCATTTGCTTTTAGTGGCTTGGAAAGCCCCACCATCCAACTATTTCTCACCATCACAAAGAACCCATTCTCCCTCTCAGGTCCACCCTTATAAGGCATTGGCTACCTTAAAAAACTTCTTGAAATTTTTAGATAAAACCCATTTCATATTGAAAAATTGACTTGTGTACTATGAAAACTCTAAAAAAAAAATTGTATAAAAATGGACAACCAGTGAAAGTATCGTAGAATAATTTAGAAGATGAAAAAAAATTAAAATTAGTGTTAGGGTGTGGAGCTAAAAGCTTCACCAAGGAGCATACTTTACCAGTTTCGGGTCTACACAGACACCGGCGTCGGTCAGGAGCGACCGACGTCAATCAAGAGCAGTTGCAGAGGCACCGACGTCGACAGTAGGTCGGCCGACGACGGTCACAGGCAAGCAGCAGGAACCGACGTCGGTTACCTGTGCGTCCAGAAAGTTATTTTCGAGGACAGAAGCAAGTGTTTGCATGATGAGTTTGAGTTGTAGTCTTAAGCTCGCGTCTCTATTATTAGAAATACTATTTTTAGAGCCCTTGTTCAAGTGGCTTAACTGTTTGTTGTAAGTGCATGCTCAAGTCTCCTAATTCTATATGTAGAATTAGATCTTCCTAGCTTATTGTAGTTAGTGGATTATTGTGGTAATTCATTGTATGTGAAGAACAGTACAGAATTGAATCAATCCAGGTTTGTTGGAGTTGATTGTTCTTGAGAGAGAGAGCTCTTGAGGAATAGAGATCTATTGAGAGATCTATACATCTAGGAGAGGTGTGGAAGAAAGAAGTTTCTTCAATTGTATTCCTTTTGTAAAGAGTTTGTTAATACAAGTTTTCAGGGTGGTTTCTTGTATCTCATGTTCTTGTTGTTTATCATTCTAGTTACTTGTCTATCTGATTTAATTCCGTGATTATTGCTTTCACAAGTGTAATCTATTGTTGGTTGATCCCCAACAAGTGGTATCAAAGCTCAGGTTCACTAACAGGTGGTTCAGATCTATATAGTGCATATTGATTACAGGTTCTCACAGGGGTTTCTGCAGAGATTTTTGTTTGAGTGGGAGAAGCAATGGTAGATAAAAGTAAATTGAGAATGGAAAAGTTTAATGGCAAAAATTACCAACACTGAAGAATGCAGATAGAGGATTATCTGTATCAAAAAGATCTCTACTTACCGTTAGGTGGTGTTGCAAAGAAGCCCAAAGACATGGAGGATGAAGAATGGGAAGTTCTTGACAGAAAGGCTCTGGGTTCTATAAGACTGAGTCTAGCATCCATTGTGATATCTAATCTATCACAGGCAAAGTCTACGGTAGAGTTGACTACGTTAGCAAATTTGTATGAAAAAACCTCAGCTTCTAATAAGGTATATCTTATGAAGCAGTTATTTAATTTGCATATGAATGAAGGTGGATATGTTTCTACTCATCTGAATGATTTCAATGGAATTGTGAATCAATTAAGTTCAGTGAATATAGTGTTTGATGATGAAATAAAAGCTCTTTTAATATTATGTTCTTTGCCTGAAAGCTGGCATGGCTTAGTAATGGCAGTAAGTAATACTGCATCTGCATCAAATATTTTGAAAGTAGAGGATGTTGTTAGTGTTATCTTGAATGAGGAAATTCACAGAAAAAGCACAGAAGAGGCATCTGGGAACGCTTTAAGTTTTGAGAGCAGGGGGAGGCAGAAAGAGAAAAGCAAGAAAGGCAGATCAAGATCCAAATCTAAGGGGAAAAGTAGATCTAAATCTAGAAATGGCAGAAGGCCACAATGCTGGAATTGTGAAAAGATGGGGCACATAAGCAGAGATTGTTGGTCAAAACCTAAGGAGGACAATCAACACGAAGGAAAGGAAGAAGCTAAGGTTGCAGGTATTGCACAAGATGCTTTAATTTTCTCTCTGCATAATAATATAGAATCTTGGGTGTTAGATTCTGGTGCATCTTTTCATGCTACCCCTAACAGGAAATATTTTAGTGACTATATCCATGGAGATTTTGGAATAGTGTATCTAGGGGATGATGAGCCCTGTAAAATAATTGGCAAAGGTAAAGTGTAGCTGAAGATGCAGAATAGCAACACATGGGTGTTGAGAGATGTGATGCATGTTCCTAGCTTGAAGAGAAATTTGATTTCTGCAGGAAAGTTAGGGGATGAGAGTTGTATAGTAACTCTCACAGCAGAATCTTGGAAGGTGACCAAGGGTGCACTTGTTATGGCCAGAGGTAAGAGAGAAGGTACTCTCTATTTGTGTAATTGTGTTACTAACAAATCTCTTTCTGTATTATCTACTTCAGATGTGGATGCTAAATTATGGCACTCAAGGCTTGGCCACATGAGTGAGAAGGGGATGTCAATTTTTAAGTCCAAATGTATGCTTTCAGATTTAAAAGGCATAGATCTAGAGTTTTGTGAGCACTGTGTATTTGGAAAATAGAAAAGGGTTAGTTTTCTCAAGACTGGGTCTACTAAGAAGAGGCATAAGTTGGAGCTTGTTCACACAGACGTGTGGGGACCGGCTCAGGTTGCTTCCATTGGAGGATCACAGTACTATGTATCTTTCATAGATGATGCTACAAGGAAGGTATGGATCTATTGTATTAAAAGAAAATCTGATGTATTTGAGACTTTTAAGATTTGGAAAGCTATGGTTGAGAATGAAACAGGTAAGAGATTGAAGTGCCTGAGATCAAACAATGGCGATGAGTTTTGCAGTCATAAGTTCAGAGATTATTGTTACATGCATGGAATCCACAGGCAAAGGACAGTTCCAAGGACACCTCAGCAGAATGGAATTGCTGAAAGGATGAACAGGACAATAATGGAGCGTGTAAGATGTATGAGATTGCATGTCGGTTTGCCCTTACAGTTTTGGGCACAAGCTGTTGACACTGCAGTATACCTAATTAATAGAGGACCCCCTACAGCACTGGATGGTGGTATTCCAGAAGAGGCATGGACAGGTAAAAAAGTTGATCTCTCATATCTCAAAGTTTTTGGTTGTGAAGCCTTTGTGCACATAGATAAAGAAAATAGAAAGAAGCTTGATGCTAAGTCTATGAGGTGCATGTTTATTGGCTATGGCTCAGATGATTTTGGTTACAGATTGTGGAATCTAGAAACTAACAAAGTAATCAGGAGCCGTGATGTTTTCAATGAAAGAGTGATGTATTGTGATCAGCTAAGGAAGCTGAATCAATCTGAGCAGAGCAATGGTGAATTAGACAAGGTGAAAGTCCAAGATGAGCTCGCGGGAAAAAGAAATAATCACTTGCAAGAAAACACAGAGACCAACGTCGGCAGGTTAGGAACCGGCGTCGGCAGTACAGAAACCGACGTCGGCCGTACAGAGACCGACGTCGGTAGGACAGGCACCGAGGTCGGTCAGGCAGAACCGACGTCGGCCAGTAACAAGTCTAGAGGTGACCGAGGTCGGTCACTTTCAGAAAATTTGGGTGGACAGCGTGTTGTGAACGAGTCTCAGACACCCATCAGGAGGTCAGAAAGGGTGAGTAAGCCTCCAATTAGATATTTTCCTTCTTTATTTTATTTATTGCTAACTGATGGTGGAGAACCAGAGAGTTTTGAGGAAGCAATACAGGTGGAGTCCAAGAGTCAGTGGGAGCGTGGCATGGTTGAGGAGTTGGAGTCCTTAAGAGAGAACCAAACATGAGATTTGGTTGAATTGCCAGCTGGTAAGAGGACACTGAAGAACAGATGGACCTACAGGTTGAAAGAAGGTGAGAATAAACAGATAAGATATAAGGCCAGATTAGTAGTAAAAGGATTTGCACAAAAGCTAGGTGTTGACTTTGGTGAGATTTTTTCTCCTGTTGTTAAAATGACTTCTATAAGGGTTGTATTGTCTTTGGTTGCTTTTGAGGATTTGCATCTTGAGCAGCTAGATGTTAAGACAGCATTTCTTCATGGAGATTTGGATGAAGAAATTTATATGGAACAGCCAGAAGGATTCGAGGTCAAGGGTAAGGAGAAGTTTGTGTGCAGATTGAAGAAAAGCTTGTATGGCCTCAAGCAAGCTCCTAGGCAATGGTATTTAAAATTTGACAGGTTTATGACTGAGCATGGCTATAGTAGGTGTCAATCTGACCATTGCGTGTATTTCAAGAGATTCAATAACGGTAGATATATTATTCTATTGTTGTATGTAGATGATATGCTGGTTGCAGGATCACACATGCAGGATATCTCTGAGCTTAAAGTGAAATTAGCTCAAATGTTTGCTATGAAGGATTTGGGAGCAGCAAAGAAAATCCTTGGCATGAGCATTAAGAGAGACAGGAAAAATCACAGGTTGATATTGTCTCAAGAAGATTATGTGGACAAGGTGTTGAAGTGGTTCAATATGCAGGATGCTAAACCGGTAAGCACACCTTTCGCTGGACATTTTAAGTTGAGTAAAGAACAATGTCCTAATTCATATGATGAGGTAGAGTACATGAGTAAGGTTCCATATTCTTCCACAGTAGAGAGTTTGATGTATGCAATGGTGTGTACTAGAACAGATATTGCCCAAGCAGTGGGAGTGGTAAGTAAGTATATGGCCAATCCAGGTAAGGAACATTGGAAAGTAGTTCAGTGGATCCTTAGATATCTAAGAGGAACCAGCAGTAGGCACTTGTGCTATGGAGGTTCAGATACTTCTCTACATGGTTATGTAGATTCAGATATGTCAGGTGATTTGGATGGAAGGAGGAGCACTACAGGTTATGTTTTCACTGTAGGTGAAACGGCGGTTAGCTGGATATCTAAGTCGCAGAAGGTTGTTGCCTTGTCAACTACAGAAGCAGAGTATATTGCAGCCACAGAGGCTAGCAAAGAGATGATATGGATGACACGGTTCATGGATGAGCTTGGTAGGGAGCATGAGAGTTGCAGATTGTATAGTGACAGTCAAAGTGCAATCCATTTGGCTAAGAATTCAGCCTTTTATTCAAGAACAAAGCACATACAGCTAAGGTATCACTTCATACGACAGGTATTGGAAGATGGTGAGTTGAAGCTGGAGAAGATCCATACGGATAGGAATCCTGCTAATATGTTAACCAAGCCGGTTACAAAGGAGAAGTTGAATCTTCATTCAACTTCTGTTGGTCTTCATGATTGAGCTGAAGATGGAGGAGATAGAAGATGTTGCTATACAGGTACTGGTGCAGCTGTTTATCTCTAAGTGGGAGATTGTTAGGGTGTGGAGCTAAAAGCTTCACCAAGGAGCATACTTTATCAGTTTTGGGTCTACACAGACACCGGCGTCGGTCAGGAGCGACCGACGTCAGTCAGGAGCAGTTGCAGAGATGCCGACGTCGATAGTAGGTCGGCTGGTGGAGGTCACAGGCAAGCAGCAGGAACCGACGTCGGTTACCTGTGTGTCCAGAAAGCTATTTCCAAGGACAGAAGCAAGTGTTTGCATGATGAGTTTGAGTTGTAGTCTTAAGCTCGCGTCTCTATTATTAGAAATACTATTTTTAGAGCCCTTGTTCAAGTGGCTTAACTGTTTGTTGTAAGTGCATGCTCAAGTCTCCTAATTCTATATGTAGAATTAGATCTTCCTAGCTTATTGTAGTTAGTGGATTATTGTGGTAATTCATTGTATGTGAAGAACAGTACAGAATTGAATCAATCCAGGTTTGTTGGAGTTGATTGTTCTTGAGAGAGAGAGCTCTTGAGGAATAGAGATCTATTGAGAGATCTATACATCTAGGAGAGGTGTGGAAGAAAGAAGTTTCTTCAATTGTATTCCTTTTGTAAAGAGTTTGTTAATACAAGTTTTCAGGGTGGTTTCTTGTATCTCATGTTCTTGTTGTTTATCATTCTAGTTACTTGTCTATCTGATTTAATTCCGTGATTATTGCTTTCACAAGTGTAATCTATTGTTGGTTGATCCCCAACAATTAGATTAAATGTCATGTTTATGCTAGTTGAAAATTAGAGAAAAAAATCGAATATTAGAAAAGAATCACTATTACAATGGAATTAAACATTAAATCTTTTTATAATAATAGCAGTGGCATCACAATATATTTAGATCTTATAACTCATTTCTCAGCTCTACAATCTAGACTATATCAATTTAAAAACTTTTTAAACATGTCCATTAGTTTTTTAAACATGCTCATTATGAAAAGTATAATATTCAATTATATTTGTGTTTTTTTAAATTAAAATCAACTGAATTACATAAATATCAACATCTTTATTTATATGGATTACAACATTCTGAATAAATATACATCTAAACAAGACGCTGAGTAAACCTACTTCTAAAATAGAGCCTCCTTTAAATAAACTGTTATGATTAGGAAGAATCCGACTACAAATAACTATATGATATATAAACCCAAAAAAACCTTACAAACTGCTCTGGGAGAGAAAAGTTTGATGGCATAACTGCAATCATCAATTCAACTCAAAAATTAAAATAAAGAAATGCATTTCAAAATCCAAAATGGACACAATGTTGCTAATTATGTAATAACATGAACCCAGTTTACCTGATAACATAGAGCGTAGAACCTAGGTAAATGAATGCCATTGAATGACACCACCACAAATCTTCTTTCAATCCATTCACTTCATTGGCACAACCTTATACCTTTGCAATAGGGTTAGGGTTCAAAATCCATCCCCTTCATTGACAATAGATTAATAGCTCCTTTTGGAAAATTGGGAAGCCAATCCCAAGACCTGCGGATTAAATTAAACGAAACCACTTTCTTGCAACCATGCCTTATTAATCAAATGTTGTCCCCTACTCCCACACCCCGCATACCATTTTTTGATATGATGATTGAAACTTTTGATCATAGATGGAGGCATATGGGCAATCTCAGTCCAAAATAAATTATCCTTGGATTCAAATTGAAGCTCCCATATAATAGTGACTTTGAACAAATCAGGTCTATATAGATTAACCTGAGCTTGAGTTTGGAAATGAGTATTTAACAGGGCTCCCACTAGTAGCACAGATGATCCACAAACAACAAGTTTTGACCATGTCATTCTATGCTAATGATCCAATGGCAGCTGAAGCCACAGATTTTGTGGGGACTGAGATATGGATACAAAACCCATGTCTGGCAAATTATCACTATGCTTAACTTGTTCATTTTTGCTTTGGATGTTGTACATCATAACACCATTGGGATGCCCTGTCATGCATAAAAGAAAAGAGTCGAAAATAACTATATCTGTGTATCTATTTAATATTAGCCAAATATCACCTAGAAGGTCAAGAATTTTCTTCCATATGTTCTCAGAAGAGTCATAGTTATGGATAGTTTTACCTCTTCCATTTATTCCCCGAACCACCACTACCACTTTGTAGTGCTCTCTGTTAGACTCAACTGATTTTTTACCCAAAATCACAATCCCTGCCTGAATCATATGCCTCTTCCCTCTAAATGGAGGAACTTCCAAAAAAGTTTCCATAAATGGATTGCAGACACAGAGTTTCCTAGAAACACCCATAAGACCATTGGCTGAAGATGTGGTGAGGGTAGCATCCATTAAAATTAGTCCTAAGGCTGATCCATGATAAAAAAAACCTAGATCTACTCACTCTGGTAGGAAGCATAGGAGATGGCATTGTAGTCCATGTCCCTCTAGAGAAAGAAAAATCCAAATTACGTTTTTCTCCATCATTCATTTGACACAAGACTAACACTGTATCTCTACCAAATGAATTGGTCCAACATATATTTACAAATTTGTGGCAAGATAGGAAACTATTCCATTCTTGAGATACCATACGGCTTTAGTTTATTTTGTCTGCTGGGATTTCAGCGAATAATCTTTCCAAAACATGTTGTGGAATTAATGACAACTTAGAAAAGTTTTCAGTATCTACCCGCTTCATGTCCATTGTCACCTTCTCTTCCTGCAATTCAAACTTGTGCACCATATTGTCTCTTTTATTTTTGGGAAACTGATTTTGTTCTGAGACAATTATTCAGGATGGGTTCTGATTTTATACGATTTTGATCCAAACTTTAACATTAAATCGAAGAAGATCTATTATTTTTAATAGACTTTTAAGAATATCCCTATCTTTATAAATAGTGAATAAAATATTAGAAAAAGGGTAGAAAGTGGTTTCATATACTTTTGAAAACATGTCGGCAATATATTAAATAACTCTAATTTATAATTTATAATGGGTTTGAATAGCAAATAAAATATTAAAAAAAAAAAAAAAAAAATTGTTTTCATATACTCTCAAGGACATGTCGGCAATATATATTAAATAACTCTAATTTATAATGGGTACATTCAAAACATAACTCATACTTGGCCAAGCACTACTAGACTCCCCAAGATTTACATTGATTCTTATGTGACACTAACATTGGTCAACCCATGGTGGGAGTTCCCAATTGTTATTCTTATAGAGTTTTGTGGTAAACTTGTATTTATATATATATATATATATATATATATATATATATATATATATATATATATATAGGGGGGTAATGTGATAATGTTGAGTGTGATTTTAAGAGTTTTTAATTTGGAATTTCTATAAATTATTCATATAAAAATAATATTATATATATGGTTATAAAAAAAAGTTACTTAATTGGTATTTATATTGTATTATTCATATTTATACAAAATACAGTTTTTAACAATGTACAATATAAATTTAAATTAAATATGGTTATACAATACCATGATAGAAAAAAGCAGATCATAAAGTAAGTGAGAAATCAAGAATAAATAGTGGCACTTGAGGGGTAGAGGTAGATCATCTTTAGGAGGTTGAACAACTTAAGTAGAGGGCTATCCCGATGTAAGATTAGGTGATACCAACCAATCTTATGTGGTTTCAAAAGGAGCCAATAAAACCATAATACCCCAATCAAGAGATGGAGGAATGTAATATCACACTAGCTTTCCATCCTACAAATATGAGGTCCATCGAGATTGGCCAACAAAAGTCTTCCTACATGATGTCAATCTTCATTTGTAAATGTTTGTCTTTGAATCAAATAATTAAATAGTTGTCTCTCAATACTCTTTTTATAGAGATTTAGAAATATCTATATCTCCATATATAATGAGAAAAGTATATCTTTATAAAATAAATAGAGTACAAGGTGGTGTTATATGCTCTTAAGGATATCATTGGCAATACATGTTGCATAACTCTACTTTATAATGAGTACTTTCAAAACACCAACTCGTACAAGTGGTAAATCACAAGTAAACTCCCTAAGATTTACATTGACCCTTATGTGATAATGACCTTGGTCAATCCATGGTGAGAATTCCCAAGTGTTATTTTCATAGAGTATTATGAAAATTTATAGTTAATTTTTGTTATTATTTTATTATATAAAAATAGTTCATTTTCCTATGGGTAATGCGACAATGACAAATGTGATTTTTTAGAGATATTTTATTGGAACTCATTAGCATATCAATTATTCATATCACAATAATATTATATAAATGGTTACAATAAAAAGGTGACCAATTGGTATTTACGTCTTGTTATGCCGGTACAAAACAAAACTTTTAACAATATAACATAAATGCCAAATAAACATGACTATAAAAAAACATGATAGAAAAAACATATCACAAGGAAAGTGAGAAAATCAAGAACATATAGTAGCACTAGAGGGGGGATGGAGGCGCATTATATTTGTGATGTTGAAAAACTAAACAAGATGGTTCTCCTGAGGGAGGATCAAGTGTCATCTACCCATATTCTATGGTTTCTAAAAGAGTCAATGAAATAGTATTTTCCCATGTAGGAAGTGAAGGCATGTAGTATCCCATCAACTTGCCACCATACACATACTAGGTCCATTGAGATTGGCAAGAAAAATCCTTTGTTTGTGATGTTAGGCTCCATCCCCGCTCTCTCCCATGCTCCGCCACCACCTCCACTAAGGAGGAGGGGTGGAGAAGTACCTAAAGGAGAAACTATGTCAATATGTGGGTTCTAGTGGAGGTGTGTTGTGCAATAGATACTTTAAAGGAATTTGGCTCATAGTATAGAGATCAATCCCCCATTGGTCGAGAAATTTTTTAAGATGTTGGATATTCAAAGCTACTTTATTTTCCCAAGATTAAATTTACATAAATGCCAAAAAGATAACAATTACTTTATAATTACTAGACAATTTAAAAGAGAGTTATTCATTTTCAAATATAGCCAAACTTCTAGAGTTCCATAATGGAAATAATATTATATATATATCAAAAAGTCCATAGAAAATATATGTATGTTGGCCACTAAGTATTGTTCCCAAAAAAATCTATTTTCCTATTGATGACCACAAAATAAATGAACAAAATATTTGAAGTTAAAAATAAGCCACACCATGAGATTGTGAGACACAAAGTGATAAGTTTGGAAACTGAATTAATAGAAGAAAACCCCGCATGAATTAACAAATAAGACTTGCATCAACATTATCCAAGATAATAATCTTCACAAATAAAACATAAGAGAGAAGAGAATAAGAATGATAAATTACATTCAAGAGAGAACAAAGATATATCAAGTTTTTCTAGTGTAGAATGAGAGAGAAGAGAGCTTATTAAATAAAGCTATAAGGAAGAATAAGTTAAAAACAATTTTAATCATAATCTTATACAACCTTTCTAGTATGTCACTGGTATCACTAATCCCCATGAAGTGAGGGAAAAGTTTGTCACAAGTGTGTAATAAGTTACATGTGATATGAAACTCAAAGGTTCCCTTAAAAGGGGACAAAATAGGTGTAACAAATCAGAAAGTTAAAAACATGTGAATTATAAACTCACATAGTAATAAGTGTATAACTTAGGTATTTAATATATCCAGAATAAATATTAATCTCAAATAATCTCCCTTAAGCTTTATTTAGGGTTACAAAATAGAATAAAACCTTAAAATAAAGAAGGGACGTGACATTATATAACATTCCCCCTTAATGGAAACTTCCTTCAAGAGAGTTACAATAGTTTTAAAAAAGAGATAAGAAGATAATAGGTGTCACCAAAAAATATTCATAGATGAAGGTGTGATCATTGAAAATCTCTAAGAATCCTCTTTGGATAAGAAGGTTAATCTAGTTTGGAACAACGACCAATAACAAAGGAGATGGAAATAAATGATCCACGATACCTATAAAACACACAAGCTAACGTCAAGATTTGTGTTAAGTAAGCAAGATGTCATAAAATATTATCTACATACAATGAATGTAATAAAAGTATATCTAATATAAATCATATAAAGACAAAATATAATTTCCATAACAATGTTTTGAATCTTTCACAAAAAATAAGTTAGTCAAACATCAAATGAACTCCAACAAAGGCATGTTTCATGGTTAACTTACAAGAAAAAATAAACAAAAAGTAAGAAACACAAGGAATTTGAATTTTAAACTCATAAAAATTGAGACAAAGAAGATTTTTCTCCTTTTAAAAAAATATATCATATGTGATGCAAATAAATAATTATCAAAATAAGTCACATCATTGTCTTGAGAAGACACCATAACTTTAATAATCTAAATTTGTTTAACTTTAGAATGAGTGGTTTTAGTGGTTTTAGTGGTTTTCTAATAGTATAAAAGGTAATGATTTATTTTATCATAATATGTATAAGGATGTAATTTTCAACATTTAGTAATATCATGTCCATGTCTACTTTAATGTTCACAATATTTACCATTTTTAACCAAAGTATGAGCACATGAAGCCTTATAATAAAAAGTATTATGATGCAATGTCTTTCGATGAGGAGGACAATATGACTTTGTTTTAACATTAGTTTTAAAAGCATTAAATCCAATCCCTAAAAAATTTGTATTAGTCTTGAATGAAATGGGCTCACCAATGTTGTTTGTATGTTTACCAAGTCTACCACTAGTATAATCCATTTATTACATATTTTAAAACTAGGGTTAGAAAAATATTGTTACAAAGTAATGCATTCTCTAGGAGAAGAAAAACCACATTTTAATGCAATATTAGAGGTAAAATAGTTTTCAAAAGAAGAAAAAACTTCATTAAGAGTGTCAATCAAGGTATGTATTTTCTCCAATTTCTCATTAAATGAGGTTTACAATGGATTAATAGTCATTTTCTATCAATTTGGCATTTAAAAATATAAATTTCATTATCTTTGAAATAAATTTGTTCTTTAACATTTTTACTAGATAATAATGGTGATGTGGGTTTTATACACACCCCATAAATTCCTAAGAGGTTGTGTTTAATGTTTTATGATCGGTAAACATAATCACTCCAGACATGAGTTGTATGGTATTGAGTTTTATAACAATTTGTTGGTGGAATAGCGCTGAGCAACACAGATTGTTTACCACAAGTGAATTGGATATGGGTGAACTTATATATACTTGGAGTGGGTGGAAGGATGATGATTATAACTAAGGTAGGTAGGATTTCAAAATAAACTTCAAAAAAGGGGGAAGAGTGAGGTAAAGAAGAAAAGCATATGGAAAATCTAGGGATAAAGCCTTTCAAGACTAGTATTTGAACTCAAATAAGATAAAGAATCTAAACCAATAATTATTGCAAGATGTTATAGCATAGAAAAAATCAAATACAATGAAGAGTCAGGAAACCAGAGCATAGTATACTCAAGCATGCCGAAATTAAAGATTGCCTAATTGTCATATTGTTGTTGCGCATCTACAAGAAGATTATGATATGCATGCAAAAGATATTCAAATCAGCTATAGCTAAAAATGAATGGATATATTTAAAATAGATGCCTCATACATAATTTTATCACTAATAAACTAGAATGATGGAATATATATAGCAATCCACATAATTGGAGAAGAACAAAGATTTGCACATAAAGATCAAGTCAAGTAGAATTTTTTTGAATTTCTTATTAATCTGAATAGCCAAAATTCTCCTCCCTTTAAGACTAGGAGGTTACATGTATTTATAATCTTGGAATAGGGAAGGCCTCATATCTTAAAACTTTGATTAAAATTACATGTCTAAAAATATAATATTTCGTTCAAAATCATGTAAAGATGTATGTACAATGATAATACTCAGAATAGACTTCCCACCTAAAAACACATTGTGTATGTATAATAAATAGATTAGGAACTAAAGTCCTACCTTGGTAATAACCATGCAAATACATAATCATTCTAAAATTGAAGTGGTAATTCAACATCGTTAACTAGATTAGTCGATCAAAATACCATAATTGTAACTATGACAAGTGTAGACACCAAAATCATGTCTAACCCTTGGTCATCTTCCCCCTTTGGTCCCCTTGGTCCACTTCTACACATTCCTAACCCACACACTTATTAATTTAAAATAATAACTTATTTTAAACTAGTAACACCTCCTTGACACACCACCCATGACACCTCACCTCCCCTTGGATTCCTCCCCTTGGATGCCTCCATCACCCTATGACCAATTTATGACCTATTTCAACCCTCTCATGCTTATTTAATCCACATTCAACCATTTTCCAATGACCATTAAACTCGACAGTTGGAAGAACAGGCAGAAGGCTAATTTTAGCTTTTTTTCCATTCTTCTAGTTGCCGACGTCGGTTACCAGTCGGTTGACGCCGACAGGATCGCCGACGTCGGTCGCTTAAAACAACCTAGAGTCTGACTTCTCTTCCTCCTAGGACGTTGAATCAATCAATCACAGACCCAAATGCTAATTCTTTTCCTGCAGGTATTCGACCTCTCTCTCTCTCTCTCCCAGGCGCACATTAAACATCATAGGCCACAGGGACTCTACATCAGTTACTCTACCTCTTTGCAGGGAGTCTTTTGCATCAGCAACAGAGCTTCTATACTTTAGGTTCTCTGCTAAGGAGCTAAGTATTCTTCTTTTATGTCATTTCAGTAGCTTAGAATGTATTTGTAATCAATTTTCTGTTTATTGCTTCTAAGCCACATTACCAACTAGACCCAGCTATCAATCAGACCACCCCTGACTCTCTTCCCAGAAAGGCTGAGAAGCCTTCCTCCTACCCTTACCCCTTTTCTGACAACATAGCCCCTACCTTTGTCCTTCTTAAAGACCCTGTCTACTATCTTACCACACTACACAGACCTAGACTCCTTCTAGACCTCATCTGTCGACCAAAAACTCGTCCAAAACTCATCCAAAGCCTTGTTGCCCCGACCGATGCCGGCCTTCAAGTTCATTGTCCCTACCGATGTCGGCAGACTAACCGGCGTCGGCAACCTTTAACCAACCGATGTTGGCGACTGTGGCAAACCGACTACAAAGAAATAGGTACGTATTATCTAATTTCTTCTTTGCTAGTCATTTGTCATTTCTTTATTTTCAACACTTTTACTTATAAACAGTGGACTGTCATCCCACAAGGAAGTCTTTGCACTTCTGGGACCAAGCTTTTGCTTGGTAGTCCACCTTATATCCATCTAACAATCTCTGTGTTTGAGTCTCTTTCTTCTGCAGGTGTCATCCTCCACAGCCAAAGAGGAGTCCCTACAACATCTGGATAACGGTGCGCAAAACTTCATCTAGGTATCATCTAACCCTAGACCATTTTATCCTAGTTTCTTTCATCTTTTGAATGTGGAAAAGTGAAAAACTTGTTAGAAACATTCTGGCATGCCCGGTGGGACCCTAGGACTTTTCCTTGGGTTCATACTTTTTCTTCTAAAAACAAACTTTTCATATAGGTGCATTAGGTCTCTTCTTGCATCTTTGTCTTCTATTTCTTTCGAAAAGACATCATAAGCAAAGTTAAAAAGAATCCTTCTTTTTATTTCCTTCTTGCATCTTAGAGTAGTAAAAATCATACTCTTCAACTTTTTCTCCACTTGTCTGCATCCGAACACACATTTCAATTTGGGCTTAAAATCTATTGCATCTCATTTCTGGTTGAATGCATATTTAGTCTGCACATCTAGTAATTAAACCGCATTATGAATAAAGCATAGTCCACTTATATTACACAACTTGACCACTTTCACAAATCAAACATCAAAACATACTTGAGACAAGGTCCGACTAGGATTTCATCACCTAGCGGATACCTTACCCTTCCTGGCAATCCTACTTGGACTTCACTACCAAGGGTAGAGCCCACTCTGTTCTCTAGCAGAGTATAAACTCTAGGGGAAGTATATACTGGCTAAGTGACCCAGCTTATCTCTGGGCTCGTTAAGTGGGGAGCTCGTTCCTTAGCACCAGGCCACGTACAAAACCTAACACAGACTCTTGAGCACCAAAATTAACTCGAAACCAACCTTAAACTACTTCTTCTAGGACCCGTTCTACAAGCCAACTTTCCAAACACACTCTAAGGCATAAGCCAACAAGACTCTAAAAATTATTCTTAAGAATTAACGTTAGGGTCTGCTTGTCTTCATCTTCTTTTCTGCCTTTATCTGAGTTTTTGAGCTGGTGAGGATGCATTTTTCTGAGCTTCAAACAACTCAAAACCTTTTTTTTCTTCCTTCCCAACCACACAGTAACCGACATCAGTTTTCCAACCAACACCGGCAACCTATTTTCATCGACATCAGTTATCTGACTGACGTCGGCCACTTATTCTCACCGACATCAATTTTTCAACTGACATCGGTCACTGTCACAATCCTTCTTCCAAAACAGCAGGCTTAAAACCTGACTTTCTTGCTGTCCAACACCCAATCTGAGTTTTTGAAACTGAAAAAAACACAGTTTCTGGAACCTGACCCTTTCTTACCTTGAATGGTTTTGACACGTAGTCAAACCAAGACTCTTATTGACCACGCGAGGCAACAACTGACCCTAACTCAGCCTCCCATTGTCCCTGAAGGGGACCAAGACTTTGAAAGGTTCCTTGACCTCAATGTCAAGGCCCTTCAACACTATCTCGCGCGTAGTCAAATGCGAGACTCTTTAGGCAACCCAATTTATGGGATGCCAACCTCTTTAGTTGAGATGGCAGTCATATCATCAACGTCTGTGGTTCAACCCATAGACACCCAAGCTGTCACTTTGACTAATAACCAGACCATGACTAATCTTCTAAGTGTGGCTTCTCCTTCTATCTCTGGGACCACTTCCACTGGGATTTGGCCCCCCATCAACTACAGACTATTCAACCAAATTCTGCACCCTTCCAAAATCTAGTTGTCTCCATCCCGCCTACTCTCGCCCCCATCAACACTAGGGTGGCTATGCATCCATTGGCTAGTGTTGCCACAATCCAACCACCTCTAGCAACATCAAGCCTAGTCATACCTTCTACCTTCATGATGCAACCACCCTTGGCCTCCACTTTTGTCCCTATGACTAGTTATCAGTATGTTGCACCTATACAAGTGCAATCGACTACATCATATGCCCCTTCTAGCACCTTCCAAGCGCCTTACAACCTAGGGGGTGCCCCATCTGCAAATCCGTCAACTGATCTAATCAAAATGTTGATGGACAAAATGTCTAATCTTGAGACCTCCATTTTCGATTCAAGCAATGTTCTTTCATATGACCAAATTTGTAATGAACCCATTCATCCCTCTGTCCCAATCTGACCGTATCCCAGTCAGTGGGAGCTTCTTAAGTTTGCTCACTTCTAGAGTAAGGAAGACCCACAGCAGCATCTACGAGCATTCAGACATGCTTGTTATCTCATAGCACATGATGATGGGTTACTGCTATGCACATTCCCCATGTCACTTTCTGGTGCTGCCCTCGACTGGTATAGCTCTATTACCAGTCACTCTCTTTTCACATTCACCTAACTGGCTCAACTTTTCCTTGACCACTTCTTGATCAATATCACCAAAAAGGTCTCTATCACAGATCTATACTCTATCAGGCAGTTTGACGATGAATCCATAGCCAATTTTGTTGCTCGTTGGAGAGGCTTAATCAACTAGCTCTCCTTTTCTTTGCCTCAACCCGAACTCATCAAACTCTTTTCCCAGGCGTGTGCCAACCATATTTCATCTACTCTATGGGTCCAAACATTCCACACCTATGACGAAGCTTTCACGATGGCTAGGAAGCTTGAACTACGTGTCATCGAGGAAAATAAATTCAAGTTGCGGAGTAAAAACCCCAACACCAAGTCAAATGACCCTTCCTCTAGACCTTCTTCTTCCAACATCAAGTCCAAAGGATCGGCAAATGTTGTGGTCCTTAGACCATCATCTTCAACAACAACCAACCAATCTCAACCCTCCACATCACAAAGCATCACCAAACAATTCCAACAATGGTATATACAGCGTCAGTATACTCCTATAGGAGAATCATACGCTTTCATTTTGGATAAACATGTCAAACAGGGGGTCCTCAATCTCCCTCAAATTCGACCACCTTAATTTGACCCTTCAAAACCTATCCCTGCATGGTACAGGGAAAATGACTTTTGTCATTATCACCGTATCCAAGGCCATGACATCAACAACTGTAAAACCTTTAAAAACATTGTCCAGGACATGATAGACAAAGGGGATCTTATTTTAGATAACCTGAACGCGCCCCCTAACCAAAACATTGACATATTTAGACAACCTTTTTCTAACCATCCCCCTAGCCAAAACAATGTGCAGACCATGGCCGATGACTCCCAAGAGTGTAATATACGCACAGTCAACACGGTCTCACCTCTTACACCTAACCAACCTCTCTCACAGTCTGAAGAGGTTAGCCCACCCATTGGTCCATCGCAAGAAGAAGATCATTCTTCTCTCGCTTCTCTTCCACAGGTGGACGAACTGTCTTCTCCTGTTAGTTCTCCATCAACCTCTCTTATATTGGAGAACGCCTTGACCATACTAGCGCCACTAGCCTCGCCTTCATCCTTCTTATCAACAATGGGGGATCATAATTTTTCCACACCTCGACCACATGCTGAAGCCATCACCATCCCTATGCTCTGCCTTCTTAAAGAGCCAAACTCTCCAATCCCTTCTCCGTCGAGAGAGGAACTAGCCACCTCACCTACTTCGGTCGAAGAAGATCCGGTGAGGGTAGACTTGAACCTTGTCTCCCACAATAGTGGCCCTCAAACTAGACCAAGGAAGGCTACTAAACCACATCAAAGAACTCCTCTCCCACCTTCATCATTGCCTCTATTTTGGGCCCTCATCCTTCTACCATAATAGGAGTGCTTCCTACTCCGACACCTATCGACAACAAATCACCTCCATTATGACCAACACCTAACAAACACATACCTCCTTCAAAACATCCAACGCCTCCTATCATGAAAGTGTCATCTATGCATCTGGCCACACCGCCAAACAAAATGATGATACGAAACACTCCCTCAATAACTTCTAAATAGGAGTTGCCAACTTTTACTGCAACACAACGTGCAGACCCATTAGCAGGTTCTTACACCTTGCTGCTACGCTGACCTTTGCAATCCTCTAATATCACTCTTCTACCTATCAAACCATTTCAACCTCTCGAACCAAAACCGTCTTGGTTCAATGACACCAAAATTTTCCAATATCATCGCACACTTGGACATGACATCAAGAATTGTTGTGCCCTTAAGGTTGCCATCCACCAATTCATGGAGAAAGACACCCCTCTTATTAAGGATACTGTGAACAATGTCTCCCAAACCTTTTCACCGACACACTCATCAACTCTCAGACCAAAACCATCTTAGTTCGATGACACTAAATTTTGTGCATATCATCACACACCTAGACATGACACTGAGCGTTGTTGCATTCTTAAAGATGTCATTCATCAACACTTCAAAAAGGACACCCTTCTCACCAAGGATCCTCTTGACCACCCTTTAACCAAACCACCGACACCATCATATGCCTCTCAAACCTCATCACCTAAATCGGGATCTCAACGCAAGACTGTGGTTCCTCTATCACCTTTAACCCCTTTATTTGAAATCAACACCATCAATGTGGCCATCAGGTCACAAATCATGCAGGATAAAGGGAAAGAGAAGGTTTCTCTCCCTCAAACATATCCATTCGTCAAGTCCCCTCAACCATCAAAACCCAAGGTTTCAATCTTGGGCACATCTCGACCAATTTTTTCAAAACCAATTCATGACCCCATGGTGAAACAACTTCACCAAACCTCTGTGAAGACATCTTTGTATGACCACATACAAAACTCTCTGCAGCATTATCAAACTTTGATCAAAGCCTTACAGGCAGTGAAGGTTCAACCTGAAGACTCCCAACCACTAGCTGCCTTAGTCCAACCATTTCTCAAGCATTCTCCTCATCACCAAAATAATTGGGGGAATTTGACTCTATCCTGACTATCACGACCTCAACCAAGCCTCGACCGAGCCTCGACCAAGCCTCAACCAAGCATCGACCAAGCATCATCCAAGCCATCGACCAAGCCTCGACCAAACATCAACCAAGCCTCGACCAAGCCTCAACCAAACCTCGACCAAGCCTCGACCAAACATCAACCAAGCATCGACCAAACATCAACCAACTTCTTAATCATCTTTAACACGTGACCAATTTGGAAAGAAGCAAATGAGGTAAGTTTGCTCCTAATTGGCTTGGACCTTACATCATCACGCACAGGTATGGATCAGGGACTTATCATCTGTCTTCTCTCGAAGGCCAACCAGAACCTGAGCCTCTTAATGCCTTGCATCTGGGACCATTCTACTATTAGTCGAGTACTCGTTCACTTGACATTTAACTTGAGCTCGTCCCTTGAGCAATCCCTATCCTCTTAATTCTCATTTCTTTCAACCCTATTTTCCTAAGCAAACCTATGTAACCCTTTTATAAAGTATGAATGCTTTGTCTTAATAAAAGGGAGCCCTTGACTTTCTATAGTCTTGTCCATGAATACAAACTCTGTCAAAAATAAATTGAGATGCCAAAATATCAAAAGGTCATAAATTCTAAATGCAGACTGCTCCCTCGAAGGATAGTTGTATCATCATTATTGTAGCTAATAGACTGCTTCCTTGAAGGACAGCTATTCAAAGCCCTCAAAAATATGTATAAAGCAAAAATATAGACCACTCCCTTAAAGGATGGCTATCCCTAAAATCTTGCTACCAACAGCACTCTCTTAGAAGCTTCCCGCATCAATCAGCTTCACAAATGACCACAAACAAAGTGACATCCCTCGTAGACTTCCCACATCGATCAGTCTACACCAAAAAAGAAAAAGAAAAAGGGTCATGGGCTTGACTTGTAGTTGTTCTCAAGGTCTCTTATTAAAAGGGGCAAAGTTATCCCTACCAAAAAGGGTTACCCTATCCTACCATATCACATCACCTACTCAAGGGATTTTGAGCTCATTTTAATGTCAAAGTGATTCGATTACTTCTCTAACACAACCAATGGTCAAAGACGTAATGCATGAACGGGGCTTTTGTTTGCAAAACCCTTATCTATGCTAGCATTATGGTCCTTGTCAATGAAAGAGCAACGCGCCTTTCACTTCTTATCCACACTTTGGTCACATTCAACCAAATCATTTTCTCAACCATACCCAACCAAACCAAAACATTTTCAGACCACCAACATGACATAGTCCATTTCACATAGTTTATATGGAAACCAATACACATGGAAACTATCGACCACACAATTTATGTTAAGCATAAACCATTACTTGTTGAAGCATAAACATACTCAGTTCATTTTTAGCATACATCCATTATTAATATGGAAAATTGCTAGGGATGAAAGACCACATCACCAATGTTAGAGAATACACCATCACACAATATGGAAAAGGTTGTAACATCATATTACCCTCATCATTTATAACCTGACCAAACCAACCTATCTCCTAGTCTTAAACTACATTGGTCTGAGGCCCTTCCAATAAGGGCTATGTAAGTAGCACTCAGATTACATGATGTCTTCTGGGGTTAGTTCGGCCACATCTGTTTATTCATCTATCTGATGGACAAACCATTTCAACCCTTTAACCATGACTTAACCCAGTCCAAACCAATCATCAACCACTTTGACTCTTCGTCTGAACTACATTGGTCTGAGGCCCTTCCTATAAGGGCTATGTAGGTAGCACTTAGATGACATGACATCTTATGGGGTTAGCTCGGCCACATCTGTTTGTTCGTCTACCTGATGGACAAACTATCTTACCTTTTGACCATGACTTAACTTCATCCAACCTTGTCCATAATCGACCCTCTTCTTCCCTTTTAGGGAGAACTACATCGGCTTGAGGCCCTAACAACAGGGGCTATGTAGGCAACACTCAGTTGACATGGGGTCTTCTGAGGTTAGCTCGGCCATTCCTTCGTCCATCTGTCTAATGGACCAACTATCTCAACTCGACTCGACCAATGACCTTGGAGATCGCGCCTATCTCCTCAGAACACGACCACTTCCAAGACAACTTTGCCTTGGTTGTTTTTGCATGTATGCTACCTCATGAATGTTTAGCAAAATTATTCGCAACCCACATTTCAACCCTCACAAGTATTGGATCACGAGCAAGTTGATCCCCACCACTTGTGACATTTTCGTGTTTTCCAAGAGCACTTTCTGAGCTCGAGATACTTAGAACACAACGACCATTGGAACTACAGCTTGGATCGAATAACCCAATCAGCTACGACTAAATGCTGGGGCCCAGTTATTTCAATTTTATCACTCCTTGACCTTGACCCATGACAATTTGACCTAACCATCTTGTGAAGTGGTATGCGCACAATCTCAACCTTTGCATCATTCACACTCAAACTTCACCATATCCATCCACTATCTATCAAATCGGCACCTGATTTCATGTTCCCTTCCCTCGACTCCCACTTTGAGGGGGAATACCTCATCCCATAATCAGGGCAACCTGCATTTATTTTTGTCTTGCAATTCGTCAGAACAACCAACAGGACAAAAAAGACCTCATCCAATACCTGGGGCAACCGACTCTTGTTTTTGTCTTGCAGTTTATCAAGAACAACTAACAAGACAAAAAGGGGCAAATGTAGACACCAAAATCATGTCTAACCCTTGGTCATCTTCCCCCTTTGGTCCCCTTGGTCCACTTCTACATATTCCTAACCCACACACTTATTAATTTAAAATAATAACTTATTTTAAATTAGTAACACCTCCTTGACACACCACCCATGACACCTCACCTCCCCTTGGATTCCTCCCCTTGGATGCCTCCATCACCCTATGACCAATTTATGACCTACTTCAACCCTCTCGCGCTTATTTAATCCACCTTCGACCATTTTTCAATGACCATTAAACTTGGCAGTTGGAAGAACGGGTAGAAGGCTAATTTTAGCTTTTTTTCTATTCTTCTAGCTGCCGATGTCGGTTACCAGTCGATCGACGTCGGTGAGATCACCGACATTGGTCACTTAAAAAAACCTAGAATCTGACTTTTCTTCCTCCTGGGATGTTGAATCAATCAATCACAGACTCGAATGCTAATTCTTTTCCTTCAGGTATTTGACCTCTCTCTCTCTCCCAAATGCACATCAAACATCACAAGCCACAGGGACTCTGCATCAGTTACTCTACCTATTTACAGGGAGTCTTTCACATCTGCAACAGAGCTTCTATACTTCTGGTTCTCTGTTAAGGAGCTAAGTATTCTTCTTTTATGTCATTTCAGTAGCTTAGAATGTATTTGTAATCAATTTTCTGTTTATTGCTTCTAAGCCACATTACTAACCAGACCCAACTATCAATCAGACCACCCCTGACTCTCTTCCCAAAAAGACTGAGAGGCCTTCCTCCTACCCTTACCCCTTTTCTAACAACATATCCCCTGCCTTTGTCCCTCTTAAAGACCCTGTCTACTATCTTACCACACTACACAGACCCAGACTCCTTCTAGACCCGTCTGTCGACCAAAAACTCATCCAAAACTTGTCCAAAGCCTCATTGCCCCGACCGACATTGGCTGCCAGGCTCATTGTCCCTACCGACGTTGGTAGACTAATCGGCGTCGGCAACCTTTAACCAATCGATGACGGCAGACTAACTGACATCGGCGACTGTGGCAAACCGACTACAAAGAAATAGGTACATATTATCTAATTTATTCTTTGCTAGTCATTTGTCATTTCTTTATTTTTGACACTTTTACTTATAAACAGTGAACTGTCATCCCATAAGGAAGTCTTTGCACTTCTGGGATCGAGCTTTTGCTTGGTAGTCCACCTTATATCCATCTAACAATCTCTGTGTTTGAGTCTCTTTCTTCTGCAGGTGTCATCCTCCACAGCCAAAGAGGAGTCCCTACAATGTCTGGATAACGGTGCGCAAAACTTCATCCGGGTATCATCTAACCCTAGACCATTTTATCCTAGTTTCTTTCATCTTTTGAATGTGGAAAAGTGAAAAACTTGTTAGAAACAATAAGGACTAAGAGCTTTGTGAAGATGGGGAGCACTAAAAGTTAGTTGTGTGCATGTTGCAGACCCAAAAGCATTTTATTTATCCTTTAGAACATCACCCAGTGTGTAATCTAAATCAAATTATTTGTCTATGATTTCAAAATTTAGTAATGAAGGCTTTAAAATTCTAACTACATCAGTTATTAATCTTTCTTGTTCTACCTCTCATCTCTTGAACTTGATTACTAAAGCCTCAACTCTCTTTAATCTATATTTGGAAAAAATAACCAATTTTAATACATTTTCATTGGTTTTATACATATTAACTTCCATTTCTTGTCTGAAGTTTTTAACAATCGAATGGAGAAGGTTCTCAAAATTGGATTTGTTGACCAACTCCCCTACTTAGGTGATCCCAAAATTTGTAATGCTTCACTTTTTTTACTAAAAAAAGACTTAGTGGCTTCTTCATTTATTTATGTCAATTTAGGGAGGCATCCCTCTTGGAAATCACATAGTTTAAACACTAATAACCATCCATGTTGGTCATTAAACTAAGCTAATCAAAATCACTAATCTTGTAGCACTAAAGTAGGAAATTTAATCTTCTTTCTTTATCCTTCATTTTATTCTACAATGTGATAATATTTACTCTATGGGCTTCATTGTTTACCCTGGACACTGTGATATTGAACAAAATATTATACAACTTTGTAGCTACACCCTATACATAAACAATCACCTCCTAAGGAGCCTATGTAATATGCATTTGATTCCACCTTTTCAAGGCCTCCTCATTACTCTAGTGCATTTCCTTCATTTCTAACCCATTTGAATTAACAAAAGTTTTAAAATCATCAATGTATTTAGTGGGATCATTAGATTTATTTTGGGCCTTTTGGAGAAAGAGAAAAAAATTTATGTTTGTTCAAATTGCACCTCTTATTTTGTTCTTGTGTTTACCATATTCCTTTTCCTCACTCTCTGTATAGTTCCACTTTCCTAATCAAACCCATTGAAGACTGTGGGTAGTTCTATCAAAACTAGATTTTGCCTTTCATATCTTACATTCTACATCTCCTTTACCCATTGAGGAATTATAAGTTCTCCTATTTCTTCTTCTTGTGTAAGTTCTGAAGGTGTATAAGGTTTAGAGGTCATTGGAAGGGATGTGATCATAATGATTGGTGGTGAGGCACTTATTTAAAGATGGATTTGAGAGAGTTTCTAGTGAACCACTTCCCATGGATAGGTTTCTTTCATGGGTGTTACCTTAGCCAATAATCTAGTTAAACCCAGGGTTATTTGCATAGTCATGGTTGCTTTCAACATGGCCAATGGTTGGACATTGGAAGATCTATTTGGGTTAACTTATTCCTAGGAGTTGGTAGATTATTAAAAATAGAAATTATAACCAAATTCTAAAATTAGATATCACTATAAGTCCTTATTAATCTTGGTGAGGAAATAATATATGAATATATTCTCGTAATAATAGAAATGGATGATACAATGCTAGCAATTACTAAAGGTAAATTTATAGCTAACATTTCTACATTATGCACTGATGAAATAATAGAAATATTACCTCATCAATTTTCTAACTTTGTTCTAGTGTGAGGCCACAAAGGTGTCTCTTCCTCCTTACTCGCCTAGACTCAAAGATTTAGCTTTCGCTAGCTTAGCTTCTTAATCATCTGGTTATGCCATGCCCATCTCCTACTCTTCTTCCTCTGAAGGATAGCCAATAAATGATATCACTTGTTTTAGTTCTTCTTATTCTCCTAAATCCATTACAGTCTATGCATCTTTTTTCTCCTCCTTAGTAGTTTCTTATAAAAGACAAACCAAGTGATGGTCTCTCTTCTAATTTTTTATCCTAGAAAGGAGAAAAGGAGTCCTTGTGCTTCTTTTAGTATGTGAAAATAAGTGGACTGGAAGGTGGATGAGATGTTATAAGGGATTGTGGGAACAACTATGGTAGGAGGTGGAGTTGAAGGTGATGAAGTGGAAGGTGTGAAAGACATAGGGATTCCCTAATGAGACTTAGGAGATTGGGAAGAATTAGAGGCAGTTAGAATTGAAGTGAAATTTATTTATTAGAATTTAGCAAATATCACTTGGATGAATTTAATAAGAGGAGGAAAAAGAGTCATCACAAAACTATTCTTCCTTTGATTAGTTGAAGAAATAAATGGCCTCTCCCTGATAGTTATTATGTCCAAGACTTGTTCATGTGAACCTGTTGAAGTAGAAGGGACATGAGGACCATGAAGTCCTCTCAAAATATCCCTCTTGAGATGAGGATTTGATTCCCTCTAACTCCTAGAATGATCTATTTGATCTTTTGTGGCTTCTATTGAAGGGGAAAGAGGTGGATCCAATGGTTGAGATCCCTATGGTAGATATGGAGGCCATTTATGACTCCATGTGTTTTGGGCCTCTTCCTCTGTTACTTCTGGGTTGTATTGTAGGGCCTATGCAAATATCAATGACATTTTGTTATCTTTCATCTTTATCCAAAATTTAAATGATATGAGGCATTTAAGAAAATATGATCATTATCATATGCTTAGAGATTATAAAGGGCATGCACTTTATTTTTTCCAACATTGTTATAAGATACCCCCTTATTTTCTTCCTAGGGTCCCATTATATGAAAGGTATGAGTTGTAAGTTGTATTACATTCTAACCTTACCAAATGAAATGAAATGTGACCTATTCATATATTAATGTTGTCCAATATTGGAAGGAGTCTTAAAGTAGTAGGCCAAATATCTCTAACCTAATTATTCATCAATATTATTGAAGACTTGATAAGCTATTTCCTATTTGAAATATGATCTAGAACATGATGTGGAAATAGTAAAGGAGTAGTCCTGGTACCTGCCACTCAGATGATGGTTACATCCAGATATAAAGAATAATATCCAATTTTGCTAATGGTCTGTGTTATTTTTTTTTATAGTCTAGACATTGGGGTGCCCTACATTACTTGGTATATGTGAGGATATAAATCATTACTTATCCTTTTGATCTCATTCCTATATTATGAATGAACATAAATGATAGTTCCTCTCTGACCATATTTCCCAAATATTCATCTGATTGTTTCCATTCCTAACCATAAGGATTGTAAACAGTGGCTTTTACCACATCCAAAAAGTAATACATCATTTAAAAATTTCGATCCTTAGGCCTCTAATTAGGGTAAAGTATATGTGCCTTTAATCATGCACTTATGATCTCCCCTAATGCTTCCAACTTGTTAGTTGTCAAGAGTATACCCAGTAGTGGATAAAGATGAAAGATAAGAAAATGTTATTGATATTTTCATAGGCCCTAAAATACAACCTAGAAGCAATAGAGGAAGAGGCCCAAAACACATGGAGTTATAAATTTCCTCCATATCCACCATAGGGATCTCAACCATTGGATCAACCTCTTTCCCCTTCAATAGAAGCCACAATAGAGCAATCAAATCAATCTAGGAGTTAGAGGAATCAAATCCTCATCTTAAGAGGGGAATTTTGATAGGACTTCTTGGTCCTCATGTCCCTTCTATTAGGGATCTTTGATAAATATATAACTATTTTTTAAATTTTCTTTACAAGAGAGTTCTAGATAGTGTAATTAGGGGTTTCAAATGAGACACTTGATTGAGGTACTCTAATAGGAAAATATTTGAATTATGTCCAATAACTAACCTATTTTTGCATGTGGGAAAGTAATTAGGAAGTATGTAATTTTGAAAAAGTATCGATTAGATTATTGGAGATAAGTTTGCACCAATGGACATGTATTTAGTGGCATAACCTTGTTTAATTTTGCCACACCATTTATTTTATGAAACCCTGAGAGCATAAAAATAAGTATGAAATTAACTTCCCAAGATTTATAAAACTCATGATGTTTGAATATGTTAATTAATTGTCAAATTTTTTAGTGGCATATTTGAAGATCTTATATTATTAAAACCAATTTTTTGTGGCAAATATGTTTGGTTTCATATACCTTAGGTAATAAGGACATAATAATATGCTTTGAGTAAAATATGAAAAGAATATTTAGGTTTTAATTATTTGCATGCAAGTTAAATATGATCGAATGGATGCTATATAACATAATTTTTGGGTGAAACCCTAGACTCAGTCCACCCAGATGTTGTTTAAACATGTTTTAGGGGTGCCACTATAGTTTACATGGAGGAATGGTGGAAACAAATGGAAGAGAACTCAAAAGTGGTCACTCCTATAAACAAGGGTTTAAAAAATAATAAAAAGAAAATAAAATAGAAAATGAGAACACATTGTTTTGAAAAAAAAAGGGGAAAAATAAGCCTTCTAAAGGAATTTCAAGCAAATACCAATGATTATTCTCCAATTTCAAGGCAAACATTCGATATTTTTGAGAACTCTTAGTGTGTATTTTTATGGGTTTCACTTGATTTATAGAATCATGGCTATTTGTAGTGAGTTACATGATTTTATTAAAAATATAAACCCTCATTTAAAAATATTATAAAATTTGAGAAAATGGAAAATAAAATTTGGTATTCTCCCTGAAGTTGTGGTTTATTATGATGGTTATACTTGTAAACTTGAGGTGAGTTCAAGACCATAATTTTGAAAGAAAATAGAATCAGTTAAGAGTTACTAAATGTGAATATTTTCTATTTTACCAGGGTTCATATTGTTACAGAGATATTTAATGAGTTATTTATCACATGTATTTGAGGGTGATATTTTACTCTCACCCACAATCCCATAAATATGATACTCTTATTTTAGATGGTATGGAAGATTAAACAAAAACAATCTTTAGACATGTAGGTGGTTATAATCCTAAGTAATTAGCCAATATGAGCATGGTAGATTCTTAATTTGAGAGCAATATTCATATTTCAAAGCATTCAATATAAAATACCAAACCTAACAAATATGATTTGATTTTATCCACACCTTTGATAATAGTTTTCATTTGGGTGTAGTTTATTGTTTAGCTAAGCAAGATAGTTATCAAATGAAAATAGGGTATTATATAAATTATTTGTATGAATAACTATTTGTGTTCATCCTTTTGAATTCTGTATAATACAAATGATTCAAGATATCAAACTAGCAATTGCCTCAAAGGTGCAAGGGAATCCAGAAGAATTATTTTGTTTTCCTGATAATATCTAGTAAGCAAGACCTAGATCCTTATGCATCAGGGTCAAGTTAACTATGTCATAATATTTTTTAAATTATTTGTGTTGGCCTATCCCCTAGATTCATCTCACATGAGACAAATAAAATAATATGTTGTTCTCCACAATTTTAACGCTGACACTTTGCAATTTTACCCAATGGATTCGACAATTCAATCTCCATAGTGGTTTCTAGTTTGATTTTTTGTGTTAGTGTTTGGGGTCAATGTGGCTCCATAATGTTTTTTTTAATTAATCAAATGTCCATCTGACTTGCATAATGGAAAACAAATTAATCAATTTGGTGGTATGGTATTGCATGGAGTTTTTTCATGATGTGCATGGATTCTGCAATGTGGTGGAAGAAAAAATGCTTACATAAATATTATATGATGGACACAAATCCTTCCCATTATATTATGCCAAGATTATGGGAAAATTATTATACATGAATTTAGATACTTTATTGTAGCATAACCTACTGCTTAATTCCCAATGCCCATGCGAATCCCAAGGAAAACATAGGATTGCCAATTCTGTATTCTATCTACAAATCTGTTGTGCTAAAGCAGAAGATTCAAGGGACCAATATCCACGTAAAATTTTAATCCATTCAATGTCATTATTACCTATAAAGATAGGAAGAATCACAAATACCTGTAAAATATAATAATAATAATAATAATAATAATGCTTCAGTATACAGCTTCGATATATAAATGCATTTTATCATAAGACTATTATTGTATTGGAAGTGCTAGTAGGAGTGAAAGTAGAGCCTAATAAGAGGAAAAATAGACTCGATGTTGCTTCTAAGAAACACCAAATTAATGAGCACAATGCCAACTAAGATTGAAGTGAATCTGGGCACTACGGGCCTTTGTTGGTGATGAATGCCCCAGTACACTAGTTAATGTAAGGATTTGGCTTATTTCTTGTATATATAGGATTTGAGATGAGATTAAAATCTATAAACATTTTGTTTCTAGTCCAATGTCCATATGCATACCATATAACCTCTCTTTCCATTAATTATACACCTTTTTTATTTTTTTTAATTTCTACTGGCAACCATGATTTTATAGTATGCAATTATACCATAGATAATAGTGTTTTATCCAAATAATTTTTTTAATTCATACTCGTAGTTGTGCTTTGGTCAAATAATTTTTTACCTCCTTTTTTTCATAATTTTTCACACTCGTTCTTTTTTTTTGCCAAAGATTTTTTCTATCTTTTTATAATAAGATTTATTTTAATTTAGACCATTTATATTTAAAATATATTAATGCCACTTGATTTTAAGATTAGTCTTGATAATTACAAATTATTTCTAGAGTATGACTTCAAAAATTATGGAATTATACCTAATTCCAACCTTTTTATGTGTGCAAAAAAGTAAATTAAAGGGATAGAGATCAACATACAAGAGAGATTGGCAAATAAGCAAATTTTCAATCCTATATTTCAGAGAAATTTTGATGCTAGCATGGATATCATGTAAAAATGAACACTTAAGAGTTTTTCAGAGTTATTCAAGGTGTTCAATTTAATTCTGATAGACATGAGTCACAATGCCGAAAATCAATAGCGTAGTAAAGAAGGGGATGCCATGAATGAGAGGTAGATGAATTGGGTAGATCTAGAAATCTATGATTATTATTGAAGACATCAATTGCTCACTACGTATAAGATGCTGCACCATATTTCCACCAACATGTTGGCCATAGAAATTGAGGTGGTAAACTACCGAGCATCCCCAAACTGTGGTTAGACATGTCTATGTTTGTCAATGTTTAAATGGGAAAAATAACATCTTTTTTTGGTCTCATATGAAATGAATCTCAGGGCTTCACCCACTATATAATATTTTGGCTAAAAATGATATTATAAAAATATTTATGTGATTGTAACTTGTTGATAAGAAGTATCTTGGTATAGACCATTAAGAAAAAAAAGTTTAAAAATGAAATGTTTGGGGGTTGAAAATACTAGAATATAATCATTATTCTATGTTAATATAAAATAGGAATGCATTGATTGAATTTACATGTAATAACCCAAAATAATCAGGTGTCATATTAGAAGAAGAAGAGAAAATTAGAATGGATTTATTAGTCAAGATTGTTGTAGTTGCTCCAAACATAAAACATCAAAGGCTGATGTTTGTAATGGACTGCATGGTCTTGGAATTTTATGTTCCATCAAAGTTATAACCTGGAGGCATGTGGGATATTACTCCACACATGATTCTAGAAGAGAATTATCGAATGGGTTTATTAGTTAGGATTGTTGTAGTTGCTCCAAACACAAAACATTAGAGGCCAATGTTTATGATGGATTTCATGGTCTTGGGATTTTATGTTACACCAAAGCTATGGCTCAAAGGCATGTGGGATATTACTCCACACAGGATTACAGAATAGAAGAGTTGAATGGATTTATTATTCAAGATTGTTGTAGTTTCTCCAAACAAAAAACATTAGAGTTTGATGTTGTGATGGACTGCACAGTCTTGGCATTTTATGTTCCACCAAAGCTATGGCCCAAAGGCATGTATGATATTACTCGACACAATATTGAAGAAGAGAATAGTCAAATGGATTTATTAGTCAAGATTTTTGCAGTTACTTGAAATATAAAACATCAAAAGTTGATGTCTATGATGGACTACATGGTCATGGCATTTTATGTTCCACCAAAACTATGTCCTGAAAGCATTTGAGATATTAATCCACACAATTAATATTAAACATAAAATACAAGGCTAAAGTACAACTAGGAACATGGATTGATTACAAAACATTTATAATTATGTCCAAATCATTAATGCAAGATTCAAATGAGACCTATAAATTAAAAATAAAATTACACATTGAATGCTAGTGGTTTAGACATGTATAAAATGGAAATAAGTAATTATTTATTATCTAAAAAGGTATATTCTATAATTTTTTGTAAAATGGATTATTGAGTTGAATGAATACATTTATAGCTGAAATATGACTATATTAAGTAGTGTTATAAAATAATATGTTTATTATTTTCAAATGGGTATGTCTTCCTGATACGCATTACCTAATTAAATGTATAAGTGAGATGTGTATTATGATTGATTTGATTAAAAATCAATTAAGGTACTTTACTCAAATATGAAGAGCATAGGAACATAATCTTATCGTATAATTTATGTTACCAACTTGGTGAGAAATTCATTTTGTTTGATACCATTCTGCATTGTGATAATTTTGATTTCCTTATCTTAAATAGGATTGTTTTAAGAGTGTTTATGATTTAAACCAAGTTATTTTTCAATGATAAATCCTCCCTCTTGTTAAGGGATGATGAGTGAGAGGTAGGGAGTCTATTTTTGGTCACTCATCATCAGTTAATAAGATAAATGATAATAATATTCCATAGCATAGAGGATGAATGATGTGGATAATGGCCCATATTTTGAAATCCGATAATACTATTAAAAAAATTTACTAAGGTAATGTTATAGTTGTATATATTGTCAGTCCATAGTGCTTTCTAGTTTATGTGATTTCTTAAAGTCATAACAAATAGAGGCATACTTAGTATCTTTATGATTGGTTGTATGTGACAATGATTATACTTTCACATGTGATTCTCAAATGGTTTTGGTTACTTGCATCATCATTATCTTCTCTTTTGTGAATGGAAGGGTCACTCCTAGTAGGGAGGCATGTGGGAGAGCAATGGTATGTGGTTGGAGGAAAATTTCCTAGATGATGCTCTCCTTCTCTAGAGTTGAATTTGAATGTATTATGATATAGACACATCGTTAATATTATTTTTGATGAGATATTTCATGAAATTTATAGTTTACTACTATTCGTTTGACATTATTGTATTTAATTGCCTTACACAATAGTGGATATTGGCATGCATGTACATTTATTATTTACTATATTTACTTCAACAATGGTTATATTTGTTGAATGTAGATGATATGGTATACTCTAGTGTTCTCTTATTGTATTGTTGTACCTTTATGATTGTAATTATGTGCTATTATAACTTAAATGTTGAAATCATGTACCATTGTGTAATCTTTCAATTTCTCTATCATTGAAAACTTTCTATGGATTAACGTAATAAATTCACATATGATTAAATCAGTGAAGTTACTGTGTAAATTAAAATTATTATATTTAGTTCATTTTAGCATGATGACAATAGAATTATGTATTTTAAATGTTATATAAGCTATAATATCACATTGTTTATATGTTGATAAGACAATTAATAGTTAGTTGATATTTGTTAGCTTAAAAAAAATAGTGCACATTTTTCTAAATTAAAATTAGTAAGGTTTTAACAGCCAAAATAGGGTCTAAAATGAGATTAGGTTATCACAAATGTGTTTAAGGGGCTCAATATTCCCTAATCAGGTGTTATTATAACTAATCAAGAGTTTGGCTGCACAAACCACTCAATTAGTGAAAATTGATTCTAAAATGACTTAGGTAGTCATATATGTGTTTATTGGATTTGAGTATTTCCTAATTAGGTTCCCCATATAAATAATCAAATAATTAGTTAAATGAGACACTCAATTAAAACATATCAAGTTGAAAACAACATTATGTTATCATAGTTGTATTTACATGGCTCCATATGCCTTAATTGAGTGCCCCATTCAACCAATCAAGCAATTGGTTGCATGGAGCACTAAATTAGGAAAATTTGAGTATGAAATGACATTATGTTATTGTAAATGTGTTTATCTAGAGAAATATGCCTTAAATTAGTAACCATTATAATTAATCAAGTGTTTGGTTTCACGTGACACTCAATTAGGGTAAACCAAGTCTGAAATGACATTAATTTTTTTTCAAATGTGTTTAGGGAGCTCAATATGAATTAATAGAGTGCCTTATAAAACTGATCAAGGATTGGTTGCATGAGTTACTCAATTATGAAATATCGAGTCTCAAATGACATTAGGTTGTCATAAATATATTTAGGGGGCTTGGAATGCCCTAATTGAGTGCCCCATGTAACCAATTGAGAGTTGGTTGCACAAGGCACTCAATTAGTGAAAATTGAGTTTTAAATGAATTACATTTTTTTAATTGTGTTTAGGGGGCTTGATATGCCTTAATACAATTCCTCTTCTAATAAACATAGTGATTAGTTATACGAGAGCTCAATTAGGGAATATAAAGTATGAAATGACTTTTTCATTTTGTAATTATGTTTAGGGGGCTAAATATGCAATAATCAAGTGATTAATGAAACTGATAAATAAATTGATTGCACAAGGCATTCAATTAGTCCATATAAGGTCTAAAATGACAAAAAGTAGTTACAAATTAAGTCTAGAGAGTTTGATATTACATAATCAAGTATGCAACAAATAAAGTAATTGGTTGCATAAGCCACGTAATTAGTTAAAATAAAGTCCAAAATGATATTATGTTATCACAAAAGTGTTTACAGGGCTTGATATGCCATAATTGAGTGTCCCATGGGAATAATCTAGTAATTAGTTGCATGGTAAAAATAATTAGGCCATATTGGGTCTAAAAAGATATTAGGCTATCACAGTTGTGTTAGGGTCTTAATATGACCTAATTGAGTTCCACATGTAAAAAATAAATAAATTCATCGGAATGCGCTTAATTACGGAATATTTAAAATGACATTATGATTTTACATCTCTATTTAGGGGACTCGATATTGTTAGGAATTAGTCCTAACATGGGTATATTATTTAGTTTCATTATTAGTGATTTGGTTGTGCAAATCACATAGCATTAAATCATATAGGATATTGGTTATTAGAACAACCAATCCTAAAGTATTATTGTTGAGGTTGTTTGTTAGTTCTTCATTTTTCACAACTAATCTATTGTTGGAAGTCTTGTTAAAAGCATTTTTATATATTGTAATCTCTCAATTAATAAAAATAATGTTGCTGAGATTGAACCCCAAGAAATCTTTGTGCCTATGTACATTTGAGCATTCAGCGCTTTCATACATTATAGATTAATCCTAATAGTGGTATCAGATTAGGTTGTCATGGCCCTGTCTGTACCTACCATTCACTGTTTTATGTATCAAATTAGATTGATGGATATGTTATGCAGACCATGAGCAAAAGCCATTGTAGTCTATTCACCCCTAGTTGAACTTGTCAATGAATTACAGTACTCACCACATGCACATTTACTGGCTCCACCATCCATCTGCATTTTTCTTGTTTCCTTTCCACCTTGTTCACTTCTGTCCACAGTTTTCTCACCTATTTTATCCTCTGTGTGCATTCGAAAAATCATAAAAATAATATATATATATATATATATATATATATATATATATATATATATATATATACATATATATATATATATATATACACATATATATATATATATACACATATATATATATATATATATATATATATACATATATATATATATACATATATATACATATATATATATATATATATACATATATATATATATATACATATATATACATATATATATACATATATATATACATATATATATATATATATATGTTTCTGATATTGTTGTCTTTGTGTATTGTTTTCCCAAGCTATTTGTATCCAAATTCAATGGAAAATTAATAAAAATGATGTCTCTTGGGAAAGAAGAAGAAAAAAAAAACATAGTATATTACTAGTGCTGGACTTATAGCTCTTTGGTGGAAGATTTTCGTTTGAAGGCTCCCTGACCAGATTGTTCCCTCCACGACAAAGTCAACCACCTGAGCATACAATATTCTGTAGTCTTCTGTTGTTCGTTTCTTGAGGAAATCTCCAAGCGATTGGTCCCTATCGTCCAAGGCATCTACTATTCATCACGACGAGCACCAGCAATTACAAAAGGACCAAGCTTCCCATTCAGAATTCTACCTGTGCTACACTTGTTTGAGATCTGCCTCAGAGAGTTTCACATTACATCAAAAGTCTCCACAACTTCGGATCGTGGCATAGAACTTCACCTTGGCTGTGGTTTAGACACAGCTCGACCTACCTCAACCTTGATAACCTTCGCTGTTTTTTGATCCCTTGCGGCATCCCCGGATCTCCTTCGACGTACCTCCTGTATTTACGCAGATCGAGCCACGACTCCTTGAATGAAATTGTGTCGATCGGTTTATGTAGACCCCTGTACTCCATCTGAGATCCCTCTTTATCAATCCACGAGCTCTTTGGCAAGTTAGCTCCAGGTAAGGCTCACCTCAGTCAAGAGTAAATTTAGCCCCCTGTTCGTGAGATCCACCTCAACTTGTTTAGTTACACACTGTAAACATTGTATCAAACTTAGAAATTCCATCAATCGACTGTCATTCTCGTAGCATATGGTTTCATCGTCAAATCACTCGGCCTCCATATGGCTAACCTCCATGACGACTAACGACTGCGGTTATCAATCTTGCCTACATTCTTTCTTGCTCTCAAGATCCTCCTTTCCGTATGGAGATAGACCAAACCAATTAGGCGGCGGTGTAAGAGTCTCTCTCTTCCTTTTTATTTGATGAAATATATTTATATATTAACTAAATAGAAATATACAAATAATTCATTAAAAAATAAAGACGGTATGAAAGCATGTCACGTTAAAGTAGTTAGAATTTAGGAGTAAAATCACAAGTATCATAATTTAGGCAAAGCTTAGAAACAAATCACCAATTCATTAAAAAGGATAACTTTTAAACACCAAGAGTCTTTGTTTTAGGTTTTTATGTTTATCTTCTTTGAAAAGCTCATAGTTTTAGGTCTATTCATGATCTTTAAACTTTTAGTGAGTAGTTTAGGTATTTAGGTTTAGTGGTGTTGGTTTAGTATTTATATTTTGTTTATAATACTACAATTTGTATTTGTATTATATGTTTAGAATTATATTTAAGTTATAGTGAGAGTCATTATTTAAAAGATGAGTACTTTAGAATTTATATATTAATTTTTTTTTTAAGTATTTCTAGTTTGTTGTGTTTTTGTTTTTGTTTTTTTTTAATTTGGTACCATCAATAAATTGACATTGAATTATTTTCAAAATCAGGGTACTTAAAGGTTTTTTTGTAAAGTATGTTATATTTTGTTTTGTTGTTTTTTTTCATATTATCGTGAGTCATCAAATAAGTCATAAAGGTAGTTTTTAATAAAATAGGGGTTTTATCACATATTTATATTCGAATGTATTTTTAGTTGAAACCAACATTCAAGTTTTTCGCTCCATGTTAGAATTAAGGGGGAATGTTAGGAATTAGTCCTAACATGGGTATATTATTTAGTTTTATTATTAGTGATTTGGTTTTGTAAATCATGTAGTATGAAATAATATAGGATATTGGTTATTATAAAAACCAATCCTAAATTAGTGTTAAGGTTGTTTGTTAGTTATTAGTTGTTCACAACTAACTTATTATTAGAAGTGTTGTTAAAAGCATTTTCTTATATATTGTAATATCTTAATTTATAAAAATACTTTGTTGAGATTTACCCCAATAAATCTCTATGCTTGTGCACATTTGAGCCTTCAGCTCTTTCATGCATTATGGATTAATCTTAGCATATACGGCCTAATAAATTTTTTACATGCAACCAAATAAATAATTGGTTACATGGGGCATTGAATTATGGAAATAGAATTTAAAATATCATTAAGTTTTCATAAATGTGTTTAGCGAGCTTGATATTCCCTAATTGAAATCCACATGCATCCAATTGAGCAATTAGCTACACATGATGCTTAATTAGGGAAAATCTAGTATAAATGACATAGGTTTTCACAATTATGTTAACGAGGATTGATATTTCTTAATTGAGTGCCCTTTATAATCAATCAAGTGATTAGTTGCACATGAATCTAAATGACATTATGTTGTCATAATTATGTTTAGGGGTTTCAATATGCCATAACTAAGTGTCTGATGCAACTAATTGAGAAATTAGTTACACATGCCACTCAATTATTAATAATCCTGTCTAAAATTACATTAGGTTGTCATAAATGTGTTTATGTTGCTCAATATGCCCTAATTGAGTACCTATTACATGAGGTATTCAATTAAGGAAAATTGAGTCTAAAATGACATTAGGTTATCACAAATTTATTTTCAAGGGTCTATATGATGTAATTGAATTACCCATAAAACGAATCAAGCAATTAGTTGTTTAAGGCAATTATTTAGGGCATATCGAATCTAAATTTTCATTGGGATTTACAAATTATGCTTAGGGGTCTCAATATGCCCTAATTGAGTTAGTTAGTGAAAATAGAGTTTATAGTGACATTAATGTTTTTTAGTTGTGTTTTGGGGGCTTGATATGACTTAATACAATTTCCCTTGTAATAAATAGAGTGATTAGTTGTATAGGGCACTTGATTATGGCATATCAAGTGTAAAATGACATTTTCTTGTTGTAATTTTGTTTAGAGGGTTGATATTCCATAATCAAGTGTCTAATTCAACCAATCAAGAAATTGATTTCACATTGCACTTAATTAGTTCATTTCAGGGCTGAAATGACAATAGATAGTGAGTCTAGGGGCTTCAATATTACCTAAACAATTATGAAAAAAATGAATTATTAATTGCATATGGAACTTAATTATGTAAAATCAAGTCCAAAATTATATTAGGTTGTCAAAAATGTGTTTATGGGGATTTATATGCCATAATTGACTACGTCATGAAAAGATTCAAATAATTGGTTGCATGGGGAAAATAATTAGGGCATATCAATAATAAAATCACGTTAGGATAATGAAATTGTGTTAGGGGACTTATATGACCTAATTGAGTTCCCAATATAACCAATCAAGAAATTATTTAAAAAAGGCATTCAATTATGGAATATCAAGACTAAAATTACATTAGTTATTGTAAGTCTATTTAGGGGGCTCAATATTCCTTGATCAAGTTTCCCCATGCAACCAATAAGGGAATTGGTTGCATATGGCACTGAATTATGGAAAATAGTGTTTCAAATATCACTAAGTTTTCACAAATGTGTTAAGGAGGCTTGATTTTCCCTAATTGAGATTCTCGTACAACCAATTGAGAAATTGGCTACATAAGGCACTCAGTTAGGGAACGTCAAGTTTAAAATGACATTAGGTTTTTGTATTTGTTTTAATGGGGCTTGATATCTCCTAATTAACTACCCTATACAATCCATCAAATGATTCATTGCACATGAATCAAAATTACATTAGGTTGTCATAATTTTTTTAGGGGTTTTGATATGCCCTAATTATGTGTCTCATGAAACCAATTGAGAATTTGGTTACACATGGAACTAAATTATTGAAAATTAAGTCAAAAATGACATTAGGTTATCACAAATGTGTTTTTTTCTCAATATTCCATAATTTAGTTCCCCTTACAACCAACCAAGAGATCGGTTACATGAGGTAGTTAATTAGGGGAAACTAAGTCTAAAATGGCATTGGACTATAAAAAAAATATTTTCATGGGTCAATATGCCCTAATTGATTACTCAAAAAACCAATCAAGCAATTGGTTGTGTGAGGTAGTTAATTAGGGTATACCAAGTCTAAAACTACATTAAGCTATCAAAATTATGTTGAATTATAAATTATAATAATGTGAAAATGAGTGTTCCTCTCTATTGTATTAAAAGTAGCCTTGTATTTATAACAATGGATGAGTCCTAACCCTTCCAAAAATTTAGTCAATAAGGTCAACCAACATGACCCAATTTTAATAAAAAGTTACTATTATGCATTGAACTAGGTCAGCCTAATCGACTTAGTTATGTAATGTGTGCTTTAATTTTTATAATAGGGTTTACTTGACATATTAAGTAGGAAAAGAGGGTGTTTTCTTAGTGAGGGGATATTTGAAAGGGAAATTGCTTAGGGAAATATATAAATGGGGTTTGTTTTCTTGTGAAGTTGGATAAATAGAATTTTTAATGTGTTTAGGTAATGATATAGATGATTAAAAATATTATATAACACTAATAGTCTTACCACCCCTTTATTGGTGCACCCTTTAAGGTGTGCACTCAGAGACATCAAAACTCGATAGGTTCATGCAAGAGAGAAAGTGTTAGTAAATTTTGAAAATATTATGTCTATACACACATGAGGTATCTATAAGTGCAAACATATAAGTTTGAGGTGTCACAAACCTAAAAAAATAATAGGGAAAATACTATAGAGCCTTGATTATATTAATCATTACATGGTTCTAAGTTTTTTTGAAAGTGTTTGCATAGGGTTTGAACTCATGTTTCCTGATCTAGGTGGTTATAAAACACATATAGATCCATTTCAGGGATAGTGACAAACAAGTGAGTTATAGAAATAGAAAATAAGATATATGCACCTCTCCTTCATTTATTTTTCCATTTCAAATATAGGAAGTGCAATATCAATCTACCCATTCACATTCAAATTCATATGACTATTTCCTTATTTTATATAATTTGAATATTCATAGTTCTAATTCGTTTAGGTAACATTAATAAAAAAATAATCAATGCGTGCATATTGAGCCACCTAAACACATTTGTGACAACATAATATCATTTTAGACTTGATTTGACCTAATGAAGTGACTCGTGCAACCAATTACTTGATTGGTTGTATTAGGAACTCAACTATGGCATATAAAGACCTCTAAAGATAAATACAATAACTTAATGTCATTTTAGTCTCAATATACGCTAATTGAGTTCCTTGTACAAAAATTATATCAATTGATTGCATTGAGAGATTGATTAAGGAGTATCAATTCCTCTAAAAATAACTGTGACAACTAAATGTAATCTTACATTTTATTTTCCCTAATTGAGTAGTGACATCAAAGATTGGTGGTGTGGTGTAATTTCCATGCATAAATAATCAATGAATGACATGAAAATCATAATTCAACATATAAAAAAACCCACCTAAAAGAAATCAGACAATAAAAAAATTATATATAGATATGCATCTAAATTTTAGAAAAACAAACAAACTTAAAACACATTGTTGATTAAAATAGAAAAGAGTGGAGAACATAAGAAAATAACTAGTTATGATGGATAACACTCCTTGTTTCTCTCAAACCCTATCTCCAATGATACTACCACCATCTTCATTACCACACATGTATTTAACTATAATTAAATATTAAAATAAAATAATTATAGGAAAAGTAGTAGCAGCTGGGTAGGAGCATAAATAGTAGAGGAAATGGGATGGACATCACAATTTGAAATAAAATAAGATAATAAAGAAAATTAATGAATTCAAATCAATACGTTTGGAATAATGTAAGATAAAATGCAAACATAAAACATAAAAATTACTAAATTACAATGATTAATGACTACCTCTAAAATATACAATAACTAGAGAATCAAATGAGAATTGAATAATTTCCAATAAAAAAATCAACTATTGTGGCAAATAATATAAGTAATCTTATGAGGTCTTAAAAATATTCAAGTCTATTAATATAATAGTTAGTTAATTTGTATAAGCTAACATTAATTTATTAATATTAAATATTTTATTAATTAAGTCAATTGCTTAAATTAGGAAAAAATAAATTGATTTAATTAAGACTAAATAAGTGTGGGATATTAGCAAATTGCTAAAGTTATTAGATTATATTTAAAATAAATTTATATTAATTATGTTTAGTATTGATTAATTAATTCAAATAAATGATGAGATATGTACATTTTGAGGTGCCTCTCTTTTATTTGTCACATAGTTTCATCCATTGAAGGGTTCCACGTAGACTAATGATTACATCACCTTCTCTAAAATAATCCTATTAATTGGTGATAGTTGGCCTCAATCTACTTATACCACTATGTTGGACATGAAAAAATAGTTCGTAGGAAAAAAGGGCTCCAAACTAAACTACATGCTCAAATATTTTATGATTTTTTTTATCACCTTCTTGAACAAAGAATACAAATTGCCTTATGAAAGTCAAATGAATGTTAAATTTAAGATAAAACTTTTAATAAACATAAATTTTGACATTATGCTCCACCACAACCTCATGCCTACTTCCTCACCCTCCTTGATTGTGATTGTAAGTTACACCACTAAAGGCCTTTGGAATGTAATGAGGGAGTTTCAAAAACATGCAACCTCCTTGCATTGAATTATAACTAAGGGTGAGAAGGTGTGTTAGGAACATGTGTCCTACCCTTCTCTTTGAATTATTAGTGTATTAGTCACTATGGATGCATATGATTTGTAAGTCATCCCTTGAGCATATTTGAATTATCCCACATACATCAGAGGTAGTGGTTGTTAAAATAGTTTTAGTATTTAAATAAGTGTTTAGGCTAGTGAAGGCATCTGTAAATATTATTGTTCAAAGTTTGATCAAAGGAGTTTTCCCCATCAAAGTGGCCTATGATCTAAAGGATATTTTGGGTTATTTTTCAAAGTTCATTTCATTGTTCATTTATTTTTTATGGTTCTTAAATCTATGCAGAAGGATCGTCACATATGTTATCAAAGCACTTTCTCAGCCTACAAGTAGATTTTAGATTTTATTTTAATAGTGTCTTTCCAAAAGCTATGTCATTTATGAAAATATTTTTCCTTTCCTCTATTTTTTACATATTCATTACAAGTTCAGATAAGGGTAAATACCCCTCTACATAACTATAGGAAGTACTTGGGCACAAGCCTTAAAACTCATTATGAGGAGTACCAGAGGAACCCCAAAGTAGTTGGACCATTGAGAGGACCTACCAATGAAAAATGAAACAACCCCATCTTGATTGACTAGTTTACACCTGATAAACCATTAGTTATCACTTAGGAGTAAATATGTAGCTAAAATGTTTCCAAAGAGCGGTACTCATTCAAGTAACATTGATAGCCAGAGGGACTCCTTAAAACCCTTAGGTAGCTAAATAGACTTAGGGCCCATACCCAACATAATAGTTTCAAAATACCAACAATATAGTGATCATAGTTGAGAGCATTTGGTCATCATGCACTTGTAGATAGGCTTTTGGTAGGACCAACCAAGTGGCAATCTTTTTTTTTAAGTAAATTTTTTTTATTTTTTCACCATAGCTCTCCCTCTATAGTTTCATTGACTATAATAATTTATTGAAACACCTGAAATTCCATTCTAAACTTTTTTTTCTTGAAGGTCCATATCAAAATTCCATGTCTATTAGCAAGAATCCTCAATTTTTGATTTATTTGGGTTTTGTTATAACTTTTTTAATTTTTTACCTCTTGCTTAGAAACTTTCCCATAATGTTCCTCTACCTTTTATGTTCCTTTGTCCCTCTTGGAAAAAATTTATATTTTTTTCCACTATTAATCTAAAATTGCCCTTGCCTTCATTAATCATAACCAGAAGGTGCCAAAAAACTAGTAAAAGTACATTTACCCCTTCCGATTGAGCCCAAATTAAAATTTTGCCTTATTGACCATGTTTTAGAATGTGTTTTTCTATCCCTTGCCCAAAAAAAATCTAGTTATGGTAACCACCCATGTAAGCACAAAGATCTTGGAGGAAAAAATTACAACATTGAAATCTCAAGTAACCGAGTTAACTAATATGATGCACGGACTGAATAGGCAGAATATCCTTTTGCTCAACACATTAAAAAAGGAGTCTTATTCATCAAATAATAGTTTATATTCTCCCCACGTATTATGTGGGTCCAAGCTTGACTTTCCATGGTTCATTGGTACAGATCCTATAGGATGGATATGTCAAGCTAAGCAATTCTTCAACCTTCACAATACTTATTCTATCAACAAAGTTACAATCACTTCCTTACATTTGGAACAAGAATAAATCTAATGATATCATTAATATCTAAATTCAAATGATGATCTTGATTAGAAAACATTTGCATCCTTACTTCCGGTTAGGTTTGGTCCCTTAGCATTTGAGGATTTTATGAGCTCTCACCAAACTCCACTAGACAAGAACCGATCATGATTATCAGATTAAATTTGAGAAACTAGCTAATCATACTAAAGAGTTATTAGATGACTTCTTCAAGAGTTATTTCATTAGTGGCCCCAAAGAGCCAATCTGTTGGAGGTGAAAATATTTCATCCCAACAACATGATGGATGCCTTGGGTTTGGATAAGTTAGAAAAAGATAAACTCTTAGCATAATGTTGACACCCCACTTTTCCACCTATAAAGAGCACAATGAACTAATAATCAGTCACAACCACACCAATAAATTTCCTTACTAAAGTAGAGATGTGGGTTATTAAGGAGAAATGATTATGTTATAATTGTGGTAACAAATGGGTTAAGATTCATAAGTATGTCACATAACAAATCTACTTGATAGATTTTGAATCAACATCAGAGAAGGACAACAAGCTTGATATCCTAGAATTATATGATTCTAAATTATAATAAAGCCCCTTAGAGATTTCAATGGATCAAGAGTCTCAAATTAAGATCTCTCTACATTCACTAGAAGGTGTTATCACCCCTCAAACCATGAAAGTCAAGGGGTTATTTAAAAATATCCTTTTCACAATCCTCATTAACTCTGGGAACACGCATTATTTCATCGACCCCTACATTTCTAAGCAAGCAAATGACTTTGTACACCCATGTTCTAGTTTTGAAGTAATGATTTCTAATGGGGGAACATTGAAATGTAAAGGGAAGTGTCAAAATGTGTGTATCACAATAGGCAATTACACTCTTCACTTAGATATGTTTTCCCTACCCATATGAGGATGTGGTGTGGTTTTAGGGTTATAGTGGATCTGCACATTAGAATCTATTTTATGAGACTTCTATAAGTTTTGGATATAATTCATAGAATCACACCTTAAAAGGGTTATTTCTCAGATCTTCTCACATCATCATTTCCCATCACAAGGACAAGCTTTTGAATAAAGGCTCACATGGGTCATTTCCCAATTGCACTCCATCCAAATCCAAATCCCCGCTACTACTAACTACCCTACTAATTTACAAGCCATCCTCAAAAAGCATGCAACCATTTTTATAGAGATAATGATTTTCCCCCTTCACACCTTGAAGATCATTGCATTTTGCTCCTTTTAGGAAGCATTCCACCTAGCATCTGGCCATATATTACTCCTCGTCTATGAAATATTGAGATTAAGCAAATAGTATGGGAACTCCTTAAGTTTGGTGTTATTCTCCCTAGCACCAACCCATACTCCTCCCTAGATTGACTTCTATGCCCTTAACCACCTCACTATCAAAGATAAATTCCCAATTATGTTCATCGATGAGCTTCTTGATGAGCTCTATGGGGCAAATTGTTTCTCCAAATTAGATCTTCATTCAGGTTATCATCAAATCCACATGCATGTTGATGACATTTTAAAGATAGGCTTTCACACTCATGATGGTCACTATGAATTCTTAGTCATGCCATTTGGACTTACAAATGCCCCTTCAAAATTTTAGGTACTAACGAATAAAATCATTCAAATTTTCCTCTGTAAATTTTATTTAGTTTTCTTTGGTGATATTTTTATCTACAACCACACATGGGCCTAGCATCTTCATCATATTGATGGGGGATTACAACTTCTAGTAGAGAATTAATTATGTGCTTGCAATCAAAGTGTTTCTTAGGTCAAGAGGAATTTGAGTATCTAGGGCACATAATTTTAGCTGATGGGGTCCATGTGGATCCAAAATAATTAGTGTCATGAAGCATTGGCCTCGACCATCAACCCTCAAGAGACTTCATGGATTTCTAGGACTTACAGGATACTACTACAAGTTTTTCAAGGATTATGAAAAGATTGCAGCTCCTTCGACTTCATTATTGAAGAAGGATACATTCACATGGGATTCCATAGCTAACTAATAATTTATGGCACTCAAACAAGCTGTGTAGAAAATCATTTTTGGCCATGCCAAACTTCACCAAAAATTGCACCATTGAAAGTGATGCTTGTGGCAATAGCCTAGGTTTTTTTCTTATCTAAGAGGGTCATCCCATTGCTTTCAATAACAAATCCATTGATATAAAAAATTTGTTCTGTCTACATATAAAAATTAAATGATGGCAATTCCACATGCAGTAAAAAAATGGAAGCCATTCTTGGGAATCATTTTTGCATCAAAACTAATCATGAAATTTTGAAATATTTTATAAAACAATAGGTCTCATCACTAAAAAAATAAAAATAGGTCATTAAACATGGGCTATGTTTATGAGATTCTTACAAGAAGGGTAAAGACAATGTCATGGTAGATTCTCTCTTACATACATTCGAGGACCAAACTTCCCTTTCTACCATCTCCATGCCCATTCTGAACTAGTTGGAATCTATACACCAAGGGTATGAAAATGATCCCTCCTTACACCACATCATTCAACAATTGGCCATTAACCCATCTGTAATACGACATTATTCTTGGGATGGTGTTTCTCTATAATATATGGGTCATATGGTGGTTCCCCAAGTATAGACCTTCATCAATCCATATTCTATGAAATACATGTTTCTCCATTAGTAGAACACTCAGGATTTCTTAAAACATATGAGCGAACACATCAAACTTCTTCTGAAAGGGGATGAAAAGGTAAATTAAATAAATGGTGGTTGAATGTGATACCTACCAATGCAACAAAAGTGAAATAGTAATGATTCCTAGTTTTCTTGATTTGTTGCCCATTCTTACTAGAATCTAAATAGATATTTCTATGGATTTCATTTAGGGGCTCCCTAAATCAAGAGGAAAAATATTGATACTAGTCATGGTAGATTGCCTCTCTAAATATAGTCATTTTTGTGCCCATAGCCCTCCCTATACAACATCCACATTCGTACAAGTTTTCTTAGATCAAATCTTTTTCCTTCATGGCATCCCTTCAATAATCATCTCCAATCGTGATGCAAATTTCACTAGTGATTTTTGGATGGAGTTATTCTAATGCACATACACACAACTAAAGATGAGCTTCGAGTATCACCACCAAAAAAATGGCCAGACATAAATTGTCAATAAATCTTTGGAAACATTCCTTCATTTATTTGCTTTAGAATAACAACACTAGTGGGAAAAGTGGATTACCCTCATAGAATGGTGGTACAATACCTCCTACCACACTTATACTAAAATGACTCCATATAAAACACTATATGGTTAAGAACCCCCCACCACTTCTCGCATATACCTAGGTAGTTCAACACTTTAGGCAATCAACACTACTCTCCAACATAGGATTAGATTCTCAGTAGCCTATGGGTAATCTCCATCTGGCACATAATTGAATGAAGTAACATGTTGATCAACACCATTTTGAGTACACCTTTCAACCCAAAGATATGGTTTTTATTCATCTATATCCATACAAAGAAACATCCCTAAAACTAAAAGGGTGTCATAAGCTTGATTTGTAGATTTATGGGCCATATAAGTTTCTCTGATAGATTGGGTATATTTTTTATAAGTTGGAGTTTCCACCTTCCTCTTGATTTCACCTAGTCTTTCATGTCTCATGTTTGAAGAGAGTTATTGGAACCACCATTAGAGTGCAAATAGTTTTACTAGAACTTGATAATGAAAGCTTCATCCTTCTCGAATCAAAATCAATCCTAGATAGGTGTACCTTCCCACTTCACTCCCACTCAATCATGGAAGTCTTAATTCAGTGGTATGACTTACAACCAAAAGATACAACATAGGAACCATTATTCTAAATTTAGCAAGGATTCCCACATCTAAAGATTTGAGGATAAATATTTTTCTAAGGGAGAGGGGATGTTAGGAATTTTTTACTACCCTTATCTTTGCAGTATTAGTGCATTAGCTGCTATGGATGTATATTCTTTGTAAGTCATTTCTTGAGAATATTTAAATTATCCTACATACATAGGAAGTAGTAGTTGTTGGAATAGATTTAGTATTTAAGTAAGCGTTGAGACTTAATGAATGCATCCATGAATATTATTGTATTGAGCTTGCTCAAAGGAGGGTCCCCCCTCAAAGTGACCTACGATCTAAAATTTATTTTGGGTTATTTTCCAAAGTTCATTTATTTTTTTTGTAGTTTATAAATCTATGTAGAAGGATCCTCACAAGGTGGTACAATAGCCACCATTTTTTCCAATGCCTCCTAATTTAATATCTACGTGCAAGGTTGAAGTAGCTAGCCAATATAGCCATCAAATGTTACATTTTAAAAGTGCCTTTTAAAAATAAATTGATTAATTTTTGTAAGGGGATGAAAGCTTGTTTAATTTATTTTTAAATTTGTATTTTGATAATTAAATTCAATGGAACATTTCCCTCTTATATCATTCACACCAATAGGGGTTTCAAAATTCACTATTTGTGCATCAAGAACCCATACAACATTTCAATACTCATCTCTAATTTTGATAGATTAGAGAAAATAAGGCTCATGTTTTCAAGAGAACATTCAACATATAAGATACATATTAATTGAAAAAGTGAGTTTCATAAGATAAAATTACTACAAATAGACTCATATTTTTTACAAGTATTTTCTCAACAATTTTTACTTCGGATAAGGTATTAAAGACATGAATGAGAAAGTGAGGACTAACAAAGGTTTCATCAACTTCTCTAAAATATTGTAGATGCACATCCAATAATTGATGATTGAAAATTATTGATTTGTAACACCAATGTTCCATTAGATCCAACCATTAGATAATAATTTAATAATAATATTCATTTATTCAAAAAAAAATGATAATGCTCATCACCTTATCAAAATAAAATTTCTTAAAATAATTGATTTCACATAGCATTGCAACAAAAATAGTAAGTACCAATCCATTAAGAGGCTAGAATGAAGAACATGATGTGGATTTATTGATTACTAACAATGCAAGGGTGATGTTGACTTCTTATCTATGGATAGAAATAGGACTTTTAAATGGAGCTTTAGGATAGAGTTGAGATATAATATTCAAAATTGGGAGTGCCCCATCGAAACCACCAACATATGCTTTGGTGGAATTTGACTATTACTTCATAATGTCATTTGAAGATGCATCTCCACATATGATTCTAATTATACCAATACAAATGAGATGCCTATGCCAACTACCCTTACAATTGTCTTAGGAATTAACAATATACAAATCACATATGTTGACTTTTCCCAAAATAAAAAGTAATAATAAACAAAAGAGAAAACAAAATTAACATTTTTAGCTATATTTCATATAAAGCCCTTGAAAGGAATCAAAATTTCACTCTATTTTCAAATGGATAGTTTTGAATTGACATGGCAATTGAAAATTCACATATCAAATGTCTTAACACTTAACAAATCCATAATTTCTATAAAACTTACGAAAAGATAAGATTTGATTTTTATTTATTTATCACATATCAAATCATTACATAGACTAAGAATATTACCTCCTTTCACAAGAATACACTATCTTATCAGTACATTAAAATGGCCAACAATTAATCACTTTCATATTTAAGTTATTTTGGTGTCTATTTATATTAACATATGGAAATTCAAAGAAAATAAATTTGATATGCCTAAACTCATTAGCAACATAATCATATGGCCTTTCCCATATGAGCATATAAGACATTTAAGAGTGGAAAAGTAAAGGATTAAAAAAGGGGGAAGAACAAATATTTTGATTATTGGTGAAATAAATGCATAAATGAATAAATATATCATATATGTTCATCTATGTTTTATTAATATTGTATTATTTTTTGTTTTTATTTTGAATATTATATTTAATAAATTGAAAATGAAAATAAAAAATAGTTATAATTGTAATAATATATTTCAATTGAAATATATTTTTTTGTATAAATTATCATACTAATAAAAATAGATATAAAATTTGTTTTAAGGCCTAGAATACCACACACCTTTTTTATGATTGAGAAGGTAGCTTACATTATATAAGACTATCTTATACTTTCACAATGAAAAAGGTACCTTAATCCATTTCAAATATATACTTTATCCATTACAAAATTTAAACTTGTGACATCTCTTTCAAGAATAAAAAATTAATATAATTTATATTTTTATAAATAATAAAAATTTATTTTTATATTATATTATAAAAAATATTACTAACTCAAATATCTTAAATACATATCTAATAAATACTTTAAAAAATTTAATATAATATAAATATTTTGAAGTTATTATCACATTTAACACACATATAAAAAATAATTACTAAAAAAATATAATTTAAAATGAGATAGTCTTATCTAATACATCACACTATAATAACTACCTTTCACTTGATGGAATAATACAATGTGGTATCGTAATTAACTATTACCATAATAACCTAAATATATTATTGTTTATCCTCACATAACACAACTCTTATAATAGTTAGGTCTTAGATAACCTTTGACATATAATGTTTAGATAGTATAATGGTGAGATTTACCATACAAAACACATTATAATGCTTATCCTTGCCTAAATGCTTGTCTTTACCTAACAAAGCACATATTAATATAGAAGGGGAAAAAAAAATGTAAAATTTTGATAACCAAAATTCTTATCATAATAAGTTTAAATACAATAATTTTTACTCTCACCCATAAAAACATAATTATCTATTAAAATAATAATTTTAAATGGGACAATTCTTATGTTCCCTTGACACAAGTTATAATAATTTATTGCAATATAATAAAAAAAAAAATGGGTAAATAATTATCCTCATGTTAATATAATTTTAAGTAGAGCTCCACAAAATCGCATAATCCCATGGGTTATCATCATATGTTTAAAGTATAGCTTCACAAAATCGCATGAGTTATTATCATTTGTTCAAGTTGTATTTTATATTTAAGAAATGAAATTTTTTATTAAATTTATATTTATTAATTTATATTTAAATAGGTTTTAAAATTTAATTTAATTTAAAAAATATTAAAATATTTTTATAAATATTTTTATAAAAATAATGATAAAATTTAAATATAAATTTATTTAAAGTTTTACAAACACTGGGTCTATTATCATTTATAAAAGGTAAACTTTATTTTTAATAAAATAAAATATTTTAAAATTAAAATTAAAATTATTAATAAAATAATAATAAAATAAACTTTATTTTTAATATAAAAAAATATTTTAATTTTTAAAATAAAAAATTGTCAATTTTTTTTTTAAAAATGAAAATCACATTTGAAAATTGTCACCATGATTTGATTAATATCATTTTTACATAAAAGTGGTATGTAAATCTTAATAACTTTAAAAGTGATTATTCACATTTGAGTTTTTAAAAAAATCCAAATACCTATTATAAAGTAGATTTATATAATATTTATTTTCCTTAAAAATTTATAACGTCATTTTATTATATATTTAATGATATAAACATATAAGACCACTTTGTATTTTAATGTTTATATAAAAAAATACACAATTCTTTATATATTTTATAATTTATTTATTATATACATAAATAATTAATTATTTATACACAAAAATACTTAATTTTTTATAAATGGAAATTGTTAATTTTTTATATTCTTAGGATCCTAATCCCTATACATAAATATACCCAATTCCCTATACACGAAAATACCTAAATCTTTATATATCTTGTACCTACTTTTTATACATAAAGATAAAAATTCTCAACTCTCTAAAATGAATCAAGAAAGAATTATTTTAATCCTCTATACACAAAAATACCTAATTTTCTATACATCGAAACCCCTAATTCTTTATATTCCTGAAACCCTAATCCGTATACACAAAAATACCAAATTCCCTATACACCAAAATACCTAAATCCTTTTATAACCTACTCCTTATGCGCGGAGATAGGGATTTTCCTAAAGCCCTATAAAATGAGTCGGGAGAGAATTGCTATAAAACAAAAACAATGTGCCAAAAATAAATAAGACAATATGGAGCACTGGTTTGTGACAATGAAAATGATGGCAGACACAGATAATTTCTCTAAGTTATCAGCAGCGCCAAAACATGTATTGGAAAAAATATTGGCTTGGCTTCCAGCAGACAAGGTATACCAAAATCGTATCGTCTCTCAAGAATGGAATAGTTTGTTATCTTCTAACAGATTTTTAAATTTATGGACCCGTTCCTCTGGGAGAGATCCATTGTTAGTGTTGTGTAAAATGGATGATGAAGAAAAGCATGCTAATTTGGCATTTTCCTTCTCCAGAGGGACATGGACGACTTTGCCATCTCCATTGCTTCCAAGCAGAGTAAGTGGAAGCATGTTTTCTTATCATGGATCAGCCTCTGGTCTATTCTTAATGGATGTTGCGATTACCACTTCCTCGGCTCATGGTTTTGTGGGTTTTGAGAGAAGACTGTGTGTTTGCAATCCATTTATGCAAACCCTTTTTGCCGTTCCTCCAATGCAAGCGCAGATGCATCTGATGCAGACAGGGATTGTGGGTTTGGGAAAGGAATCAGTTGAGTCTAACAAAGAACGCTACAAGGTGGTTGTTGTGGCCCATGGTAATGATGGAAGAGGACAAACCATCAATATCTATGATTCTTCTCAAAACACATGGAAGAAAACTCTGGTCTTTCCTGGTGATATTTGGCTAAATAGATATCCTGATATGGTTATTTCTAACTCTTTCCTTTTCTTCATGACAGGGCATCCCAAAGGGATTATGGTGTACAACACCCAAAGCGAAAATCAACCAGGTAATAATAGTGATAATTTGTCAGGCATGAGTTTTGTATCCTTTCCTCCGGCCCCACAAAATCTGTGGCTTCAGCTACCATTGGAACGTAGGCCTAGAATGCCATGGTCACAACTTGTTGCTTGTGGGAAATCTGTGCTGCTACTAGGAGCCTTGCTAAATACTCCTTTCCAGACTCAAGCTCAGGTTATTCTCTATAGATCTGATTTTTTGGAAGATATTATTATATGGGAGCTTCATTTTGAATCCAAGGACAATTTGTTTTGGACTGAGATTGCTCATATGCCCCCATTTGTGATCCAACGTTTTAAACATGAACTCAAAAATGGTATGCAGGGTGTTGGAGTAGGGGAAAACATTTGCTTAATAATGCATGGTTGCAAGGAAGTGGTTTCATATAATTTAAGATGTGGGTCATGGCATTGGTTCCCCATTTTTCCAGAAGCACCTATTAATCTAGAGTCGGTGAAGGGGATGGCTTTTGAACCTAGGCCTACTGCGAAGTTCTGAGTCTAGGCCAATGAATTGAATCAATTCAAAGAAGATTTGTGGCAGTTCCACTGGGAATTCATTTATGCAGCTTCTGGATTCGATGTTATTAAACAACATTAGATGATTGGATACATCGAGTCAATTTTGAATTTTGATTTGCATTTCTTTATTCTTATTTTCAAGTTGAATTGAGACATTTGGAGTCATGCCATCAAATTATCCTCTGCAAGGGCAGTTTGTAAGGTTGTTTTTGTTTCAAAATCATAAATTTAAATGTAGTTTGATATAGTTTGATATTGCACCTTCCATATGGGACTTGCTTGAGAAGTTCTTGAAACTATATAGTCTAGAATTTAGATTACAGAACCGAGGAACGAGTTTCTGGATCTGGATCTGAATCTATTAAAATGTAAGTGTTATTGTTAATCACTGATTTCTTAATGCCTTATACAATTGCAATACCGATCCTTTTCTAATATTCAAGGTTTATTGTTTTTTCAGCTGGTAGAAACATGACATTTAGTTCAACTTTATCTGTTTGCATCTTATGAGTTGTTTTTTAAGTACTTTCACTAGTTGCCCCTATTTACGCGACTTCATGATACAAAAAAACCCTATGAATATGAAAGTGGCTTTATGTTAAAATTTTGTAAAGTTTTTGAGGTAGACTATGCTTTATATCCCACCAGACATGCACAAGTTTTCATCATCTGAAGTAAAAGGTGGCAGAATGAGTTCTTTGTGATGGCAATCAGTGATTGGATTATGGTGCTTTCCAGGCCATCAAAAGCAAAGGTTACTCATTACTGAAATCTGTTCAATTGAAGACAAAACAGATCAGAAAGAGAAAAAGGAATAAGAGCCCCTGTAGAGCCACCTAATGAAATCAATTTGAGTTTTGAGTTTGTAAATTTTTGTGCTGCCAAACATCATGACCAGAGTTTATTCTTTGGCTGGCTGCATGCAACAAAATGTTATGATTAGATTAATTTGAATTTGGTTACTTTAGTTACACATAATTATAAATTTTGTAAGTGTAGTCTCTGGGCATATAACTCTGTACATCCAACCCATCTCAATGAAAAAGAATAATGTTTCAAGAAGTTTTTATGATTATTTTATGTTTTCCTATATCCATATTGATTTTTGAAAGGATGTCCCATACTAAATAAACAAGAAACAAAACAACATCCCATGGCCCATTACAGATAAATTCCAACAAGATTTGGAATTCATCCCAACATATAAAACTGACAAAAATAAAATAAGATTTTGATGATGGCCAGTTACTGGTCTTTGCATCTCATGGGAAACCAACTACAGAAAATAATAAAAGCAAATGTTGCTTCTCTTTGGATCAAAACGACAGGATAGTTTTCCAGGATTTTGGTTCCCCTTTTGCAAGTAATTAAGAGACGTGATTAGCGTGAAATCTGATGTTAATTGTTTGGTATAACATAAAATTATTTTATTAATAATAAATATTTTATTAATTAAACTGATTGGATAAATTAGAAAAAAATAATCCATTTAATTGAGACTTAAAAAATCAATTAGATTTGATTAAGACTAAATAAATGTGGGGTGATAGTAAATAGTTAAAATTATTAGATAATATTATATTGATTATGATTAATATTGATTAATTTAATTGATATATTTTAAATGTTGAGATGGATATTTTTTGAGGTGATTATTTTTTATTCAATACATAGGTTTTTCTGTTGAAGGGTTTTATATAGATTAATAATTTCATCATCTTTTTTACAATAATTTTATCGATTAATTATAAATGGCCTCAAATTAATTGTACCATTTACATTAAATTCTATCACCATCATTTAATTGTAACTTTAAGTTACATCCCGAAAAGCTTTGAAAATACAATTAAAAAGTGTCAACAACATCCATCCACCCTCTTACTCAATTTTAATGTGGGGAAAGGGTGGCACGATAACCCCCACTTTTTTTCACTTCCTTCTCATTTAATATCTAAGTACCTTTCTTTTAAGTTTTTTATTTTATTTTATTTTATTTTAATTTTTTTTAAAGGGGATGAAAACTTGTTTAATTTTTTTTTTATATTTTTATTGTGATAATTAAATTTTTTGGAATGCTTTTCTTATATATATTATTTATCTAAGCTAGGGTTTTCAAATTTAGTGTTTATGTATAAAAAATCCATACACTATTTTTTATACCTATCTTTAATTTTGATAGATTGGAGAAAATAAGGTGAAATTGTTTTTAAGATGAGATTCAACATATAAGATACGTATTAAATTAAAACATCAACTTCATAAGGTAAAAGTGCTACAATATAAGCTCACATCTTCGTCAAGTATTTTTTCAATTATTGTTATTTTGGATAAAATATTTAGACATGAATGTGTCACAACCTCTCTTCCCTCACTATGGACCCATTGCATGTCACGTATGCCAAGACGAAAACGCATGGAACTAACCCTCGCACCACATCACACACAGTCATAAAGCTTAAATAAAATTTAAGTCCATGTAAACTAAACTATCAATCACCTAAAAAATAGTTAAAACCATGATGAGGGATGAAAACCAATCAAAAGCGAAGTGGGGAAAGGTATTCAGTGATGTTGGTGTTTGAAAAGTCGAGCTCTGCAGAGTTTGTGTTACACAGTGAGTGAAGCTATGAAAGTCTGTGTGTTGAATAGCGAGTGAAGCTGTCAAAGTGTCTGAAGATCAGGTTGATCATTGGCAAATCTAGACCAACGTGGAAAGAACCCAGCAAAGTCCTGGGAGGAAACCTGAGCAGTTAAGCATCAGGTGAAAGAAAGGTAAGCAAGCAGGTAGCTTGCAGTGTTAGACATAAGCATGTCCATTGATAGCCTTTCGACAGGCTACTCCTCAGTCTTAAATGCTGAGTGAACGTTCATTGAGCAATTGTATCTGTTTTGTATGAAGACAAGGTGGTGTATTCCACATGTAAGGCGATGTATTTCACAAGGTGGTGTATTCCACATATAAGGTGATGTATTTTGCAAGGCGGTGTATTCTGCATGAGAGGCAGTGTATTCTGTAAAAGAAAAGCATCCTAGCTGAAGCTGGTAGACAAAATGAGTGAAGAGATGTATGCCATCAATGGCAGCTACTAACAACGTAGTTGTGGCAAGAATGATAAAATTTAGGCATTGTAAATGCTGAAGTAGTTTGTGGTAGAAATTAAGGGGGAGTGTTGGAGACTAGAGTTAATTTCTCCACTCCTCATGCATGCAGCAATTAACAATCAGTCAGAGATCAGTTAGTTAACAAATAGTTAGTTTGCATGTAAATACTAAAATTAGTCTTCAGTTTGCTTTTCTAATTATTGTTTGCTTTCAAATCTATTTAACAGACCCATGGGGCAGTATTGTAATTGAGCAAGATAAGCAAGATCAAGAAGATCTACAAGATTCAAGAAGATTGATAAAAATCTTGTTCCATGATTGCTGTAGCAATTTGTGTGTTCTATTTTACTTTTCATATGTTTTTATTTTCTAACAAGTGAAGGAAGGTTGTAATGCATAAGGAGATTGATAGTTTGGGGGGGACCAGGGGCGCAGTAGGAGATCGATTGATGTTTTAGAGGCAGTCATGCTACCTTTACACCACCTCCTCTCAGCCTGAGTCAATTCCCTATGTTCTACACCTTAACCCATGCTATGACCATGCAAATGGAGGAATCACTACCGGATAAGGAATAGTTAAAAACTAGTCAAGAGCACGTAGTAAGGAGGAAGATTTCCATGAATTTTTTTATAAATACTTGATTGATCGACACTTTGTTGAGGGGAAGAAAATGAATGCATTGATGATGAATAGATCATGGAGGATTCGATTTCTTTTTCTTTCATTATCTATTTGGTTTAGAAAAGAGGAATATGTGTCTTTATAAGGAGGAGACCAGGAGCTGAGAAAAGAAGATGGAGACATCTATTCCTTAAATCCTTTTGGCCAAGGATGCATAGGCTCATCAGTGGAGGCAAGCAACCTAGAATGGGCGAATGACATTCAGATGTAACTTTTATGTACAGTCGATCTGAGGGGTATAAAAAGTCTCCTTAAGGTTTTGGGGATGGCCTTTTTGGCCATGGAAGATAGAATTGTGTATCTATAGATGGGAAAAATGCAGTCCCTAATGTCCATTGGATAAAAGTGGCAGCTCACCAATGGGCTGAGCCAAGCCAAAAAAGGATGAAGGTGTCCATTAGTAAAGTCGAAGCCTATAAAGGGCATTTTATTCTATTATCTAGCTTTCGGCCATAGAAGATAGACGCTTGAAGCAATAGTCCAAAATGGAAAGGGAGATTGCCATTTTATAAGCCTTTGAGGCTATGACAAATGAGTTTGATTTGAACTTGCGTCAGATATGTCTGAAGGCAATAAGGAAACAATACAGCAGAAATAAAATAACAGTCAAAACTCAGATTGCTATGGTAATTCTGGAAAACAAGAATTTTATTAATTTTCTTGATCTTGTTGATCTTCTTGATCTTGCTTACAATACTGCGCCCATGGGTCCTTTAAATAGATTTGAAAGCAAAAAATAATTGAAAAAGCAAACTGAAGACTAATTATAGTCTTTGCATGCAAACTGAAACTGAACTACTTCTCTAACTATTTGAACTAACTGATAGTTAACTGCTATGCATGCATGAGAAGGAGCGAACAAAAAAGGGAGGTGGAACAGGCAATTAAGTGGAGAAATTATCTCCTGTTAACTTTAGTTTCTAACACTCCCCCTTAACTTCTACCACTAACTACTTCAGCATTTACAATGCCTAAATTTTGTCTTAGATAATCAAAGGTCTCCTTTGCTAATGCCTTTTTGAATATATCTACCAATTGGTCTTCAGATCTGCAGAACTCCAAATGGATTTCTCCATTGTTCACTAACTGTCTGATAAAATGAAATCTTGTATCAATGTGCTTGATCCTCTTATGAAAAACATGATTTTTTGATAATGCAATTGCTGATTTGTTGTCACAAAAGATTGGTGTTGACTCCTTCTATGCTTGTAATAAATCTGTCAATACTCTCTTCATCCAATTTGCTTGACATGTTGCTGATGTGGCTGCTTCATACTCTGCTTCAGCTAATGAAAGTGTCACTATAGGTTGCTTTTTGGATGCCCATGTGACTACACATGTTCCTAAAAGAAAGGCATGTCCAGAAGTACTCTTCCTATCATCAATGCTACCTGCAAACTCACTATCAGTATAACCAATCAAACTAAAATCATTAGTTGTGGAATATAAAATTCCATATTCTGTTGTTCCTGCCACATATCTCAATATCCTCTTTCCAACTTGCCAATGTGAGGCTTTTGGTGACTCCATGAATCTAGAGATTAAATTGACCCCATACATGATATCTAGTCTTGTAGCTGTAAGATACATCAAACTACCAACTAGTCTTTTGAATGTTGTAGAATCAACATTAGACCCTTTGTCTTCTTTGCTAATTTTGGTCCCTGTAGCAATTGGTGTGGGTGTTGGTTTATAATTCAGCATCTTAAATCTCCTTAACACATCCTTTGCATATTTAGTTCGACAAATAAAAATTCCCTTCTCTGATTGTACAACTTCTATGCCCAAAAAGTACTTCATTAATCCCAAATATGTCATTTCAAATTATTTCTTCATTGTTGATTTAAATGTGTCTACAAACAAATTTCTAGTGAAAATCAAATCATCAACATACAAACACACAATCAAAATCTGACCTTCTTTGTTGATTTTTGTGTACAATGTAGGCTCACTATTGCTTCTGTTGAATCCATTGTTTGTCATGTATGAATTAGTCCTGCTATACCATGCTCTTGGTGCTTTCTTGAGACCATAGAGGGCCTTCTTCAATCTATAGACTTTTTCTTCATGTCCATGCACTTCATAACCTGGTGGTTGTTTCACTTACACTTCTTCAGCTAGGAAACCATTCAAGAAAGCTGATTTGACATCTATTTGATATACATTTCAATTATTTTGAGCAGCTATTTCTAAAACCATTCTAATAGTATCAAGGCTAGCAACTGGAGCAAATGTTTCATTATAATCAATTCCATGTTCTTGTGCAAGACCTTTTGCTACTAACCTTGCCTTGTGTTTTTCAATATTTCCTTCTACATCAAATTTGGTCTTATAAACCCATTTGACTCCTATGCAATCCTTACCTTCAGGTAGATTAGTTAGATCCCATGTTTGATTTCTTTCAATGGCATTCATCTCTTCATCCATTACTTTTATCCAATGTTCCTCATTAACTGTTTCTTCATAATACATAGGATCATGAGAGAAAAGAGCAAAATTTGAATATAAATCTAACTTCTCTTCTTCTTGATTATAAATCTCATTCAAGTTTCTCATTTTCTTACCTTTAAATCTTGATCTTAAAGTGGTAAGAGTTGGATCTGATTCATCACTTACTTGTGAATTTGGGGTAGGATGACATGCATGACCAGATGATTCACCTTGTGCTAAGCTCCTAGGTGTTCTTATTGGAGTGCTTGTTCTTGCTTGTGGAGAGGATTGATCACCTTGAAAATTTTGTTCTTCAGATTCTTCTTCATTTTGGGGAATTGGTGCTCCAATTGTGATGGTGCTACCATCCCATGCTTCTTCTTCCTTAAATTCCACATCTCTGCTAATAATTACTTTCTTTGAAATAGGGTTATACAACTTATAAGCCTTTGATTCTTCACTATAGCCAATAAAAATGCATTTCTCACCTCTATCATCAATTTTTCTTCTCAATTTAGATGGTATAAGAGAATATGCAATACAATCAAAAATTCTGAAATGATGTACACTATGCTTCTTATCACTCCAAGCTTCTTGTGGAATTCTATCTCTGACACTCTTTGTTGGGCTTCTATTCAGAATATATACTGCACATGCTACTGCTTCTGCCTAATATTCATTTGACAAATGTTTGGCCTTCAACATGCTTCTAGCCATCTCCATGATTGTTCTATTCTTTCTTTCTGCTACACCATTCTATTGTGGTGTGTACCTTGTAGTCAGTTGCCTTTTAATGCCATGATATCTGCAAAAATCTTGAAATTCATTAGACATATATTCACTTCCTCTATCTGATCTAAGTACCTTGATGTAAAGGCCACTCTGGTTTTCAACCATGGCCTTGAATTCTTTAAACTTTTCAAAGGATTTGGACTTATTTTTGAGAAAATATATCCACGTCTTTCTGCTAAAGTCATCAATGAATGTTAAAAAATAAGAACTACCTCCAAACGATGGAATTTGCATTGGTCCACATAAATCACTATGGACTAGCTCCAATATTACCTTTGGCTCTATATGAGGCTCCTATTGGAAAGCTCTCTCTATGTTGTTTTCCCAGAATGCAACTATCACATGAACTTCCTGGTTGTTCTATTGTTGGTAATCCCTTCACCATATTTTTCTTTTGTACAAATTCAAATCTCCAAAATGTAAATGTCCATACCTTAAGTGCCATAGCCATGATTGGTCTAGATGCATGGTTTTGAAGTGGGCTTCCTCTTCTCCTTGGATGCACTGAATTTGAAGAGGGAACATTTGATTCTTAGACATCTTTACTTTTCCTATCAACTTGTCATTTGGAAACTTGTCTAGTATTGATACCAATTTGAAAGCAAAATAGAACATATAAAACTAGAGCACACTCATAAGATTATGCTTTAGTCTAGGTACAAAATAAACATTAGGTATAAACCTTCTTTGACCATTTTTGCCAAAACATTTACTACACCTTTACCCATTACATCCACTTTGTTATCATTTCCTAATTTAACTTCAGATTTTATGGAATCTTCAAGACTAGTAAAGAATTCTTTATTCTCTGTCATATGATTACTGCATCCACTATCTAAGAACCAAATATCTCTAGCATTTTCTTGAGTAACATGACAAGTGAGAAATAAGCTTATAGGATTAGAACTAGATTCATTTGTATAATTAGCATTCTGCTTTTCCACATTTCCTTGTTTCTTTCTGTATTCACTTGCATAATGTCCATATTTTTTGTAGTAATAACATTGAATGTTAGATTTATCAAACCTCTGTGAATTTTGCTAGAAGTGATTGTTGCCACATCCTCTATTGTTGTAGTTTTGATTACTGTTTTCACGTTGATCTTGATTGTTCCTTCCATTTCTTTCCCTTTCCTTTATCCTCTGAAGTTTGACTTTCCTCTTCCTCTTCCTTTACCAAATAATACCTATGACTTAAAAGCATTCTCAAGAGAAGTATTGTTATTCCTATTCATTCTAGATTCATGTGTTAACAAAGAACCCATTAATTCATCTACTGATAACTATTCTAAATCCTTAGTTTCCTCAATAGCTACAACTATTGCATCAAATTTGTTGGGTAAACTCCTAAGTATTTTTTCTATGATCTTCTGATCCATTATAGTTTCTCCATTAGATTTAATTTGATTCACAATATTCAATACTTGACCCATAAACTAGTCTATTGAATCTGAATCATTCATTTTCAAAACTTCTCCTAAGAGATTGCAATTTAGCAATTTTTACCTTTGTATTACCTTTATAGGTAGTCTCTAAGATTTTCGATGTCGATCTAGATCTCGTTGCTGCTGCAACTCTGGAAAAAATAGATTCATTCAATGCCTGTTGGATTAGAAATAAAGCTTTTGCATCTTTTTTCTTGTTCTCTTTAAGCTCTTCCTTTTGTGCTCAAGTTAATGCCTGATGGGCAACCTCATCTTGTGGTTCTACAAAACCATTCTCTACCAAATCCCAAACATCTTGTGAGCAAAACAATGTTCTCATTTTAATTGCCCAGAAATCGTAATTCTTACCATTGAAAATAGGGATTTGAGGCTGAGAAATACTGTTATTCATTGCCATGTCTCACACTAAAGTGACTAAATCCTCCTTGTACCAAAGCTTTTCTTTGACTACGCTTGGCAAATCTGATTTGACTGCGATCTTTTGTCCTCCCTTTTTTTTATTTTCTTACCCCACGAGCTGGGTGCTACCTTTTAACGGCTCAACTGGTTGCACGATCTATAGACTGACCACACAGGGATTTGAATGCAGCTCTACAACCATTTGAGTGTTTCAATGGTTCTTCCCACCAACTCACTATGCAATTATTTTGCTAACTCTCCACTTTGACAGTGATGATTTGCAGCCTTCCAATGCATCCTTGCAACTTACAGATCTGATTCCACTTCTCCTATGATCTACCAACAATCACTATTTGACAGACGTGCTGGTATGTACACCATCAAATTGCATTCAGATGCTTGATAGGTCAGATCCATCAAGCCAAAACTCCACGCTGATTTGACTTCTTTCAACCTTTTACGACCTGCCAAAATGGTTCTTGACCCACGCTAGTATTCCACGTTGGCTTATCTTCTCTCCTTCGGCTCAGCACCTCTACAAATTTTCCACGATTGAGACCACTTTGCTATGCTCTTCCTTCATGCTTCTTTCCCATGGTCTGCTTGGGCTTTGATACTAGTTTGAAGGCAATAAAGAAACAATACAGTAGAAATAAAATAACAATCAAAACTTGGATTGCTATGGCAATTCTAGAAAACAAGAATTTTATTAATTTTCTTGATCTTGTTGTTCTTGTTGATCTTGCTTACAATACTACACCCATGGGTCCTTTAAATAGATTTGAAAGCAAAAAATAATTGAAAAAGCAAACTGAAGACTAATTATAGTCTTTGCATGCAAACTGAAATTGAACTGCTTCTCTAACTGTTTGAACTAGCTGATAGTTAACTGCTATGCATGCATGAGAAGGAGCGAACAGAAAAGGGAGGTGGAACAGGCAGTTAAGTGGAGAAATTATCTCCTGTTAACTTCATTTTCTAACAATATCTCTTTTTATTTTATTACCAATATAGTCTCTACATCCAGCTTTTTTGCCCAATGACATTAACGTTGTTGTCATATCAAGTTTTGTTCCTTTCTCTTCTTTAACTCAGCCCAAGATCAACACTACCACCATACTTTTATCTTAGTTTTTTCAATTCAAGCAGAACCACATTCCATTTCCGTCAAGGATTTCAAAGGGCATCAGGGAAGTATAATATTTTATTTAGATTTTAGGATAAGTATAATATTTTATTTAAATTGTAAGATAAATATAATATTTTATTTAAATTATAAGAAAAATAAATGTATTAATTTTTATAAATCTAAAATAAAATGAATTTTGCATTACTAGAAACAAAATGATAATGCTACTTGTTGTTAGGGAAAGTAAATGATTTTATAACAAATAATAATGTAAAAGAAAAAGAAAAAAGAGTATTCAGATATTCGAGATACATATAACATATAACAATATGAGCTCATTTAATATTAGTTAATATATACAATTTTACATTATGTATCTATTTACAAACATTAACATGATCTCTATACCAGTTCAGCGAGATGAGTAGAATATAGCATTAAGTAAATGAGTTTTGTTTTCTATGTACCTAATTTATAAATTTATGAAATAAATTTGATCTAGTCTGTAAAGTTACATGCGTAAACCTAGATTATGAGAATATTGATTAGATACATGAAATTACCATAAAGCAATCCAAGTTGTCATAATATAATATTTCAAGCGGACTCTTACTTTGATTGTTGTTGAGATTTGATGATAAATTTTATTATCATTAAGAATAGTATGAAAATAAATATTCTTTATTCTAGGGTTGAATCCTCAATTTGAGAACCCTCATTTCAAGTGTATAAATGATTTGTTTAACATTAAATTCAAGTTCAAAATAGCATTCTTAAATTCCATGTGTATAAGTTATTTTTTAGAAAAGGTTACCTAAGTAGACTAAAGGTATAATTGTCAAAGAAAAATAATGTTGTTGTAAATTGACATAAGGACTAAACTAGAAGATTCATGTTACATATTTGTTTTCTTCCTTTTTACTCAAGAATTTGCTTTTGAAATATGATGCATTAATTTAATTCAAGTATTCTTTTCTTTTCAAATCTCAAGTTTAGACCAAGAATTTAAGGTTAAACAAAACTACACAGCGTTTGGTATTAAGTGGTGCCTTTAGTTCATGTTCATGAGTAATGCCATCGTACTTGAGCTACTGCATCTATAACCTAACACAACTATAACAATGACATCTAGACATCATCCCTATAAATTGTCAAGGATAAATAAGGACCACATTATGTCATTAAAAACAAGGGGTGGAATAATCTCTCTTGGTCAAAAACACTAATTAAGATAAAAAAAAATGACTTTGACTACCTTGAATTATTTTGACTTCTGAACTTATGAAATATAAATAGAGAAAGTATATTTCTTACTCAAAACTTAGTACCACCAAAAAGAAGTAATCAAAACTAAAATTGAGAATGTTAAACTAATTATTATAAAAAAACTATCAACTATATGGCTCTCAGATAACAAAACTTTGAAAACAACAATTGTACAGATTAAGTTATCTAAAGCAAGGATAAAAAATATTATTGATGTAAATAAAAAATCGAAAGGGGGGGTGTAGCTTGCAAATTTTCATTTATATTTCTTGTTAGGACTTAGGGCTAATTTAGTTAAACAAGTAATCAGTCACTTAAACTGATATTTTTATGCTTTTATTTGGATAGCAATCTTAGAGGTACTATCTGGAGAACTAGGCCCTTGAAAGAGTTGCATACCCAAATTCATAGTTCACATAAAACTTAGAATAGAAAATAGAACTACATGCATACTATACCTTGATCTTATTCAGAATTAGGTATGTAGGTACTCTGAGAAGTGAAGGATACTTCCGATATGTAGGTGAAAAAGATGGGGTTTGGGATTGTGTGCTAAACAAAATTAAAGTTAAATAAAAATGTAAGACCATTATAATAAGACTGTAGTTTAAATAAATAAATCAAAGATAATAATTCTATGATATACTCGAAAGGATCTTAGTTGGATCGTCATAGTTCTTAAGGCTTTAAACTAAATTTTGAGGTGGAATGTGACTTTTTGTTATATGTTTTATACATGTTACTATCACAACAAGATCAATGCTTATCTAGTAGAGATGAGCAATGAAAAGTGAGCGACTTAAGATCTGGTTGATCCCGATGAGTCAAGTCTCTAGCCAAAGCATAACCTACTCATATGTAGATGCCTAACCTGTATGGTTAGATGCCTGCTCATTTGGTAAATGATAATAAATGTCTAACCTACATGGTTAGATGCTTTCCATTTGGCAGAGAATAATAGATTCCTAACCTATATGGTTAGATGTTTTTCCTAGTTGGCAAAGGACATTTGATAGGAAATAGTATAATTGAGTTATATCCACAGACAAACATTGATTGAACAAAAAAAAAAATTTAAGATAAGAGGAGGTGCCTACATTGTGGTATCAAAGCCTACGTTTGAAAGCTAGGGTTTAAGCCTACTATGACCTACGCTTAGTAAAAGATCGATTATTGATGTTAACTTGTTGAGAGAACTGAAAATTATGAGAAAATTAATTTGGTTAAAACTGGTTGTTCAGACATGACTCGTGGAAAAACTTCAAGGAAAGGAAAAGGAAAATGGACAAAGAAGAAAGGGAAAACAAAACTTTCCTCCACTTTGAAAGAACCCATTTACACTTATGACTCAAAAACAATAGCTGCAATCCTAAGTAAATTAAAACCTTTGAAAGTAGAGCCAGTTAAAACAAAACCAATTATGATTGAACCTATAGTCAAATTTTTAATTAAGAGGCCCTCAACAATAAGAGATTTTTTATTTGGAATGATTTTTGATGCACCCTTCATAATCCCTAAAGTATGTAAGGAATATAACCGATGCCACCAATATGTGGTTCACTTAGAAGATGAAGTTTCTGAAAAAACAAAATTGGATGAAGAAGATTTTGTTTAGAAGAATTTTTGAATCAATGTTATACAAACATCTATATGTTATAGTCATAAAGCTTATTCTCTATAAAGCTAATAACTTTATGTAATAAAAAGTTGAATAAGATTATCAAATGCTTTTTGTCAATCCTATATGTGACTATGATCAATAATAAAATATATGAAAAAAATTAGAGTTATCCAAAAGAGAGTTATGTTATCAATTATTTTGAATGAAAACTTAAGGGATTGTGTTATTTTATCAGGAAACCAAATGGAAAGACCTAGATGATCAACTAGGAATCGAAGGGAAAATAAGAGATACGCAAAACCCAACAATGAAAATGTTGAACAAATTTAAAAAATAGAGAACTAGGAATAGAATCCCTCATCAATTTGTGGACTGAACAAAGATAAATTGGACTCACTTGAGCAGGTGATTAACGATCTTATGTCAAGGCAAAAAAATATAGAAAACATAATGGAACCTAACCTTGTAAATTTGCCTTAAAAAGATCCACTACCAGTCAATGAAATGGAGGTTTTAGCTCCTAGAATTGAAGTTCCATTTTCTAATCTAAGTAAGGACTTGAAGAAAATTTTACCCCCTAAGTTTGATGGAAAATAGTTAGGTGAAGGCACTGAGAATTGGCTAAATGAAATGGAGAAGTAATTCAACTTGAGAAACTACAATGATGCAACTAAGGTGTTGTAAGGATCCTACCAATTGGTAGGAGAGGCAGCTAGCTAGTGGACTAACATGAAGAAATTAAATGGAATAACCAAGGAAAATTTGACCTATGATCAATTTGACCACCATTTCATGAAGAGATGGTTACCCCCACTATTATTTGATGAGAAGACTACTAAATTTCATAACCTAAGGCAGGGAGACATGTCAGCCAATAATATTGGGATAGATTTTCCAAATTAATTATGTGCCCATGTACCAGAAGGATGAAAGAGGTCAGATTAGAAAGTTCATCCTAGGGATGAATGCAAACATAGGAGTGGAAGTAGATATGCACATCCCTAAGAACATGAATGAGGTGCTAGAAAAATATCTTAAATAGGAATAGAATTTGCAAGCCATAGCTATAGAAAGACAAAAATTTAACAATGATAGAAACAAAGCCTTCAAAAGGAAACCATATTTTAGGGGAGAGCAAGTTATGGATAAAAACCCAATATCAAATCCAATAGGGAGAACACTCCCACCAAATCAAAATCAAAGAAATACTTTTGAAAGGAACAACAGGGGAGGAGATAATATTAAGAATGGTCAAAGGAATTACAATCACCCAATGTATCCTCCACAAATTTTTGGTGATGCCCTAAAGAACCCAGTATTAAAAGGCATGTGAGGAGGATGTTTTATTTGTGGAAGAAATCACTTTGCTTGAGAGTGCCCAAGGATGCAGGGACAGATAAGGGTAAATAAACCTTAGAGAGGACCACAATAAAGGATCAATGCTATAGTAAGGAATCACCAAAATAGATAACATAATGTGCCAGTTGAAGCTACAGGTAAATTATTGGCTAAACCCATTTCAATTCTCATAGATACCAGTTTATCTGAATGTTTCATTTCTCTAGAATTAGTAAGAAAAATGTCTCTTCTAGTGAATCACATGAATGCATCATGGACGGTCTAGTATGGGGATAAGGCAGTCAAGGAAGTTTCTCAATGTCTACCAAAGGCAAAAATACAATTTCCATATTTTAAGACCAACTTAGACCTATGTGTAGCACCCTTAGGATCGTATGATGTAATAATAGGGATGAGTTGGCTCACCAAGCACCAAGATAAAATATACTATTATAGAAAGTTGGTCAGGTGTTACAATGATGAGGGGAGGTGGGTCATGATTTAAGGTGGTCATAGGCCCATAAAAGTAGAAACTATATCCGCTATACAGCTGAAGAAGGAGAGAAGGAAGGGAGCTCTAATTTTCATGGTGATGATAGATGTTAAAGATAAGAGCAAAGATGAACCAAGGCTATAAGGGTATCCATTTCTAAGGGAATTTGATGATGTGTTTCCTAAGGAATTAGCTGAAATTCACCCTAAGAGAGAATTTTATTTATCAATTGATATTGTACTTAAAGCTGAGCCAGTTTCTAGGGCACCCTACAAAATGAACACCATTGAGTTGATGGAACTTAAAATTCAGCTAGAGGAACTCTTGAGTAAATGATTGATTAGACCAAGCGTGTCTCCTTGGAGAGCGCCAGTCTTGTCTATTAAAAATAAATATGGAACTCTAAGATTATGCTTGTGGAAGAAATCACTTTGCTTGAGAGTGCCCAAGGATGCAGGGATAGATAAGGGTAAATAAACCTTAGAGAGGACCACAATAAAGGATCAATGCTACAATAAGGAATCACCAAAATAGATAACATAATGTGCCAGTTGAAGCTATAGGTAAATTATTGGCTAAACCCATTTCAATTCTCATAGATACCAGTTTATTTGAATGTTTCATTTCTCCAGAATTAGTAAGAAAAATGCCTCTTCTAGTGAATCACATGAATGCATCATGGACGGTCTAGTATGGGGATAAGGTAGTCAAGGAAGTTTCTCAATGTCTACCCAAGGCAAAAATACAATTTCCATATTTTAAGACCAACTTAGACCTATGTGTAGCACCCTTAGGATCCTATGATGTAATAATAGGGATGAGTTGGCTCACCAAGCACCAAGATAAAATATACTATTATAGAAAGTTGGTCAGGTGTTACAACGATGAGGGGAGGTGGGTCATGATTCAAGGTGGTCATAGACCCATAAAAGTAGAAACTATATCAGCTATGCAACTGAAGAAGGAGAGAAGGAAGGGAGCTCTAATTTTCATGGTGATGATAGATGTTAAAGATAAGAGCAAAGATGAACCAAGGCTATAAGGGTATCCATTTCTAAGGGAATTTGATGATGTGTTTCCTAAGGAATTAGCTGAAATTCACCCTAAGAGAGAATTTTATTTATCAATTGATATTGTACTTAAAGCTGAGCCAGTTTCTAGGGCACCCTACAAAATGAACACCATTGAGTTGATGGAACTTAAAATTCAGCTAGAGGAACTCTTGAGTAAATGATTGATTAGACCAAGCGTGTCTCCTTGGAGAGCGCCAGTCTTGTCTATTAAAAATAAATATGGAACTCTAAGATTATGCATTTATTATAGAATGTTGAATAAGGTCACAATTAAAAATAGATACCCCCTACCTAGAATAGAAGACATTTTTGAGTAAATAAAAGGATCAACAGTTTTATCGAAGATAGACCTTCGATCAGGATATCATCAACTAAGAATAAAGGAGGAGGATATTCTAAAAACTACTTTTAGAACCAGATATGGACACTATGAGTTTACTGAAGTACCATTTGGGGTAACAAATGTTCCTTCAACATTTATGAACTTAATGAACAGTGTGTTCTATAATTACCTATATAAATTCATCTTGGTGTTCATAGATGACACTCTAATATACTCTAAAAATGAGGAGGAGCATTTAACACTTCTTCAATTGGTTCTTCAGAGGTTGAGAGAACTTAAACTATATGGTAAGTTGTCCAAATGTGTGTTCTTTAAGAAGGAAATCCATTATCTAGGCCACATCATATAAAAAGAAGGAATTACAGTAGATCCAGACAAGATAAAGGCAATAATGGAATGACCAATCCCTAAGAATAGATCATAAGTAAGGAGCTTCATGTGGTTAGAAAGATATTATAGGAGATTTGTTGAAGGTTTTTCTAAGATCACCAACCCGTTTAAGACATTGCAAAGGAAAGGTAAGAAGTTTATATGGATAGAGCGGTGTGATAAAACTTTCCAGATTCTAAAGGAAAAGTTGATGATGAGACCCATATTGAAGGTACCTGATCCAAATGAACATTTCATGGTTGTAACAAATGCATCCATCAAAGGATTGGGAGGCATACTCATTCATAATGATGGTGTAATTACATATGAGTCTAGGAAATTAAAAACCCATGAATTAATTTATGCCCTTCATGATTTAGAATTTGTGGTAATTGTTCACACCTTACAGAAGTGGATACATTTCCTTATTGGGAAACCTTTTGAACTAAACCCTAACCATCAAGGGCTAAAGTACATATTCACTCAACCCAATTTGAATTCTAGGCAGAGAAGGTGGTTGGAGTTCTTGAGTGAGTATGTTTTTTAAAATTGAGTATATCAAGGGAAACAAGAACAGGATTGGTGATGCTTTGAGTAGGATTAGACACCTGATGAGTATAACAACACTTAGATTTAATCTAAAAGGGAAAATAATAGAAGGACAGAGGTAAGATCCTTGGTATAATCAAGTGAAAATAATGATAGAAGAAAATCGGAAAGACCCAAGAACTGAAGGATATACCTTGGACAACGAGGGTTTTCTTCAGTATAAGAATAGAATCTATGTTCCATATGTAGAATATTTAAGGAAGATGATTTTAACTGAAGCTCAAGATGCACCTTACTTATTTTATTTAAGGGTAAACAAACCGTATGCTGATCTTAAGAAACTATATTTTTGGCAGGGGTTGAAAAGAGATATAGTATTATATGTATCACGATGCATGTAATGTCAGAGGGTTAAAGCAAAACACCATCATCCTACAAGACTTTTATATCCACACAACATTCCACAATATAAATGACAAGTTTTCAGTATAGATTTTGTACAAGTATTACCTATGACACCTTATAGGCATGATGCTATTATGATGGTAATCGATAAGCTTACTAAAGTGGCACATCTCATACCTAAAAATCTGACTGATGATGCACCAACCTTAGCCAATCAATTTATGAAGGAAGTGCAATTTAGGAGGACACTAAAGAAATGAAAATCATGTTTCCATTTTTATTCTAAAATTTATGAACTTAATCAAAATTTTGTAGTGCATTGGGAAAATACACAATTTAAGGAGGGGAAGGATGTCACAACCTCTCTTCCCTCACTATGGACCTATTGCATGCTATGTATGCCAAGAGGAGAACACATGGAACTAACCCTCCCACCACATCACACATAGTCATAAGGCTTAAATAAAATTTAGGTCCATGTAAACTAAATTTTCAATGACCTAAGAAATAACTAAAAATTATGATGAGGGGTGAAAACTAGTCAGAAGTGAAGTGGGGAGAGATATCCAGTGAAGGAAGGCTATAATGCATGAGGAGATCGATAGTTTGTGGAGGGGGGAAGGAAAAGAGATCAAATGACGTTTTAGAGGCAACCATGCTACCTTTATGCCACCACCTTTTAGCCTGAGTCAATTCCCTAAGTTCTACACCTTAACTCATGATATGACCATGCAAATAGAGGGATCACTACTAGATAAAGAATAATTAAAAACTAGTCAAGAGCACATAGTAAGGAGGAATATTTTCATGAAAAAGTTTATAAATACTTGATTGATCGATGCTTTGTTGAGGGGAAGCAAATGAATGCGCTGATGGTGAAGAGATCTTGGAGGATTTAATTTCTTTTTCTTTTAGAATCTATTTGGTTTAGACAAGAGGAATATGTGTCTTTATATGGAGGAGATAGAGATCTGAGCAAAGAAGATGGAGGCATCTATTCTTTAAATCCTTTTGTCCAAGGATGCATAGGCTTAGTGGTGGAGGCATAGCAGCCTAGAATGGGTGAATAACATTCAGACATAGCTTTTATGTATAGTAGATCCAAGGGGTATAAAAAGTCTCCATCTATTTTTGGGGATGGCCTTTCTGGCAATGGAAGATCAACGTGCATAGCTATAGATGGGGAAAATACAGTCTTTAATGTTCATTGGCAAGCATTGGTAGCTCGCCAATGGGCCAAGCCAAGCTGAAAGAGGATGAAGGTGTTTGTTAGCAAAGTTGAAGCCCATAAAGGGCATTTTCTTCTATTGTATGGATTTCAACCATAAAAGATAGATGATTGAAGCAACAGTCCCAAATGGAAAAGGAGATTTCCATTTTATAAGCCTTTGAGGCTATGGCAAATGAGTTTGATTTGAACCTATGTCAGATATATTTCCTATTATTTAATGATTGATATAGTCTATTTGAGAAAGTACGCAATCTTTGTCATCTATACATCTAGCCTTTTAGCCCAATGACATTAAAATTATTTCCATATCAAGTTCTATTTCTTTCTCTTCTTTAACTCAGCCCAAGATCAACACCAGCACCACACTTTTATCTCAACTATTTTAGTTCAAGTGGAACCACATTCCATTTCAGTCAAGGATTTCAAAGGGCACCGAGTAAGTATAATATTTTATTTAAATTTTAAGATAAGTACAATATTTTATTTACATTTTAAGACAAATATAATATTTTATTAAAATTACAATAAAAATATAATGTATTTATTTTTAGAAAGCTAAAATATAATGAATTTTGCATTACTAAAAACAAAATGATAATGTTAATTATTGGTAGGGAAAGTAAATGATTTTATAGCAAATAATAATGTAAAGAAACAAAAATGAGTATTTAGATATTCGAGAGACATATAACATATAACAATATGAGCTCATTTAATATTAGCTGATATATATAATTTTACATTATGTATGTATTTACAAACATTAACATGATCGCTATACCTGGTTCAGTGAAAAGAGTAGAATATAGCATTAAGGAAATGAGTTTTGTTTTCTATGTACCTAGTTTAAAAATTTATGAAATAAATTTGATCTAGTCTGTAAAGTTACATGCATAAACCTAGATTGTGAGAATATTGATTAGATACATGAAATTACCATAAAACAATCCAAGTTGTCATCAAATAATATTTTGAGCAGACCCTTACTTTGATTGTTGTTGAACTCTGATGATGAATTTTATTATCATTAAGAATAGTATGAAAATAAATATTCTTCATTCTAGGGTTGAACCCTCAATTTCATAACCCTCCTTTCTAGCGTATTAAAAAAAAAAATAACATTGAATTCAAGTTCAAAATAACATTCTTAAACTCCATGTGTATAAGTTATTTTCTAGAAAAGTTCACCTAAGTAGACTAAAGGTATAATTGTCAAATAAAAATATTGTTGTTTTAAATTGAAATAAGGACTAAATTGGAAGATTCATGTTACATATTTATTTTCTTCCTTCCTACTCAAGAATTTGCTTTAGAAACATGATGCATTAATTTATTTCAAGTATTCTTTTATTTTCAAATCTCAAGCTTAGACTAAAAATTTAAGGTTAAATAAAACTATGAAAGGTTCAGTATTAAGCGATACCTCTAGATCATGTTTAGTGGTATTGTCATGATGTTTGAGCTACTGCATCCATAGCCTAACATAGCTACAACAATGACATCTAGGCATCACCCCTATAAACCATCGAGGAGAAATAAGGACCATGTTGTGTCATTAAGACCAAGGGGTAAGATAATCCCCCTTGATTAACAACACTAACTAAGATTAAAAAAAATAACTTTGACTACCTTAAATGATTTTGACTTGTGAACTTATGAAACAGAAATAGAGAAAGTATATTTCTTACTCAAAACTTGGTACCACCAAAAAGGAGCAATCAAAACTAGAATTGAGAATGTTAAACCAATTATTATTAAGAAACCACCAACCATATGACTCGCAGATAATGAAACTTGAGCAACAATAGTTGTATAGATTAGGCTGTCTAAAGCAAGGATCAAAAACATTGTTGATGTAAATAACAAGTAGAAAGAGGGGATGTAGCTTTAAAATGTTCATTTCTATTTTTTATTAGGACTTAGGGCTAGTTTAGTTAAATAAGTAATCAGTCACTTAAACTGATACTTTTACACTCTCATTTAGGTAGCAATCATAGAGGAACTATCTAGGGAAGTGGGCCCTAGAAAAGGCTACATACCTAGATTCATAGTTCACATAAAACTTATAATAGAAAACAAAACTACATGCATGCTACACCTTGATCCTATTTGGAAGCAAGTATGTAGGCAGTCTGGGAAGCAAAGCATGCTTTTAGTGCATAGGTGAATAGGATGGGGTTTGGGGTTGTGCGGTAAATAAGATTAAATTTAAATAAAAAGGCAAGGCCATTATAATAATACCCTAGTTTAGATAAACAAAGCAAAAAATCTTGTGATATAATCGAAAGGATCTTGGTTGGATCATCATAGTTCTCGAGGCTTTGACCCAAATTTTAAGGTAGAATGCAACTTTTTTTTATATGTTTTATACATGCTACTATCACAATGACCTCAGTGCTTATCTAGTAGAGATGAGCAGTGAATAGTGAGTGACTCAGGATCAGATTGATCCCGATGAGTCAAGTATCTGGCCAGAGCATAACCTACTCATGCAGAGATACCTAACATGTATGGTTAGATGCTTCCCTATTTGGCAAAGGATAATAGATTCCTAACTCATATGGTTAGGTGATTGCTATTTGGCAAAGAATAATAGAAGCCTAATCCGTATGGTTAGATGCTTGTCCAATTGGCAAAGGATATCTGATATAAAAAAGTATACCCGAGTTATATCTACAAGCAAACATTGATTAAACAAAAAAACTATGATTTAGGATAGGATTAGGTCTCTACAGAGTGAATAAACAAGGACTAATAAAGGTTTCATCAATTTCTCTAAATTATTATAGATACACATCTAACGATTGATGATAAAAATCATTGATGAGAAGAACTGATGTTCCAATAGATCCAACCACTAAGTAATAATTATACAATAATATTCATTTATGCACAACAAATGATAATGTGCATCACCATATCAATAAGAAATTGTATTAATGAAAACAACTGATTTCACATGACATTGCAACAAAACTAGTGAGTACTAATCCATTAGGAGGACAAAATGATAAACTTGATGTGGATTTATTAATTTCTAAGATGCAAGGGTGATGTTAACATCTTATCTATGGATACAAATAGGACTTGTAAATGGAACTCTAGGATATATTTGAGGTATAATATTCAAACATAGGAGTGCCTCATCAAAACCATCAACATATGCTTTGGTGGAATTTGACTATTAATTGAGAATATTATTTGAAGATGCATCTCTACATACAGTTTTAATTACACTAATACAAATGGGATACATGTGTCAACTACCCTTATGATTGGTTTGGGAATTAACAATATGTAAATCACAAGGGTTGAATCTTCGCAAAACAATTATTGATATTATAAAAAGAGAAAATAAAGTTAACACTTGTAGCTATATATAGTATAAAATCCTTAAAAGGACTCATAATTTTATCTCCTTACATAAATGACTATTTTAAAATTAGCATGGGTATTGAAAATCTACTTATCATATATCTTAACATATAACAAAGCCACAATTTATATAAGACTTACAAAAAGACAATGTTTAACCTTTGTTTATATATCACATGTCAAGTGATTACATGGATTGAGGATCTCACCTCTTTTCATAGAGTTATACTATCTTTTTAGTATATCGAAGTGGCCAATGATTAATCACTTTCATAATTAGCTCATTTTAGTGTTTATTTATGTTAACTTATGGAAAATCAACAACTTAATCAAAGCCCTTTTCGCATATGACCATTTTAAGAGATTGAAGAGTGGAAAAGTAATGGATATAATGTGACCATTTTAAAAGATTGAAGATTGGAAAAGTAATGGATACAAAAGAAGTAAGAACAAAGACTACAATTATTAGTGGAACAAATGCATACATGATTAAAAATATTAAAAGTATTTTTTAACTATAAATTTATATCAGATTTGTTTATCCATATTTTATTAATATTGTATTACTTTCTATTTTCCCTTTGAATATTGCATTTAATAAAATGAAAATGAATATTAAAAATAGTTCTAGTTATAATAACATATTTCAGTCAAAATAGATTCCATTAAAACATTTAATATACCATGAAAAATAGAAATAAACTATGTTCTAAGGTCCATGATTTCATGGTCCTTCATTATAGTTTATAAGTTAAAACCATGTCATACTCCTATTATGGAGGAGGCACTTTAATGTACTTCAAATACTAAGCATAAATACCTTGCCCCATGCAAGGTTTGAACTTGTGAACTACCTTTAAAAAACACAAGTTTAATATAAAATGTATTTTCATGAACAAAAAATATTTTCTTTTATCTTATACTACAAGAAATACTACTAGCTCAAATATCTTTAATATAGATCTATTGAAAACCAAAAGATATAAATTTGAATAACTTATTTAATACAAATACCCAAAATGTAATATAGGCACTTAGAAATTGATCATTCTTAACATTTACCATATATAAACGTAAATATATAAACTAGTCACCTAAAACATGGTAACCTAAGATGGAATAATCTTGCCTAACACACCACACTATAATAAATACCTGGTACATCATAATTCTTGATGGCATAATGCTTATGTTGCAGTGTTCATATCAGACTAGATGTCTTTATTTGTGACAGCCAGATTAATTTAAGTTTCATTTAGGGACTTAGTTATGAGTGCGTATGTTTAGTGCTTAATCTTGCATTTAATTTTTATTAGGTGTGTGCATATGGATTGGGCATTTCCTTATGAGGTTTTTATAACCAACTATGAGTTGTCCAAGCCCTCTCTCTCCTTTATATATTGGGCATTCTTGTAATGTATATGCATGAGAAGTGAAGAGAATTTAAGATTGTAATATGTTGTTTGGAGTAATAGTTATTTTAATTTTTCCCATTTAACTTGAATGTTGTTCTTCTTGGCATAGAATTTTGTTGGATATGGTTTTGGCATTCTAGATAGATCTTATAGATCTATGTAACCTCTTTACTCATAATCATGATATGGCATCAAAACACTAGAACTATTTTATTTAACTGAAGCTTTTATCCACACTCAATTAGAATTCATCCATGATCTAGTTGTAGAGATTCAACAACTTTTGTCTTTTGATAGATCTAAGTTTTTGGCTAAAACTATACAATTTTTCTGTTCTAGTTGTTTTTCTAAATTGTATCTTGTCTTCGTATTAAAACACCCCTATTGTGCTAGTTTGTGAATTTATTTCTCAAAACCTTGCTTTTGGTTTTGAGTGAGCCATACAAGTTGTACCATTTTGTCATGGTTAACATTGCAGCATTTGTGTTTGGATCTATATCAACTTCTTTTAGATCTGAGTTTTTCTGGGCCAAGCAGGCTACATTATATTTGGAACAACATTTTTCCTTTAATTCTTTGCATTTTAAGGTTAATTGACCAATATCTGATAGAAGAAAATAGAGCAAAAATAATATAACAGAAAATAATACAAACACGGATTGCTACAACAATCAAGAATGAGTTTAAATCTTATTATTTTTCTGTCTAACAACAGCGAACTGGGCAAACATAAATAGAGTTTGAAAAACAAATAAAACTGAAAGATAAACTACTGTTTAACTGCAAATGAGCTAAGACCAAAATAATTAAGCATGCAGACTGCACTAAGACAAAAGGCAATGATCATGCAAATTGCATGCATGAGGGAGGCGAACTGGTAGTTGGATAAATTATCTCCAGTTTCTAACACTCCCCCTTAATTTCTACCACTAACTACTTCAACATTTACAATGCCTAAATTTTGTCTTAGATAATCAAAGATCTCTTTTGCTAATGCCTTTGTGAATATATCTGCCAATTGATCTTCAGATCTGCAAAACTCCAAATGAATTTATCTATTGTTCACTAACTCTCTGATAAAATAAAATCTTGTATCAATGTGCTTGCTCCTCTTGTGAAAAACATGATTTTTTGACAATGCAATTGTTGATTTGTTCTCACAAAGATTGGAGTTGACTCCTTCTGTGCTTGTAATAAATATGTCAATACTCTTCTCATCCAAGTTGCTTGACATGTTGTTGATGTGGCTACTACATATTCTACTTCAGATGATGAAAGTGTAACTATAGGTTGTTTTTTGGATGCCCATGTGACCACACCTATTCCAAAAAGAAAGACATGTCCAGAAGTACTCTTCCTGTCATCAATGCTACCTGCAAAATCACTATCAGTATAACCAATCAAACAAAAATCATTAGTTGTGGAATATAAAATTTTATATTCTGTTGTTCCTGCCACATATCTCAATATCCTCTTTCCAACTTACCAATGTGAGTCTTTTGGTGACTCCATGAATCTAGAGATAAAACTGACCCCATACATGATATCTAGTCTTGTAACTGTAAGATACATCAAACTACCAACTAAGCTTTTGAATGTTGTAGAATCAACATTAGACCCTTTGTCTTTTTTGCTAATTTTGGTCCCTGTAGCAACTGGTGTAGGTGTTGATTTACAATTCAACATCTTAAACCTCATTAACACATCCTTTGCATATTTAGTTTGACAAATAAAAATTCCCTTCTCTGATTGTACAACTTCTATGCCCAAAAAGTACTTCATTAATCTCAAATCTGTCATTTCAAATTCTTTCTTCATTGCTGATTTAAATGTGTCTATAGACAAATTTTCATTGAAAATCAAATCATCAATATACAAACACACAATCAAAATCTGACCTTCTTTGTTGATTTTTGTGTACAATGTAGGCTCACTATTGCTTCTATTGAATCCATTGTTTGTCATGTATGAATCAATCCTGCTATACCATGCTCTTAGTACTTGCTTGAGACCATAGAGGGCCTTCTTCAATCTGTAGACTTTTTCTTTATGTCCATGCACTTCATAACCTGGTGGTTGTTTCACATGCACTTCTTCATCTAAGAAACCATTCAAGAAAGCTGATTTGACATCCATTTGATATACATACCAATTATTTTGTGTAGTTATTGCTAAAACCATTCTAATAGTATCAAGTCTAGCAACTGGAGAAAATGTTTCATTATAATCAATTCCATGTTCTTGTGCAAAACCTTTTGCTACTAACCTTGCCTTATGCTTTTGAACGTTTCCTTCTGCATCAAATTTGGTCTTATAAACTCATTTGAATCCTATGCAATCCTTACCTTCGGGTAGATTAATTAGATCCCATGTTTGGTTTCTCTCAATGGCATTCATCTCTTCATCCATTGCTTTTATGCAATGTTCCTCATTAACTGCTTCTTCATAATACATAGGATCATGAGAGAAAAGAGCAAAATTTGAACATAAATCTAACTTCTCTTCTTCTTGTTTATAAATCTCATTCAGTTTCTCATTTTCTTACCCTTAAATTCTGATCTTAAAGTGGCAAGAGTTGGATCTGATTCATCACTTGTGAATTTGGTGTAGGATGACATGCATGACCAAATGATTCACCTTGTGCTAAGCTCCTAGGTGTTCTTATTGGAGTGTTTGTTATTGCTTGTGGAGAGGATTGATCACCTTGCAAATTTTGTTCTTCAAATTCTTCTTCATTTTGGTGAATTGGTGCTTCAATTGTGATGGTTTTATCAATGCTACCATCCCATGCTTCTTCTTCTTTAAATTCCACATCTCTGCTAATAATCACTTTCTTTGAAATGGGGTTATACAACTTATAAGCCTTGGATTCTTCACTATAGCCAATAAAAATGCATTTCTCACCTCTATCATCAAGTTTTCTTCTCAATTTAGATGGTATAAGAGAATATGCAATACAACCAAAAATTCTGAAATGATGTACACTATGCTTCTTACCACTCCAAGCTTCTTGTGGAATTCAATCTCTGACACTCTTTGTTGGGCTTCTATTCAAAATATATACTGTACATGCTACTGCTTCTACCCAATATTCATTTGACAAATGTTTGGCCTTCAACATGCTTCTAGCCATCTCCATGATTGTTCTATTCTTTCTATCTGATACACCATTCTACTATGGTGTGTACCTTGTAGTCAGTTGCCTTTTAATGCCATGATATCTGCAAAAATATTGAAATTCATTAGACATATATTCACTTCCTCTATATGATCCAAGTACCTTGATGTAAAGGCCACTCTGCTTTTCAACCATAGCCTTGAATTCTTTAAATTTTCCAAAGGCTTCAGACTTATTTTTGAGAAAGTATATCCAAGTCTTTCTACTAAAATCATCAATGAAGGTTAGAAAATAAGAACTACCTGCAAATGATGGAATTTGCATTGGTCCACATAAATCACTATGGACTAGCTCCAATATTACCTTTGCTCTATATGAGGCTCCTACTGGAAAGCTCTCTCTATGTTGTTTTGCCAGAATGCAACTTTCACATGAACTTCCTGGCTATTCTATTGGTGGTAATCCCTTCACCATATTTTTCTTTTGTAACAAATTCAAACCTCCAAAATGTAAATGTCAATACCTTAAGTGCCATAGCCATGATTGGTCTAGATGCATGGTTTTGAAGTGGGCTTCCTCTTCTCTTTGGATGCACTGAATTTGAAGAGGAAACATCCGATTCTTGGTCATCTCCACTTTTCCTATCATCCTGTCATTTGAAAATTTGTCTAGTATTGTGCAAACATTATCCATAAAAGATACTCTGTAGCCTTTTTGTACTAACTGTACAACACTCATAAGATTATGCTTTAGTCCAGGTACAAAATAAACATCAGGAATAAACTTTCTTTCACCATTTTTTGCCAAAACATTTATTACTCCTTTACCCATTACATCCACTTTGTTATCGTTTCCTAATTTCACTTCAGATTTTATGGAATCATGAAGCCTTGCAAAGAATTCTTTATTCCCTGTCATATGATTCTGCATCCACTATCTAAGAACCAAATATCTCTAGCATTTTCTTGAGCAACATGACAAGTGAGAAATAAGCTTCCAGAATTAGAACTAGATTCATTTGTGTAATTAGCATTCTGCTTGTCCACATCTCCTTGTTTTTTTTTGCATTCACTTGCATAATGTCCATATTTTTTTGCAATAATAACATTGAATGTTAGATTTATCAAACCTTTGTGAATTTTGCTGAAAGTGATTGTTGCCACATCCTCTATTATTGTAGTTTTGATTATTGTTATCACATTGATCTGGATTGTTCCTTCCATTTCTGCCTCTGCCTCTTCCTCTGAAGTTTGACCTTCCTCTTCCTCTGCCAAATGACACCTGAGACTTGAAAGCATTCTCAAAAGAAGTATTGTTATTTCTATTCATTATGGATTCATGTGTTAACAAAGATCCCATTAATTCATCTACTGATAACTGTTCCAAATCCTTGGTTTCTTCAATAGCTACAACTATTGCATCAAATTTGCTAGGTAAACTCCTGAGTATTTTTTCTATGATCTTCTGATTTATTATTGTTTCTCCATTAGATCTAATTTGATTCACAATATTCAATACTTGACCCATAAACTAGTCTATAGATTCTGAATCATTTATTTGCAAATTTTCAAAAAATTTCCTAAGAGATTGCAATTTAGCTATTTTCACCTTTGTATTGCCTTTATAGGTAGTTTTTAAGATTTTCCATGCCGACTTGGATCTCGTTGCGACTGCAACTCTAGAAAAAATGGATTCATCCATTTCCTGTTGGATTAAGAATAGAGCTTTTGCATCCTTTTTCTTGTTCTCTTTAAGCTCTTCCTTTTGTGCTCGAGTTAATACTTGATGGGCAGCCTCATCCTATGGTTCTACAAAGTCATTTTCTACCAAATCCCAAACATCTTGTGAGCAAAACAATGTACTCATTTTAATTGCCCAAAAATCGTAATTCTTACCATTGAAAACGGGAATCTAGAGCTGAGAAATGTTGTTGTTTGTTGCCATGTCTCAAGACTTGCAGGATTATTCTGTTGTTGTAGTATTTCTCCTCCCTGGATCTTGTTTCCAGCTATCTCTGCAAAAGAAAAAAAAATATGAGTTTGTTTTATTCTCTCATGCATTCCGCTACTTTGTTCACGGACTGCTTGACCTCCTTCTATTCAAGATCTGCAATTTGTTTTATCTACTGTCTACTTGTTGGCAGCGACCTGATGCTGGTGCCACGTCCTCTCTTTTAGTGCGCTTCTTGGCTGATACTATGAGCAATCTGTGGCGGCGACTGCTCTCCAGCGGTATTAGTTTCTGCCTGTTGCGCCTTCCTATAACCTGCGCTCTGATACCAGTTTGATAGAAGAAAACAGAGCAAAAATAATATAACAGAAAATAATACAAACACGGATTGCTACAGCAATCAAGAATAAATTTTAAATCTTATTATTGTTCTGTCTAACAACAGGGAACTGAGCAAACATAAATAGAGTATGAAAAACAAATAAAACTGACTACTGTTTAACTGCAGATGAGCTAAGACCCAAATAATTAAGCATGCAGACTGCGCTAAGACAAAAGGCAGTGATCATGCAAACTGCATGCATGAGAGAGGCGAACTGGTAATTGGAGAAATTATCTCCAGTTTCTAACAATATCCATAGCCGTTCACCTCCATCATTTCATATATATCTATGTCCTTCACCTATCAAAATTTCAAGGTCTGCACTTAAGACTATTCTAGATTTGCCTCAAGCAACTAACCTACAACCTCAACCTTGCAAGACATGGCCCCCTGCTACGCTAACTCTGATTATCTAACCCAGGAGATAATTTTCTGGTTGTGGTTGTCATGGATGACCTTAGCGGCATACTACATCGGCATCTTCTTGTGCCAATCTTTGTAAATATTTCCACCATTTTCGTGCCCAATAATCTCCAGTTGCTCTAGATCTGAAAGATTATCCATGTTTTTGTAGGCTGCAGTGCCAGCCATTAGAGGAGGTAGGGGAAGCCTATGAAAATTGGACTCCTACTGAGCCATAATTGGGATGCTCAGCAACAGATTTTTTCTCCCTGACATAAATTGCAATTCCACCGACCTTCACCAAACAATGACGGTCACGCTCTGCTAGCTCTATTACCATCAGTCTCTCCATGTCTCATTGGTCGATCCATACTTCCACGTTTATCTTCCTCCATATTGTGTCGACCGTTTATCTTGGTTTGCTCTTATATTAAGATGTGGCTTTATTTTTTTTATTCAAATTACAAAGGCTTTGAAAACATAACTACATTTTTTTGGTATATAAATTACAACTTTTGTAATTATGTGTAACTAAAGTAACCAAATTCAAAGTAATCTAATCAGAGCACCTTGTTGCATGCAGCCAGCGAAAGAATAAGCTCTGATCATGATGTTTGGCAGCAAAAAAATATACAAACTCAAAACTCAAATTCATTTCATTTTCTGATCTGTCTTGTCTTCAATTAAACGGATTTCAGTAAATGAGTAACCTTTGCTTTTGATGGCTTGTAAAGCACCATCATCCAACCACTGATCACCATCACAAAGAACTCATTCTCCCTCTCTATAATCTCTTTCATTCTTAAGACAACTTATTCCTATCTTAGGCCCACTTTTTACTTCAAATGATAGAAAACTTATGCATCTCTGGTGGGATATAAAGCATAGTCTACCTTAAAAACATCTCAAATTTCTAAAATAAAGCCACTTTCATATTGATAGATTGTTTTCGTATCATGAAACCTTTATAAAGTTGCATGAATTGGGGAAACTAGTGAAAGTACAGAAAAAACAACTCACCATATGCATACAGATAAAATTTATGTCATGTTTCTACCAGCTGAAACAAAAAATAAACCTTGAATATTAGAAAAGATTCACTATTGCAATTGTTTAAGGCCTTAAGAAATCAGTGAATAAGAATAACACCTAGATTTCAATAGATTCAGATCCAGAAACTCATTCCTGGGTTCTATAATCTAAATTCTAGAGTATACAGATTAAAGGATTTCTCAGGTAAGTCCAATATGGAAGGTGCAATATCCAACTACATTTAACTGTGTGACATTTAAAACAAAAAAAACTTACAAACTGCCCTTGCAGAGAATAATTTGATGGCATGAATGCAACTATCTCAATTCAACTCGAAAAATAAAATAAAGAAATGCAAATCAAAGTTAAAAATGACATAATGTATCCAATCATGTAATACCAAGAACATTGACTGTTTAATAACATTGAGACTAGAGGACAAATGAACTCCAAGTGGCATTGCTACAAATCTTCTTTGAATCGACTTAATTCAATGCCCTAGACTCAGAACTTTGCAGTAGGCCTCGGTTCAAAAGCCATCCCCTTCACTGACACTAGATTAATAGGTGTTTCTGGAAAAATGGGGAGCCAATGCCACGACCCACATCTTAAATTATATGAAACCACTTCCTTGCAACCATGTCTTATTATGCAAATGTTTTCCCCTACTCCAACACCCTGCATACCATTTGTGTGTTCATGTTTGAAACGCTGGATCACAGATGGGGGCATATGAGCAATCTCAGTCCAAAGTAAATTGTCATTGGATTTAAAATTAAGCTCCCATATAATAATATCTTTCAAACAATCAGGTCTATAGAGATTAATCTGAGGTTGAGTCTGGAAAGGAGTAGTTTGCAAGGCTCCCACCAACAGCACCGATTTCCCACAAGCAACAAGTTGTGACCATGGCATGCGAGACACATGTCCCTCCAATGGTAGCTGAAGTCACAGATTTTGTAGGGGCAGAGGAAAAGATACAAATCTCATGGCTGACAAATTATCACTATCCTTACCTGTTTGATTTTCGCTTTGGTTGTTGTACACCATAATCCCTTTGGGATGCACTGTGATGGAGAAAATAGAAGAGTTAGAAATAACCATATCACGATATCTATTTACCCAAATATTACCGAGAAGGACCAGAGTTTTCATCCATGTTCTTTGAGAAGAGTCATAGATATTGATGCTTCGTCCTTTTCCATCGTTTCCATTGTTTCCATAGCCCACGACAATCACTTTGTAGCACTCCCTGTTAGACTCAACCGATTCCTTACCCAAACCCACAATCCCTCCGCTGTATCAGATCCACCGGCCCTTGCATTAATGAAGGGAGGTCAAAAATGGTTTGCATAAATGGATTGCAAACACACAGTCGTCTCTCTAAACCCACAAAACCATTTTCTAAGGAAGTGGTAGTTTCAACAACCATTAAGAATAGACCAGAGGCTGATCCACGATAAGAAAACGTGCTTCCATTTACTGTGCTTGGAGGCAATGGAGATGGCACAGTAGTCCATGTCCCTCTGGAGAAGAAAAATGCCAAATTAGCATGCTTTTCTTCATCTATTATTTGACACAAGACAAAGTATGGATCTCTACCAGAGGAAAATGCCAAATTAACCTTATACATTTCTTCATCGTTCATTTGACACAAGACTAACAACGGATCTCTACCAGAGGAACGGGTCCATAAATTTAAAAATCTGTTAGAAGATAACAAGTTATTCCATCCTTGAGAGACCATACAGCTTTGGTATACTTTGTATGCTGGAAGCCAAGACAATATTTTTTCCAATACATGTTGTTGCACTACTGATAATTTAGAGAAATTATCTCTTTCTGCCACCATTTTCATTGTCACCTCCGCTTCTTGCAATTCAAATGAGTGCTCCATATTGTCATACTTATTTTTGGCGAATTATTTTTGTGATAAAATAATTCTCTCCCAGCTCAATTTATAGGGCTCTAAGAAAATCATTGTCTCCGTGTATAAGGAGTAGGGTGTGAGGCATATAAGGATTTAGGCATTTTTATGTATAGGGATGGATATTTAGGTGTATAGGGATTAGGGTCCTGGAATATAGAGAATTAAGTGTTTTGGTGTATAGAAAATTAATTATTTCAGTATATAGAGAATAAGACATAAAATTTATAAAGAATTGTGTATTTTTTAATATAAAAATTAAAGTATCACACATCAACATTTCTTTATATAAAAATTAAGGTATCATGTAGTCTTATATATTTATATTTCTAGATATGTAATAAGTGATTTTATATATTTTAAAAAAAATAAAAATATTACATAAATTTATTTTATAGTAGGTATTTTTATAATAAATATTTAAAAAAAAAATTGTAAATCATTTTTTAACCTCACCAAGATTTACATGTCACCTTTATGTGACAATGACCTTGATCAAACTATGGTGATAGTTTTTAAAAATTATTTTCATAGATTTTATTAAGAAATTTTATTTTATTATTATTTTTTCAAAATTTATTAATAATTTTAATTTTAAAATATTTAATTTTATTAAAAGTAAATTTTACATTATTATTATTATTTTTAATTTTTATTAATAATTTTAATTTTAAAATATTTTATTATGAGTAAAATTTACCTATTATAAATAATAATAAGCCAAGTCTAAATAAAATTTTAAATAAATTTATATTTCAATTTTATCATTAATTTTTATAAAAAAAATATTTGTAATAATATTTTAATATCATTTAAATTATATTAGACTTTAAAAGTTATTTAAATAAAGGTTTAGCCACCATAAATGACAAATCAAAATTTTGTGAATGTATTTAATTTTTTTAATAAAACTTTAGATAAATTTATAATTTATTTTTATCATTAAATATAAATTTTGTGAATGTATTTAATTTTTTTAATAAAACTTTAGATAAATTTATAATTTATTTTTATCATTAAATATAAATTTTGTGAATGTATTTAATTTTTTTAATAAAACTTTAGATAAATTTATAATTTATTTTCAACCTAAACATGTGATAATAATCCATGCAAGTTTAGAGGGCTTTACTTGAAATTATGTTAATAGAATTGCTTGTGATTTTTGGTGCATCTTTTTTGCCTTGAAATCATCACCAATATACAAGTGTGAAATTGTTGGAGTGTTAAATTGTGAAGTCATTGAATAATGTCTTTATTAATGCTTTTAAGACACCCAAATATTAGGGAGAATGAATATTATAATATGTTGTGCTAACAAGTATTATGCCACTAAGAGTTGCATGAGTCTATATTATATGATGGCTATTGGAGAGAAACAATTAGAATTGTTGTCTACATTTTGAATAGAGGATAGATAAGGATCAATGGTAACAAGACTCGTTATGAATTATGGAAGGGTAGACCTACAAATATAAAACACTTTAGAGTGTTTGAGAGGAAATGTTTCATCAAAAGAGATGATGAAAACTTGGGTAAGTTTGATTCCAGATCTGATAAAGACATATTCTTAGGATACTCATCAATGAGCTCAACCTTTAGATGTTATAACAAGAGACTACAAAATATAGTGGAAAGTACCAATGTAAAGATTGATGAAATAAGAAAAACTCACTCATAGTCAAATAATACTTTAGATAATTTGGACTTCAAGAATGATGAGGAGACTATAGAGGGTCATGAGGAAGAAGAAGTTGAAGAGAGACAGGACTCAAAACGACGTTTAAGATAGATTGAAATACATCATCCTAAATCTGAAATCATTGGCAACAAGAAAACAAGTATGCAAACAAGGAGAAGATTGGTAAGTAATATAAATCAATAGAATGTTTCTATATTATCCAAGATTGAACCTAAGAGTATTATAGAAGCAAAAAAAGATAAATTTTGGATAAGTGCTATCAATGAGGATTTACGTCAAATATATAAGAATGAGACCTGAAAACTAGTTCATAGGATTAAAGACAAAAATGTCATTAGGAACAAGGCTATATTGGTATGCAAGGTATATGCATAGTTTGAAGGGGTAGATTTTGAGGAGAAATTTGCACCAGTAATAAGATCGAAGGAAATCAAATTATTTTTATCTTATGCAAGATTCAAAGGATTCAAGGTATACTAGATGGATGCCAAATATGTCTTTTTGAATGTGAATTTAGAAGAAGTGTAAATTGAACAAACTGAAGGGTTTTCACTAACATATAACAAAGACTATGTTTGTAGATTGAAAAAGGCTCTCTATATTTTAATGTAAGCTCTTAGAGATTGTTATACTAGGTTAGATGAGTATCTATTGGATCAAGGATGAAAAAAAATAATTAAAAACAATAATCTATACATAAAGACATAAGATGACCATTAGCTGATAGTAGTTGTTTAAGTGGATGACATCATCTTTGGTGTAAATAATGAGAACATGACAAATGCCTTTACAAAGGTAATGAATAAATATTTTGAGATTTCCATGCTAAGAGAACTATCATTCTTTCTAAGGTTGCAAATCACTCAATGTGAAAAAGGTATATTCATCTCACAAGCCAAGTAAATAAGAGAGATTTTTAAAAAAATTGAGATGGAGGATTGCAAGGCAGTTAGTACACCCATGATGATAGGATGCAAGCTAAGAAAAGAAGATGAGTCTTTAAAGGTCAATCAGATGTCATATAGGTCAACGATTGGAAGTTTGTTGTATACCACTACCTCTAGACCTAACATCATGCAAGGAATTTGTCTTGTGGGAAGATTTCAAGCATATCCAAAAGAGAATCATTTGCAAGTAGTCAAAAGGATTCTCAAGTATCTCAAGGGGACTGTAGAGTATAGATTGTGGTATCCAACAAGTAAGGAGTTTAATTTGATAGTCTACATAGATGTAGATTAGGCAGGAAGTATAGATGACAAGAAGAGTACCAGTGGAGGAGCTTTCTACCTAGGTGGGTACCTAGTGTCATGGATAAGCAAGAAGTAACAATTAGTAGCTTTATCCACTTGTGAGGTTGAGTACATTGTAGCAACTTTATGTTTCACACAGGTCCTATGGATGAGATAGACCCTAAAAAATTGAGGTTGAATATGATGGTTCTAGCCATATCTATTATGACAATACAAGTGTTATAAGTGTCTCAAAGAACCCTATCATACACTCAAGAACCAAACACATTCCCATTAAATATCATTTTTTAGAGAATAGGTAAATGAATAATGTGTCAAACTTGAATATGTTTCTACATAGGATCAAATTGTAGATATCCTAACCAAACCACTACTAAAGGTAACTTTTAAACACTTAAGACAAGAATTGGGTGTAATTCTTATCCATAGAAATCATTAAAATGGTCAAGTACTAAGGGAGAGATACTCATGTGCATTACCTCCAAAAATAAGTGATCATTTTTATCTATTGTTAAACAAGAAGTATGGTGGATGCTTGGTTTAAGGGGAATCTTTTTAGGTTATTGACTAAGCTTGATCTATATTAAAGTGATCTTGTAATCTGAGTTTATTTTGAAAAAGATGATAGTTGTAGAAGAAATTTTTCATTTATGTCAAAGGGGGGAAAAGATCAAATAGTAAGAAAGAAAAGGCAAGATCAGAAAGGGTGAGAAAAAGAAAGAAGTAGGTCTAAGAGATGATTTCCATCAAAAGTGGTTGAGATAATTTTTTGAGTATGTTTGTCATCAATGACAAAGGGGAAGATTGTTGAATATTGTCATTGATTAAGGAGGATATTGTTGAACATTGTCATTGAGTGTTGAGATTTGATATTTGTATTACCATTGATGTCAATCTAATGTCATTGATGTCAAAGGTTCTTGTGAAGGTGCATGATCAAGCATGATTTGAGGTATGTATGTGATAAGCTCCTATGTCAACAAAGTAAGAGTATTGTTTGAATAATGTTCTTATGTCAGCATGTGAGATATCATTGAAATAAACATGAGTGAGCACATGTAAGTATGTCAAATGTCAAGTAACTTGTAAAGCTTTGTCTAGACCTTGTGAGATGGTATATGCTAGTAGTTTGATGAAATAAGTGAGCTCTGAAAAAGAAATTGTATTCCCTAAAGGTCTATATAGGTAGTTCTAAATATGCTATGAAGATTCTATGAAGATATGAATGCTCTGAAGAATGCTTGATAGTGTTTGAGCATAAGAGAGGCTATCTAAGTTTATACATAAGTTGATGAGGGTTGATGAGCCACAAAATTGTCATGTTTTTATCATCATCTGCTATACTCATCCTTCTTGTTTATCATGCTTCTAAATTACTTTCCCTAAGTTTTTATCCTTAGACAGCCATATTTTTCAAATAACATTATGTTCTCATAATGTTTGAATAGTTAGAACTTTGTCTTGGAATCAAGTTATATATATATATATATATACACACACACACATACACACATATAAGTTGATGAGGGTTGATGAGCCACAAAATTGTCATGTTTTTATCATCATCTGCTATACTCATCCTTCTTATTTATCATGCTTCTAAATTACTTTCCCTAAGTTTTTATCCTTAGACAGCCATATTTTTCAAATAACATTATCTTCTCATAATGTTTGAATAGTTAGAACTTTGTCTTGGAATCAAGTAATATATATATATATATATATATATATATATATATATATATATATATATATATATATATATATATATATATATATATATATATATATATGATACGATACTTCTCTCTATAATGTGTTTTAAATATGTTTTAAAGCAATAGGTATATATCAAGTCCATCCTACAATAAATGTATTTCACCATAAGAACACATCTTATAGCCACTATATGACTAGAGATGTGGACAAATAGAATTCAATTTCTAATTCAACCAAATCCTAGAATCTATAACAACCTTCATGGATCGTAATAAAGAATCGGTTAAAGACTCAATAGCCTTGTTTGTCCTAAAGTAGTATTGGAAGATTCACATGAACAATGACCATAGTGGAAATAACTAATTTATATTATCCTATAGCCAAATGTTTCTTAGTTTGGAATGTATATTGGTTTGTATAAAACAATCTTCCCTTTTGTATATATATAGGTAACAACAGGGTTGACAAGTAGTAGAGATCAATTAGAGAAATATATCATAAGCACATTTTGTAAGACAACTATTATTGTAATTTACCTATAGCAATTCTTTATTGTATTTTGATTAATATGAACAATCATTTTTAAGTCCATTTCATTGTTGTAAGAGGAAGAATTGAAGATGGAGTCGGAAGAAGGAAGGTCCCCCTTTAGAAGTCTTGTAGCAATAATCCAACCCGTTAATTAGCTACGCATGTTATTTGGTCCATTTACATATTATGTGTTTTATTATCAAATTGTGTGATTTCCAATTTTGCATAGAATTGTTTTGAGGAAGCTTCCAAATATAATAGTGTAATCATTTAATTCACAATATTTTATGAGTGTTCAATTCCAATATTTGATTTCTTACATGATTTTTATCATCTTAGTTTTCAATCAATAGAAGGTCAAATTAGAAGATTGAGTGTATATAGAGACATCATCCTATCAAGTTTATGTCCTCAGGTTGATATTTAAATAAAATTAGAAGATACAGGTTTGTGGTAACTTTTCTTCTTCATTCAGATTAAGAGAAGATTATTTTATCATGAATCTTTTGTTAGTCATTTTTGACATTATTGTTGGGGAAGGGTGTCACACACTTATAATCTTCAATCTTGATAGCGACTATTCTAGATGTTTATTGTTTTCCTAATTTTCAGATATTATTGTTTATGGATTAAATATTTCCCATCCTTATAGTTTAAATTTCCTTTTTTTCAAGTAGAATAGTGAAAAAAATTTAAAAACCCCATATTACTAACCCTGTAGAGGTAGGGCAGGCAAAAACATTAAAAATAAGTGGTTAGCATACATGCAAAGAGAAGGGGACAATATAGGAAGATTTATGCCTAAATCATCAACCATCACTACAAGATCATAAATTCATCCTGTAGCAGCTAAGGAGCATGAATAAATCCTGAAGATCACTCATAGTTGTCAATAGAAGAGGTAGAAAAGGAGAAATTTTTGGTTGGGTTAGGTAGCACAAGCTAGAGACTTTGAAGAAGTTCATACCCCTAAAAGAGACCCATATGTACCACCCTTGAGAATTCCCACCTTATCAACTCATACTCAATAGTCTTAAATTCACTTCCCTCCATCACCCAAATTTTTTGTTAAGGAAGCATTCAAGGTAATTCTTGCTCCTAGAAAGAATACTAGGCTAATAGAATCTTCCAATTTAGAAAGACCATTTATTGAGACACAAGCTGAATCTTCACAAACCTATACACCATCCCCATTATATAAAAATATATACAATCCTAAAAAAAAGATAAATTCTCCATCTTCTACACCTTTGGAAATAGGAGAATTGATAGGAATTTTGAGAAGTGGGCAGCAACAACTTCTAGTCTACCAACACAAAGAGTGTTCATGGAGGATCTTCAGGAAGAAAACACTACCAATGAGTCCTCTAACTTCAAATTTCTTATCCTTAATCCTGAATGAAATGCACCTATGAATAATATTCCTCACTTTGCCCTCCTTACTTTTATGGGGAAAATATTTGAGGATCCAGACATATTTCATTTTGAGTTCGACATCTTATGTCATAGCTATGATTATAATCAAGACGCCCAAAAACTCAAGTTGTTTCCCACAACACTCAAAGATATAGCACTTGGATGGTTCATGGGACTTGAAAAGGATGCCATTTCTACATGGGAATAAATGAAGAAGTTTTTGATGAAATACCAAGACTGTTGTAGAGGCAAAAACTACAAGAAAGATGACATATTCAGAATGACACAAGTTGATGATGAGTCATTGGAAGAATATATGGAAAGATTTATGTTTAGCTTAAAAAATTCCAAATAAACTACAATGGAGAAAGAATATTTCAAGGTAATATTCCTAAAAAGAATTAGAGATGATTATCTAGAGGCACTAGACTTAATATCCGGTGGTGTTTTTTCTACAATGTCCTTTAATGAACAAATCATTCTATGTACAAACTACTCAATATCAACCATGAATAAAAGTAGGGGCAAAACCCTTCCTACAATATATGAAATAGGAATATCTAAAGGTGATGTCAACAAACTTATCCAAGATATGAAGCAAGATATGATTAGCCACCTAGCTACTCAGCTTCATACATTACATACACAAAGGAAGAAGGAAAAGATTTTAAAAGTCTTAGATACTTATTGCCTTAAATGAAGAAAAAAAAGGTAGAATACACATTTCATTCTATGAAAGCTTCGGTAGCCAACATAACTAAGGAGAATCCCAAAATAGTGGATCTACATGCCATATGAGGAGATGAGAATCAAGTGTTTTACATGGCTCAATGAAAACCATCGATATAAATATTAGGTATGCCATCAAAATCTATGTTTAAAAATTCTTAATTCTTAAATAATCCTCAATATGGTTCTTGGATGAATATGTCCAACCAACATTAGCCCCATATAAATTGACAACTACCCCGAAATTAGTTATGAATGGAATAGAATAAACAACAACTTCAACCTAGGTAGTTCCAAAACTAGCAATGGATATTTCCCTCTAATCCATGGTAACAACAATATAGAGGTAATCAAGCCTTTCCTCAACAAATCTAGCAACCACAATGGTAGACCTTAATTCCAAATACTTAGAAACTTGCTAGAACCACTCAATTACCCACACAACCTATCCCCAACCCTACCAATAAATTGGTTCAACCAACATAATCCACTGAAATAATGTGATATTCAATATACACCTTAGAAATCAATTAAGTCCAAATTCACTCAAGATGCATTCTTCCACAACCCACATCACCCATAATCATAGAACATTTTGAATAACCCAATTCAATCCATACTAATCCACAACCACCCATAGCCAATCTTGATCCAAGTTTATCATAAAACCAAAAAGAATTTGACAATCCTCCTTTTCCAAAGAGATTAAACATCTCACATCCTAAACCAAAACCTGAATTTGACATCTTAAGACAAATCAAGAATGTACGCATAAAAATTGCACTCTTTCAAGTAATAAAAGATGTTCCTATCTATAATAAGGCTGTTAGAGAACTATATTTGAAAAAATTGGGAAGAAAGAAGAAGGATTATAAAATAGTTCAATTTATTAGCCAACTAGTAGATATTATGTTGGGAAACATTTTTTCCCCAAAATAATTTGATCTTAAAATTCATGTAGTAAATGATAGCATCCATGGCCAACCCATATCCAATAATTTAATTTACTTGGGTGCAACCATCAACATGATGACCATGGAGACCATGCAGTAACTTGAAACTTACAACTCTCCATCCAACACCCACCATCTTATAGATGGATGACAAGTCAACTATTAACCCTAAATGGATTGTTGAAGACCTAGTTATAATTCTTCATTCTTGGCAATATTCAACATACTTTATTATCCTATAGCCAAAAAATAACTTGGGAGGTTATCTTGTCATCCTTGGCTGCCCATGGTTGGCCACCGCTAATGCTTTTATTGACTTTAGGTCGAGAAAAGTGTTAATTTACAATATAAATTACACAAAGAAATTGGTTCTTCATCCACTAGCCTAACCTTTCTAGAATGATGTCCCAACACCTTGGATTGATGACTTTGAGGAATCTATCTCCTTACAAACTCTATGCACAAATAATAAGAGTCTATATTTTTAAGCATAAGAAGAAGAGATTGCCCTTACTGGTATCTTGCAAAAAACTTATCACCAAGACCTTGTAGCCACAAACATGTAGGAATGTACACCATGTGCACTTCAGATTTTTTTTTTTTTAAATGACCTTGCTAAAACTGCAAGGGATATTTCGACATTCCATCAGTTGCTTCCCTATTAATGTAGCTATGTCCCTTTAATCACAAATGTAGAAACCATACTCTATTTAACAAAATAAGTGGATATTCTACCAAATAAACCTCTCAAAATTAGTACTTTTTTAACACCCAAGTAAGAAAGCCATTTACTTACAACGTTGTGAAAGAATACAATAACATTTGCCTAGGATTAACATGACATAAGAGGAATACCCCCAAATTTATGAATGCATCATATTTACATTAAAGAAGAATGCAAACCTATTTTCCAACCCCAATGATGAATGAATCCTACAATTAATGACATTGTCAAAATTAAGTTGTAAAAAATCTTGGATGCAGGATTTGATTATCCTATTTTTGATATTTAATGGGTCTCTCCCTTGGTTATTGTACCTAAAAATTGGGAAACATGTCATATTTGTGTTAACAATCAAGAGTTGAATAATGCTATCAGGAAGGATCACTTTCTCATTCCATTATTGATCAAGTGTTGCATACATTAACAAGAAATTTGTTTCCTTCTTAGACAGCTACAATGGTTATGATTATATATGAATAGCTCCACAAGACCAAGACAAAACTACTTTTAATTACCCTTTGTATAACCTATGCCTATGTCATCTTACCGTTTGGTCTTTGTAATACCCCAGCTACTTTTCAAAGGGTTGTTTTGAGCATATTTTTTGATCTCTCTCATGAATTTGTTAAAATATACATGGATGATTTCACTATCTATGGACAGACATTTGAAGAAACTCTTACCAACCTGGAGAAATTTATTCAATATTGACATGACCACCAATTGTCTTTGAGTAATGAAAAGTGTTATATTCTTATGACTAAAGGGATTGTGTTGGGGCATCACATTTCCCCTTTTGGAATTCAAGTTGACCAAGCAAAGATAAGTATCATTAAGGATTTACCCAAACCAAAGAAGCAAAAAGATGTTATAATAATTTTAGGACATGCTGGTTATTATAGATGATTCATCAAAAAATTTAGTAAAATTGTCACCCCATTGTTTGGATTGCTTACTAAGGATGTTAAATTTACTTAGACTAATGATTGTCAAACTGCCTTTTAGTAAATCAAAGACCTTCTCATAAAAAATTCTATTCTAAGAGGGCCTAATTGGAAGAAGCATTTTTACATTGACACATATGCATCTAACACCACTTTAGGATCTGTCCTTGGCCAAAAATATGAATCTTTGAGTTATATAATCTATTTTATGAGAAAGAATCTTCAAGGGGCTGAACTCAACTACACTATAATAGAGAAGAAATTTATTTCAGTCTTCTATGCCATCAACAAATTTCAACATTGCATTACCAGTTACCAAGTATTCATCCATATAGATCACGCAGCAATCAAGTATTTGATGAACAAACCTAGTCTAACAAGTAGGATAATTAGATGGTTACTTTGATTCAAGAATTTGATGAGCATAGTCCTATTTTTTATGATTCCTTTCCTGATGAGGATTTGTTTTAACTAACTATTTAATCTCCTTGGTTCAAAGACATTGCTAACGATCTTACTATAGGATCACTACCATAACATTTCTCACCTAGAGAAAAATAACATATGATCTAAAAGAGTAGACATTATTCTTAGATTGCAGGATATCTCTTTACCACTATACTAGATTCAACTATGAGAATATGTATCTGAGAAGATGAAACCTATGACATTCTCATATCTTTCCATGATGAACCTTGTGGGGGTCATGATGCTACCAAACAAACTACTATGAAAGTACATACTACTAGATATTATTGACCTTTTTTACATAGGTATGCCATGATGTATACCCGTAGATGTGATCAATGAGAGTGTATGGGGAAACTCACTCGCTTTGAAAAAATGTCATTACAACCATAACTTGTTCTAGAACCTTTTAATAAATGGGGACTTGATTTTGTAGGTCCTACAGATCTTAAATCCAATAACAAGTAATACATACTGGCATGCACTGATTATGTCACAAAATGGACTGAGGTCAAGGACATAATCGATGCTCAAGATGAGAAAGTATCTAAGTTTTTATATGAAAAAATCTTCACCTACTATGGAGTACCAAGAAAAATAGTCACAGACCAAGGACCACAGTTCACATCAAATCTCACAGTGACCTTGGTAAAAGAATATGAAATCAGACACAAAAATTCTACCCCTTACCCCTTACCATCCTCAGTCAAATTTTCAAGTGGAAGTTACAAACAAAGAATTAGAAAATATGCTCAATAAAATTGTCAGCCTGCATAGAAAATATTGGTCAACTCATCTTTTGGAAGTAGTTTGGGCTTACAAAGTCACCTATAAAACCACAACTAGTTTCACTCCATATGAACTAGTTTATGGTAAAAATCTTATTATTCCCATTGAGTTTGAAAATAAAACATTAATGATAATAATTGATTTGGGTTTGGATCCTTTCCAAGCTAAAAAAGATAGGATCATGCAACTAAATGTACTTGATGAACTTAGAAAGGAATCACTTCATCACACTGAAGTAGTACAAAGATGAGTAGGTTGGAATCATAGGAACATCAAGAGTATAAATTTTATACCTAATGCCTGGGCACTCCTTTTTGAATCCAAATACAAGGATCATAAAGGAAAGCTTCAATCCATATGGCTTGGGTCTTATGAGATCAAGCAAGTTTTTGATAATAGAGCTATAAGGCTCATGACAATTGATCTTATTTGGTTTTGACTATTTGTTAATGGTCTCAGGATCAAGATATACAAGAAACCATTTTTGAAGGAAACTCTCACTCTCCAACTTCTTGAAAAACAACATCCATCTCTTCTTCATGAATCAAATCAACCTCTTGTTGCACCCAAAAGGTATTTCTATCAACCCTTCTCCAATATTTTTCAAGAATAATCAAGCTTTGTGAAACCAAGAAAAATCCATCCCTAATGGATTGGTTTATGAAAAATAAAATCTTACCTATTGGGATTCTATAATTAATCAAAAAATTTAACAATGAAAAAATTTAGGCATTGCTGATGGTTGTTGTATCAAAAAACTAGGTCACTAGTTGATTCAAATTTATAAAAAAATAAATAAATAAATAAATAAATAAAATTTCATATTTTTTGCTTGAAAATTCATTTAGGAATAGAAACACACTTTTCTTTTTCTATAGGGTGAAATTGTTGTTGTTGTAGGATAATCATTATTGTTGCAAAACACTTTTTATTTCCATAGGAAGCCTTTATCACTATTGGATGAATTCTTATCATTCCACCATCCACTACATTTCTCACAAAGCATTTTTGCCTTTGATCAAATGCCAACACATGCCAATACACCTCACATTTTCCACTTTGACTCATCATTCATGTATTTAATGAAAGGTATTCCTATAAGTATTAATGTAATTATTTTATATTTATTTCATGTCATAAGTTTTAATTATTACTAAGATGTTGGGTTTTAATGCTATTAAAGTGTCACCATATCTCCATTTACTTACACTATCCTAAGATGTTTTCTCTTTCACCGATTGACATGACTATTGAACTGCTCTTATCACTACCCCTATGATTTCCACAAGTCATTCATGCATGTCAATTTCATCCCTTGAGGACAAGTGACCATTTATGTTGGGGGAGATTTCTCATAATTCAAACTGATTTCCACTCTCCCAAAGAAAAATGCAAACATTCTACCCAAATCTATAGAACCCTTGATGCAAGTGCATAGACCCTCTAACCAAAATTCCATCCTAAAATATGAGAGAGGATTTACTCAAACATGAGCCACTTGATATCTCTCCTCTGACCAATAACCCAAACATCATAGTCCTATTTCAAAATGTAGGATGGACCCAATATTTAGAGAGAATAAATGCTCTTGATTAAGGAATTATAGAGGAATTTGTTGGCTCATTAAATAGCAATCTCGCAATAGTAAGAGGAATGGAAATAAAGCTAATTGAAACCATAGTCAGTAGAGTAACTAGATTGCCATGAATAAGGAACTATGGTAAGATAAGTTTGATGCCAAGGTAGAGAGGCATAAATTCATTAGAGGAAATGAAAGCTGGGACACTTCTAAACAAGGCACTACATGATTATCATTACTAGGAAGATGGATCAGAGCTGTTGTATTCATCTTAAATATTTCACTTGTGAAGGGATATATTTCATGCAACATGGCATTCACTTCAAATTCATGAAATATTTACAGGATGGTATTGAGATAAATGTTCCTAAATTCTTTCTTAGCATGATCGCAAGAAAGGTAGAGAAATTTCAAAAAGGTAATTCCAAAGTTCTCTCTCATCTTGTCTAATTCAATTAATTATTCAGGATTGCCTACAAAGAACTAGCCCCAATATAAGTTGGGAAGATTTTCTTCAAATACCTAGAAATGCAGAAAGTAATAGTGAGAAAGATGAAGAAGAAGAGATAGGGGCAGAAGAGGGAATGGAAGTAGAAGAATAGATGGAGATAGAAGAAGACCTTCGTATAGCTCCACAAGAACCTATAGAATAAGACCTTCCTGCAACCACATAAGAAAATGTACAAGAAGACCTTCTTATAACCACACAAGAACTTGTATCAAGGACAAATCTTGTAGAGGAAGCTTCCACAAGCAAGAAATCTAGAAGAAGAAATAGGAAACTCATCCTCTAGCTTAACTCTGTGGAATCTGAGGAAGAGCTTCCACCATCCCCTAAAAAGGCTATGGTCAAATCTACTCCTGAAATATCTCACAAATTAAGAGGAAAGATGATAGGTAAACCAATAACTAAACCTTATTTTATTATAGAAATTATTGAGGAATCTAGAAGAGAACAAATTGTTAGCAGTCATGAATCACTTGAGGCATTTAATTTTTATGAAATAAACACTAATAAGGAAGAGTGTTCTCAAGAAGGAAATAAGGAGATATAACAAGTAGATTGAAGCCCTAAAGAATTATGAGAAGAACCAATGTAGATAGTAGTAGAACAAATAGAATAAACCTTCATACAACCATAATTTTCTACTTTAGAGCAAGCCTTGTATGAAATTGAGAGATTAAAAAAGAATCTACAAGATCAGTCATGAGGAGTAATAGATGCGCTTGATATTGTAGCTTCTTAGTTGTATCCCTCTACTAAAATCCATCTTGCAGCTATTATTTCATAGCTTCCTATAGTATAAAAGTAACAAGAAAATCTCAGAACTACCCGAGCAGTCAAGAATAATTCCTAATCTACTGTATCTTATTAATTGATCAAATGGATGGACAATCAGTATGAAAGTCTTAAGGAATTAATAAAGTAAAATAATAAATTTAAAGTATATGTTAGGGTTAAATATGAGAGTATCTCTAAACTATCATATAAATTTGAAGATCTAGCTGGTCTTACTCAAGAGATCTTTGACTGCAAGCTTCTTGTAATGTTATATTCAGTTTATCTTGAGGAACAATGGCATAAGTTTAAGTCCATGAGAATTTAATGTGACATGCCATATGAAGTAATTACTCATATCTCTTTCTTTTAATTATATAAATAAATCTCACAACAAGAACAAGCACAATTTTACAAGTTATATTCTTCATAACTATGCCATGCCTCATGACAGGGAATGGAATCCTAACCTAAATGTTAGAGATGTCCTTTTTAAGGTATTTTCATCATATATTTTGAATGAGCATAGGAGAGGATGAAAGATGATTATATACAATAAAAAGGAAAGGGAGATTCAAATGCTTATTAGAAGAGAGTCAACTGCACTTGAGATTGTGTTGGTAGAATGGGATAACATTATGCTACGGAAGGAAGTCAAGGCTTGGTTTGCCAAAAATAGTGATGAAACCCAAAATTTTTACTTGGGGTTTAGAACTTATATTGGACTTAAAACAAAATAATCCTACATAGGAAGATGGAATGAGCTCACTCCTGAGATAAAAAGTAAAGATTCATATTCCCCTTTCAATTTAAAAGTAATATTTGATAGAGTAACAAGATATATTCTACTTACAGGTGAATTGGGGTCTTAATTTTTTAGCATAAAATTATAGCCTCCTTTATTTTGGTAACTTGTTTTAGAATAATAGGATAAAACCCCATTAGATGATGCCAAAGAAGTCAAAATGTACTAGCTATATGAACAAAGGCATAGATTTTATGCCCATCTATCAAGTGGAGACATGGAGCTTGCAGATTTCAAGGCCATTTGTGAATTTCAAATGAGCAAGTTTGTTGCTCAAGGATGAGAAAAGTCTTAAGTTGGGGGGTGTGATGAGCCCCATAATTTTCATATTTTTATCCTCATCTTCTATGCTCATCCTTATTTTTTATCATGCTTCTGAATTACTTTCCCCTAAGTTTTTAGCCTCAAACAACTATATTTTGTAAACAACATTATGTTCTCATAATCTTTGAATAATTAGAACTTTGTCTTGGAATCGTGTGTGTGTGTGTGTGTGTGTGTGTGTGTGTGTGTGTGTGTTTTACTATAGGATGCCTTTCTCTATAATATATTTGGAAAATGTTTTGAAGCAATAGGTATATATCACGACCATCCTATGGTAAGGGGATTTCACCATAAGAACACATCTTATAGCCATTGTATGACTAGAGCTATGGATAAATAGAATTCAATTTATAATTCAACTAACTCATAAAAACTATCAAACCCTTTATGGATACTAATAAATAATTAGTTGAAGACTCAACATCCTCATTTGTCTTGAAGTAGTATTACAAGATTCACATGAATGACAACCTTAGTGGAAGGAACTAATTTATGATATCCTATAGCTAAATGTTTCTTAGTTTGCAATGTATATTGTTTTGTATAAAATAATCTCCCCTGTTGTGTATATATGTATATATATACATACATGTGTGTGTGTGTGTGTGTATATATATATATATATATATATATATATATATATATATATATATATATATATATATATATATACACACATACATACATATACATATATACATATATATATATATATACATATATATATATATATACATATATATATATATATATATATATATATATATATATATATATACATATACATACATACATATATATATATATATATATATATATATATATATATATATATATATATATATATATATAATGCTAAGAAGTATTACAGATCAATTAGAGAAATATATCATAAGCACATTTTGTAAGAAAATTTAATTATAATTTCCCTCTAGTAATTCTTCACTACATTTTCATTAATATGAATAATCATTTCTGAGTCCATTTCATTGTTGTAAGAGGAAGGATTGTATTTTGATTCAGAAGAAGTGAGGGCCCCCTTTGGAATCCTTGTAGCAACAATCCAACCTGTTAATTAGCTAAGCATGTTATTTGGTTCATTTAGATATTGCGTGTTTTATTTCTGAATTGTGTGATTTATAGTTTTGCATAGAATTTTTTTAAGGAAGCTTCCAAATATAATAGTTTAATCATTTAATTCATAGTATTGTATGAGTGTTCAATTCTAGTATTTCATTTCTTACATGATTTTGGGTATGTGCATGGAGTTGGGGGATAATTCTGTGGACATAACCCGCTATGTGTATGCATTATAATATAATGTGTACATGTTATAAAAATAACACATATGCATTATAATAATAACGAGTACACATTATGTTTACATATAGAAACATGTATGCATTATAAGAACACATATGCATTCCTATAAGTAAACATAATGCATACACATTTTTAAAACTATAAAATAGAAAAAAACCCTCGACCTCTATCATTTTTTCTTGCTTCTCATTCGTGATTTGGTGCCTCCCATTCATATTTTGGCTTGTAAATCTTTCTTTTGCACTCCAGCTCACATGTTGGCCTGTAGATCTTCATTTTGGCTTCCATTTGTGAGACCGATGATTTCGTCATGAAGAAGAGGTAGGTTTATTCTAGATTAAATCATTTTTTTAATTTTTTTTGAATGTGAATTGCATAGTTTATTTTTTATTTTTATCCAATAGGTCAGCATGATCTGCCTAACCCTCTACCTAAACCTCCACCCAACCCTCCTAACCCTCCTAACCCCTTGTCTAACCCTCCTATATTTCCACTACATCCCCCAGGTAGTCAAGAGGATGTAGTTTCTCACATAATGGAGAAAAAAATTGAAATTGAGCAAATAATTATGAGAATGAGGGAGCCCACTTCCATGAACACCCATCACACATATTTGACCAGTAACCTAGAGTTAGTATTAGGTCAAGTTGACTCAATAATGAGTCAAATTGATAGATGGAAGTCATATATGGATAGTTATAGGGCTTACTATGTTCACAAATGGTTAACATCTAAGGTGAAGAAAAAAATATAACAAAAGATCAAATTTGTGCCTTATTTATCGACTCAACCATGAATGCCCCATTTCCTATAATGACCAAACGTTTCCCAATCCATCGATGCCAACATGATTTGATTAAAGCTAATTTTTTGGAATGATGGTGGATGGTGTTTGTCTATCCACATTGCAAAACCATGAGGTCCTTTTGTAATTTTTATGGAAAATATATTGTGAGTTTTTCCTCAATCAAATTCTAAACTACTTTAACTATGGTGAGTTTCAGGGATGAGGGAAAAGCTCCTCACAATATCAACCAGGTACACATCATGCACCTAATCAACATACAAGGATGCCTACCCACATCCACTTCATCTAGAGATTCCCTCTATAGTGATAGAGGTTGTGGAGATATACACTTTTCATGTGCTTAGTGTGCTTACTGATACACTCATTCATCATACAAGTAGACTTTTAGAGATAGATGCTTGAGATACTCCATCTAGTGGTCATACCTGACCCCACCCATGTAGATGTTGTGGTGTTATATCCTCTGGACCTTCAGATGATGATGGTGGTGCTTCAAGGGGCTTGGAGGACATGATATTGACTGATAAGCTGTTGTCATGCACATTTGGTTTTGATATGTTAGGAGTCTCTAAACACATGCAAGTATCTTTTATATAAATTTAATGTTAAATTTGCAAATTAAAAAGGTAATAATTATTTTACATATTTAAATTGAATAATATATATGTAGTTTTTTGTGTTTTAGGAGGAGACGTTGCCTTCGACATCACAACTAGGTAGTGGGCCAACCCCTATTACATCTACTATGTCAGTCTCACACCGTATACGTTTAAAGAGGTAAATTTTTGAGTGAATTGTATATACTCTAGATGTATATTCATACACCTTATATTGCATCATTAGAATATTTTGTGTAAGAAAATATAAAATACCTAATATAATTTTGTTGGACTTTTTATTTTTTGATGTATTAACATGGATTGGCTACTTGTTAGAAACTCATCCTCCACCTCAACTATGTTTTTAATAACCAAAATAGTGACTTTAACATTTACTTGATATCTCATTTGATAAAATTTGTTTGGTATAATATATTTCTATCAATTTCTCAATCGAGCATAACATGTCTTCATCAATATGCACACCACTCCTTTCTTTTAAATATTGGCCTCATAGCCAAGCACTTGATTCCTTATTATCCCAATCACATATAGTGGTTCAATCTCTATGATTGATATCCAAAATGGTCATATCTAGAAATTCAATTCCCATCTTGATTCTATCCAGGCATAAAAATTTCATCTCTATCTATGGAGTTATAAATTTGGATGGCATAGCCTCTTGATCCCATTATACCTAGTTAATTGTACTAGTTTATTAAGAGAGTGTCCATTAGATCCCATTGGTTTTTTGGGAGAGTTTCAACTATAAACTATAGCCTATATGTATATGGCATAGGCCTTATGACCATATACAAATAGGGGACCTCAACCCCATATACATATATGGGGTTGAGTAGTTTGTTACCACCACCTACTTAGGAGGACCAAAGACCTATTATATCTAGTTGAGGTGGAGGTCCTATCTATATCCGTGCACTTTCGTCACTCAAGTGACATGTTGACTCTATAAGACTATAACACCTTACAGATCAGGAAAGTTCCCCCAAAATGAATATTGAGTGTCAACAAGACTATAACAACCTTTGCTGACCTTAACCTACTTGTACAATAGACATATATACCTTACCTTGAAAAAATTGAGGGCAATATAAGCATAGATAATCAACCTAATGTCACCTATAGGGTAACCAAAATCTTGCACTTGTAAAGAAGATTGTCCACTCACTCTTATCTTTACAATATTCACTTTTATTTTCTATATATTTCTTTAGATTTTGATGAGACCTATTTTATAAGGTTATATATACTCTTAAAAGTCTCAAGTATAGATGTGCCCCATCAAAGCAACCTATCACTCTAGATGTCTTAACTTGATTAAAACTCAATTTACAAACTTCTCAACAAATACCTATACAGGTTACTTGTCTTATCACAATGACTATTTCTAAGGGCTTTTCTATCACACCAATACTCATAGGATTGTCCTTAACTATACCAATTCATTTACTTAAGATAATTATGCCTAATGACCAAGTAATTAGGTCAAAATCTAAAATATACCTCAGCAAAGCTATACAAGCATCCAAACTAGTGTATATAGGTACATATCAAGGATATTTCAACACCTAACTTGCATTCAAAGAATTAATTTCACAAAATTTACTTAGAAAACCTCCCTTGTTGTCTTTTTATTCTCCATCATGAAATTGACATTTATTGCCTTCAGTGCGGTGTTACAAGTCACATGTTCTACATATCTACTTGTCACATTCATGCTTCCCATGACCTCATTAGATTTTTTTATATCTTATGCAATACTAAGTTTGTTAGCAACTTATTTAATCAATGAATTTCCTAAGTTATTAATTATTAGGTTGTTTGTTTAACTGATTACTAGGTTGGACAATCCTCCATCATTATGAGTCAATACAAACTCAAACATTACTAATGTAATGTCATATACATAGGCTCTCACCAAGGTATGTATATTAACTTGTAATTTTAAATTTTAATTTATTACTTTTGTTTCAATAATTTTACTATATACCTTGGCAAATATAACTTATATGCATGAATGTATTGTGTATGCAAGGTTGTCATATGACATTTGATAGTCCGATTTAAATGACTACTGTGATAGCTCCTCATATTTTTTCATCATTTGACATGCCTATTCATGTAGCTAAACTTAGCACTGACCCAAATGAGTGTCAATGGAAAATTAAGGAGGACCATGATATTGTGTTAACTGTATGTTTAAATGATTTTTTATTATAGTTTAACACATGGGTTTTTTAACTTGGTTTCATGTATACTTGTTAATTTTATAGTAATTTTTGTATTTGAACAAGTTTGACTGAAATTGAGATATGAGTGTAATACCTACATTAAAACTTTAGAGGAATCCAAGGCATTAAATATATCTCCATCTACAAGCAAGACATCCCAAGGAGAGTCTTCTTCGAAGAAGGCAAAGAGAGGGAGACTATTTGATAATTAAGATGTTGTAGATGATTTACTTTTTTGTATGCCTATATGGCAATGTATGAATTTTTAACATTGTGCAATCCTATATGATGTATTCACCCAACATTAGATACTATGTTGTTAGACATGATGTAATTTTTTGTATGCCTACATGGCAATGCATGTATTATTGACATTGTATGCCTATATATGGCATTTGTACATGGAATTATTATTTTTTACATGAATATTTAATAAAACCAATGAAGTAAATCTTTTTTGAATCACTTGTGTTCATATTATTATAAATGATTGGTTTTGAAGTATTATTAAGGATTACAAATGTTATGAGATTAAGAATAACTTGTTAGGATAATGTTACAAATCAGACCCTTATAAGAAATAAAGAATATCTGTGATTACATTTGAATTATGTTTGTATGTTGATGTATAGGTATGGAGGATAAGTCTACAAAAACATCATTAGCTAGTTCTAAATCTTACTAATGACATTCACTTGCTATGGTTTGATTTGAGTCTTCTTTCACAAGCTAGCTCTTCTTTTGACTCTTTGGGCTTAATTTAGATTCTTACACCTAGTACTTATTCCTTGTACTCTTAGTATCACCTCCTTGATGGCATTGACCTCTGTCCATACATCCTTTACCTCATTCCATTCATGTCTCATTCACAAACTTCCTCTCAATCTCTTTCTAGGTTCTTCCTAGACACTTCTTTGGGTCTCAAGGACCAAATCTTGGTATATGTTTCAAGATCTCAACCTATTATCTCATATGGTCTCAGATGATCATAACATAATTAGTATAGCCCTCTTAAAGTATTCAAATAATAGAATACTATCATTCCACACTTTATGAACACAATGCTCTTTCAAGGCTTGTAGCCTTTTTTTAATATATTTTTCCTTGTATAGAAAAATTATGATTGATCAAGAGATTATAAGGGCATTTATAGGTACATTCTATTCTTTTTCATGTCTATGTCAAATTTTATATCCCAACTTCACCTCTAACTATCACTTCCTTCATTAGCCTACCCTCATTTAGGCCTAACTAGCCCTATTGAAAACTCTCACTCCTAGAATCTATACACAGCCATACAATCTCAAGTTAAAACCTTTTTTTCACCTTGTACATTATAGGGGAGGAATATTAGAAAGTTTCATTAAATTCCCACAGCTAAATATCAAGGGTTTCCCATGCCATGTACATACTCTCCAAAGGAACAATTTTACCTTCTCACTAATATTCTTTTCTTTAAAACATCCTCATGACATCTCATAACACCTTTTCAATGATAAAAAATCAACTTTGTCTATATGCCTTTGAGACTGTTTGTGGGAATTTGAGCCTACCTATGGAGATTGCATGAATTTTGGAGTGTCAACACCCTAAAAAGGTTTTTTGTAGGTTTAAAACCATATTAAAATACTTCTCTAAGCTTGTGACCCTCAAACACACATTAAAACTCCAAAAATTATACCTACATGAATAGTGACCATTATGAGACATGTAGGGGACTATGACAAAACAAAGAGCACTTAAAATTTTCATATTACCTTCCAAATATGACATATGGGAATATTAGGTAATTAATACCTATCTACCAAGTTTAAAGTTATTTGGATATGTACTTTGTCTTATAGACCCTTTTTGCCATAATTTACCTTGAGCTGCATGCATGCTTCCTTCATGTCAGAACTTGTCTTTATTCAAAATTTTGAATTAAAACATTTAATTTTATCACTTATATAGTATAATATAAGATTATAATGTCATATTCTATGGTTTTAATATCTCTGCAAGGCTTAAACTGCTTCTTGGCATCTAGAACTGATAAAACTTCCAAAAATCTCTAATGGTTACCTTCTTAACTACAAGAGCACTATGTCAAAATAGTGGGAATATTAATTATTTATAGGATATTTAAGATTTAATTTTATGTTTTTTAATTCATGGATACCATTCATACCAAATTTCATGCTTTGACTCAACCTGTAAATGCCCCAAACTGACCAATTTCTTGAAGAAATGCTCCAATGTTGGCCATGATTTGACATACGGTTGACTATACTAAAACATTGAATAGTTTCTATTTTAAAAAATAAAAAAATATATATTTAATTGGTATATTAGGTCATAATTATCCACTCCACCAAATTTTGTGATTAGATCCGACATATTTTGGCATATAGGCCCAATTTGGAAAAAGCTAGTGACACATGTCTGCTTGGTAAAATTTCAAAAATGAGTCATCATCCTATTTTTACTTGGTTTGTGATGAATATAATTTATTACAAGTCTAAAATTCATAATTCCAATTAGTTTCAATGTACTTGATTACTTGATGTTTGTAGTCTCTTCAATAGTTTTGACTAGGCACAACCCCTTGGGTTCCAAGGACCAAATCTCACTTTAGGTTTCAAGAGTATAATAACAATGCTTGAATGTTATTAAATGGTCAAAAAATTCCTTCCCAAACCACTTTCAATTTTCCAAACCTAAGTCACCTTTCAATACTTCTCCTAGTGTGTTCACTATCCTTCACACTATGTAGCCCATTAGGTCTCAAGGAGCATTCCTTGGTTTAAATTGCTAAGAAACAAATTCATTACATTGATGGTATTAATTGATCATTACGCACTTGTTTAAACCCTTCTCAAGTGATCAAACACTTTGTTTCATTCCTTCTACACCTCAAAGTCACACTACTTTGTCTATGCTTGTAGCCCTATTTTCACTATTTTTCCCTTTGTTTGATTAACATGTGTCCTTTCTTGAAGATGTAATAACACTTTACATCACCCTCTATTACTGTTAAACTCCTAAAAAAGTTAAAACACTTTAATATTCTCATATTTATCACTCACTTTCATAGAAACCCCCAAACTAGTCCTAATTAGGCCTATTCTAATGAAAAGTTATATATATTGAATGATACAATGTTTCAAAGGCTTAAATCCTCGCCAAAATTTCTATCATAATATCCTATACCTCTAACTAGAAACTTTGCCTCCAAGATTGGTTGGTGTAAATCCACTACTTCCAATGTATCTAAAGAGGTGAATTACACGTGTTCCAATGAATATGACACCCAAGTCCACACATAAGTGCATTTTCACTACTATTCTAGAGCATAAAAACATTGACAACAAATGTTGCCAAAATTGAATCTACGATCCAAGAAATCTATTTTTGGTGCTTGTTGGCTGAAAACTAGCATCGCCAACATGTCTGGAGGGGTGGATAACATCCAGGACCATGTTCTTGGCTCCCATCTAGCCTGGACGACAAACCCACCACCCATTCCTTGCTTAATAATGCCCTTCCCAATACAAGAAAGATGTTGATTTTTAGCCTAATTTTAGGCATGCATAAAACCAAATCTATAAGTCATATGGAGGAACCATAATATCTATCATGTACATGATAAATCCCTATAATTTCACCTCGAAGATAGCCTAATGCACCTTTAAAATCAATCCATGGTAAAAGTTGCAGTAAAGCATCTTAAAATGAAACTTTTTGGTAGTGAAGAGACAACTTCTTGACCTCCAACTAGCAATTTGCCTTCAAGATAGGTAGGTGCAAATCTATCACTTTAAACACATCTAAATATAAAAATTACACATGTTTCAATGATCATGTCACCCAATTCCACTTACAGGTACATTTTCACTACTGTTCCAAAGCATAGAAACATTGACAATAAATGTTGTCAAAGTTGAAGCTACGATCTAAGAACTCAATTTTTGGTACTTGTTGCCTAAAAATTGGCACTTCCAACATGTCTAAATGGGTGGATAACATCTAATACCAGGTTCTTGGCCTCCCATCTAGCCCAAACCTGGTCTTAGATGTTATCCACCCATTTAGACATGTTGGAAGTGCTATTTTTTAGGCAACAAGTACCAAAAATTGAGTTCTTAGCCAACTTTTTTGTAGTGAAGAGATAACTTCTTGACATCCAACTTGTAACTTTACCTTCAAGACTGGCAAGTACAAATCCACCATTTTTAGCACATATATATATAGGCAAATTACACATGTTCTAACAATCGTGACACCCACATCCACCCGCAAGTGCATTTTCACTACTATTCTAGAGTATGAAAACATTGACAACAAATATTATCAAAGTCGAAGCTACAGTCAAAGAACTTAAGTTTTGGTGCTTGTTGGCTGAAAAATGGCACTGTCAACACATCCAAATGGGTGGATAAATTCTAGGACCAAGTTATTGGCCTCCCATTTGACCTAGACAACAAACCCACCACCCAATACAAGAAAGATGTTGATTTTTATCCTAACTTTAGGTATTTTAAAGTCATATGGAGGAACCATAAGATCCATTGTGAGTATGGGACATTCCTCTAATTTTACCATGAATCTATTCTGAATCACTTTTAATAGCAATCTGTGGTAGAAGTTGCAGTAAAGGGTCCTAAAATGCAAATTTTTAGCAGTGAAGAAATGACTTCTTGACCTCCAACTAGTAACTTTGCCTTCAAGACTAGCAGGTGAAAATCCACTACTTTGAGCATATTTATATAGGTGAATTACACATTTTCCAACAATTTTGACACCCACTTCTACATACAAGTGCATTTTCACTATTGTTCTGGAGCATAAAAATACTAACAATAAATGTTGTCAAAATTAAAGCTACAGTTTGAAAACTCAATTTTTGGTGCTTGTTAACTGAAAAATAACATCACCAACATGTTCAAAGGGGTGGATAATGTTCAAGACCAAGTTCTTGGCCTCCCATCTAGCCCAAATGATAAACCCACCACCCATTCTGGGTTCAAGAATGCCCTTCCCAATACAAGAAAGATGTTGATTTTTAGCCTAACCTTAGGCATGCATAAAATCAAAACTATAAGTCCTATGGAGGAACCATAAGATCCCTCATGAGCTTGGTAAATTCCTTTAATTATACCCTAAATCTAGTTTGAAGCACCTGTAAGATAAATCCATGGTAGAAGTTGCAGTAAAGGGTCTTAAAATGCAACTTTTTGGCAGTGAAGAGACAACTTCTTGACCTCCAACTAGCAACTTTGCCTCCAAGACTGGCAAGTGCAAATCCAATACTTTGAGCATGTCTATATAGATAAATTACATGTGTTACAATAACTGTGACACCCACTTCCACCTATAAGTGCATTTTCACTACTATTCTGGAGCATGAAAACACTGACAACAAATATTATCAAAGTTGAAGCTATGGTCTGAGAACTCAATTTTTGATGCATGTTGGCTAAAAACTATCACTACCAACATGTTCAAAGGGGTGGATAATGTTCAGGACTAGTTTCTTGGCCTCCCATCTAGCCCGGATAACAAACCCACCACCCATTCTGGGCTAAAGAATGCCCTTCTCAATACAAGAAAGATGTTGATTTTAAGCCTAACTTTAGGCATGCATAAAACCAAAACTATAAATATTATGAAGGAATCGTAAGATTCCACATGTGTATAGTAAATTCCTCTAAGTACACCATGAATCTAGTTTGAATCACCTCTAAGAGAAATCTATGGCATAATTTGCAGTAAAGGGTCCTAAAATGCAATTTTTTGGCAATGAAGAGACAACTTCTTGAGCTCCAACTAGCAACTTTTCCTTCGAGACTAGTAGGTGAAAATTCACCACTTCAAGCATGTATATATAGGTAAATTACATGTGTTCCAAAAACCATGACACCCACTTCCACTCGCAAGTGCATTTTCACTACTATTCTGATGCACAGAAACACTGACAACAAATGTGTTTGGAAGGCTACAAGGAGAAATAAACTTGTCATGAGCACTTGTTTAGGAGCACAGAAATGCCAAGCAAATCTAGTAAGATTCTCTTAGCTTCAATAATATTTTATTCTTTAATAATGATGCCAACCACATGAAGGTGGAAGCTGATTTGGTACCACTAACCTACAAAAAATGTTAGTAAGTAATTAAAGATGAAATTTATGCACATACTACCTACAAAATCAAATTCATTTGATAAAATCTATTACACTACATTTTACAAGTCAACATAACTAGGCATTTAAATCCAATGAACCACTTGGATCTACTCTGATCTTGATAGTATCAAGAATAGCTTCATGGTCTGACTCACGAACTTTCTATAGATTCTTATTTATTGGCCTCCCATGATATTTTTGCAACTGAATATTCATTATAAGAACCAAATTTGAATAGTGTAGAATCTTCCTATGAGTCTCAAAGTCTTCAAACAACCATACATTTTAATTTTTTATAGGATATCATCAAAGCCAAGTTCTAGTGACTACCATAGACCCAGTGGGATAATCAATGTTTTCTCCATATACAATAAGGGAAGTCAAATTTTTCTTTCCATATACACACCAACATAAGTAGTAATTTGTTCCCTCTTCATTATCCTCATCTGTAATAACTATAAAAACATGGCCTACATTATAAAAAATAATTTTTAATGACATTATGAAGATAGACTATGAGAATAAATAGTACATAAAGATTATTCTTCTACCTATTTGTACTAGATGGGATATATGGTCAAAATCATGTGAGGATGTCATGTAAGTTGCAATGCTAGTGGAACCTGAATTGTGTTGATTGGAATTAGAGGTTTGGAATTCCAATCATCCACCCACTCTTGTGACTCACACTCATTCCAAACAAATTCCATGCATGCAGAATAAAAGCATGCCAAGTATCACGTATGAATAATCCAATTACTTGCATTTAAGCTATGAAATGAGTGGAGCTCAATTGAACCTATTAGAGTCATACAATCCTCATAGTTTTCCAAGTCTTTTTCCTCCATTAACGAAAAATGTCTATGAATAGTAGAATTTTCTTGAACACCATGACATATGTTCTTATTACATTAGTCAATCACAATTTTTAGATCAATTAAATTGGCAACATTGTCATATTTTAACTCCTCCCTTACAATGGCTCTTTTTACACATGCTTCAGCACCATCATGCTCCCTTTTCCATGACCAGTCTTAATGAAAATCCAAATATGTTCTACACTGTTGGTAACATGCATCCTGATCAACCAATAAAACATCCATGAATTCTTGAATTATGATGTGTAATTGTCTAACCAAATGTAATGCCATTTGAAAATAATGTTCCACCAAAACAAACTTGTACATACTTTGTATAATGTGATCATTCATTACCAATGTAGCAATGGTACTCCCTTAATATTTTTTGATCTTCCTCTGTACTATTAGTTACATGAAAGAATGTTATATGCATGAATATGGAAATTTGTTATGAGTTGTAATACTATGATTGAAATTTTATTTGTCATTTGATTGTGTAATTTTTAGTAAAGTCAACTACTGAAACAATAAAATCAAGTGGGAATGTGTCCATTCTTAGTTTTAAATGTTTGTTTAACCATTTATCCCTATGTGTGTGCCTTGTATACTCATAAATAACTTTATCCATGAATTTGACCATAAATTTTGAAATAGGTATCTCTTTCACAACAAGCTCACCCCTTTTAGATTCTTTGCCATCTTTTACTTGATAAGTCATAGATTTTTTTTTCTCAAACTAATTAATTATTTCTAATTGCACTTATACACTCCTCATGGATAAATTTTTTCAATTTTGGCAATCCATCGCAAATATTGCAATTTCCCTCCAAACATGCTTTCTTTTAAAAGAACTGTCCATCTGGTCTTTCACAAAAAATATTTGAAATAAATTCCCTAGCTTATTTTGGCAAAACTTCTATGCCACACTCCTACAAAATGTTAGTATTATGCAAATTATAATGGATATGGAAAAAAAACATCATCGTGCATTAAAAATTCATCATGTTACCTACAACATCAAGTGGTGCATGTGTGATTTTTTTTAAAAAAAAAACTTTGGCCATCTCAAAAAGACTTTGACTAATAGCATTTTGTGGATGTATTTCCAAAAAATTGAGTACAATTGTGTTTGAATCATATCCAACAAAATGTTTTGGATGTGGTTCATGATTATGAGAACCAACTCTTATTTTCACTACATCTCTTGCATTGGGCAAAAATATTGTATTATCTTTCCAAAATTGTGCAAGTAAGTCTTTCAAAGCATCAGCTATAGCCTTTTCCTTTCGTGGAAGTCTACCAAAGAATGCCCATAGCTATTTCATATTGGGTTCATTAAGTCTTTCATGTATTGAAATTACTTTTATTAATGCTTTTATATTTATATCAAGTGTTTGACTTGTTTTTGAAATCAATCATTTTTTCCCTATTTCAGCACTTACTACACAAGTTGTCATTATACATCGGGTAACATTAAAATATTTTTTGTGTGATTTCAAGCCTAAAATATGTTATGCATCATGTATATTTTCAATAATTTCATCATTTTCATTATCCATGTTAGACATTCCTAGTCATAATATGTACATTATAGGTCTCATCTTAACCAATTCCATCAATGAAACAAATAATTGACATCTTTGACTATCATACTCAAATCTATGAAAGAAACCATCCCAAATTTATTGATCTAATCTTCTTTAATGCCAGTTAGACATTTTGTTATGCATCAATTTCAAAATATTTTCATCAACTTTAATTAAGTACTTATCTTTTCTACACATAATTCTTGGAGGTGTTATTGTTGGTGGAATCTGTTCAAAGGGTGTTTCGAAATCATTATATATTTCCATGAATTTTTATTCATTGTTTGTTTCTTCATTATATGTTTCCATGAAATTATTTTCATTGTTAATTTCATTATTATTTTATTCCATTAAATTTTCTTCACTATTTTTGGGTAAAGTATCATGCATAGGCTCTTCATCAACATAATTAAAAACTTTAAACTTTGAATGTGAATTTTCAATATTATTCAATTGATTATTGTCAATTGCCTCATTATCTAAGGCATTTGGCTCATCAGGATTAGTGTTTGTACCTTATCTGGAATGAATTGCTTGCATTCGTACATTGTTTTTCTCTCACAACTCTTCTAATTTCTCTAATGTTTTGTTCTTCAAATTCTTCCTCTTACTTGAACATGAACCAAAGCCCATTTTGACAAAATCAACTAAGAAAGTACTTCAAATGTGGGGTCAAAAAAAAATTGCAACCAAGAAGTATGCAAAGTACACAGGGAATGTATGTGGGGAAAACAATATTGATTACAGATAAAACTAGGTGTTGAAAAGTGATTTTTTATTTTTACTTTAAAAAATGTGTACACATTATAGGAACATGTATGCATTATTTGAATGCATATGCATTCCTATAACGTGTACGTGTTCCTTGAAGTATAGGCATATACTATAAAAATAAGTGAAAAGGCTCATATTTATTTCATTTTTTCCAATATAATACTATAATGTGATACAATAACACTTAATAAGACTATAAATGATGTATAAATCCATAATATGATGAAATAAGACTATTAGATGTTGTAATAACACTATCATATCATGTAATAAAGCTCAATATGATGCAATAAGACTATCATTCGATGCAATAAGACTATCATGTGATGTAATAAGACCATCATGTGATGCAATAAGACTATCATGTGATGTAATAATACTATCATGTGATGCAATAAGACTATCATATGATAAGGCTCAATTTGATGCATAAATCCCTAATATGATGCATAAATCTCTAATGCATAAGACTAATGAATGATGCAATAAGGCTCAATATGTAATACAAAATGAGCAAATTTTACCCAAAATTCCATCATAGGTCCTTACAAAACTAGGTGAATAATAAATTCAAAAATTGGCACTAATCACATTCATGAATTTATGCATTTGTGATGAAATCAATGAACTTAGGGATTATGTTTGTTATAAATTTAGGATTTAGGGTTAGGGGTTTAGTGTAATGGGTTTGTACATGTGTATATTTCATGAAATTAAGGTTTAGGGGAACTATACATGTTTAAGTGATAAAATTAGGGTTTATGATCAACATGTCATGAAACATGACCTAATTTAACCCTTTCAATCATACCATAGACTCCAATTTACGTTCAATGTGTTGAAATTGGCCACATTTGTGTTCATATTTTCATTTTTGATTAAAGTAGGGTTAGTTAAGTTATACATGTTGCATCTAGATTATACAATCGATTGGGCCATAAATTTGGTTTAGGTTCTCAATTTTGCCTAAATCACATCCCTAATTAAACCAATTGACTAATTGGTTCAATTCATGATTGATAGAATCATACTTAGTTTTGTCCCAAATCATATATCATGATCTTATAATTATGTTAATAAGGGGTTCAAATGGCCTCCCATGCCTTCTTGATTTAATTGCCCTTATAATTGAACCTTGTTTTACCACATGTGTACCTTATACACTTGAAAGTGTTAAAGATATCAAAGATGCATCAAGTCCTAGAAGTTTTAGAGTTGAAAATAACCCAAGAGGCCAAATCCAATTACATATCACCACATCTACCTCATACATGATTGAAAGTGTCAGCACGTCAGGTTGTAAAAGTGTTAAAATGATCTATTAGATCCCTGTGAGGCTTGATCCAATTAGATACATGCACGTGTGTATCTTGTACACACATACATTTGTGTTAGAGATCTGACTATCACTTGTATTAGAAGCATCAAATTCAGAGCCTCAGGACACTCAATCCAATCAAAGATTTCCACATGTGTAGGTCTAGTACACCTAGAGAATTGTTAGAGTTGTCAAATATGAACATATTTGATAATTAGACATGTTTCATCACCAAACCAACCAATCCAAATAAGGCCTATTCACAAATTTATCATACATACATAGAAGCCAATAATGTTTAAAGATTGACATCGATCCAATCAACTCAAGTCTAGTAAATAATACACTATTGTGAACCTCTGACTTGCCATTACTATTAAAAAATTGTCATGTAGTGGCCTTTAAGGTCCCATATGAATTTAGCAAACACCAGACATTATCATATTTATACATGTATGTATTCATATTATTTATATCCCTCTACCTTGAATTACCTCTAGATCCCAAAGTACATTCATATTAAGTCCTACATGTAGGAGAGAACACAATTTAGTAATGGACAAGCCTCAACCTCAAATCCCAAGTCAAAGTAAGAATTATAAGACATGTACTACTTTCTTCCAGTCCACATCATAAGGTTTAAGCTCATTACAATGAAATATGAACAAGATGATTGAAGATATATGTATAAAATATATATAATCTTGAAACCTTTGGTGAGGGGGTGCACACTGGTATTCAATTCTGATCAACCATCTATATGAGGTGAGTATTTCATCATCCACATGAACAATTATTGGGTCTCTCTGCTCAACATCATCCTTGAGAGGAAGCAGGTCTCAGATTTAGGGGACATTATCACAAGTTTAATGTATCTTAAATAAGTTCAATAGAGTTTGAGCTGGGGTAGCTTATACATACATCGTATATGGTCAATACCAGGTCTATGCCATCCCTTAATGGTTTCAAACAAAGTCCCTAGTGCATTTAGATATTTTCTAAGCTATATATTCATCACTATAAGCATGACATCTTAAAACATCTTGAAACCACAACATCACTAATGGATACAAGTGATAATTTCAAGATTATTGAGCTCAAAACCACATCTTATACAGAAAAAAATACGTACCCAACTTGCCCAAAATATTTAAGAAAAAATGTATGTACATTTTACCCATCATCCTACTTTCATATCTTACCATCCCAATTACATAGTAAGGTAAAGAACTCTATAATATTGATAAGCACCAAGTATTGTCTAGCTTTTTTTTATCTTGCAATTGTTTCATCCATGGCATGGCTAGGACTAGTCCCATGTCAAAGACACACTCTTCAAATGACGTGGGAATGGATGGAGTGGTTGATGGTTGTCCCATGTGTGATGGAGGGGTAGATGAAGGAGGTGCATGGAATGGAGGATTAACCATATTTTCACAAGAGATTTTAATTTTAGGCAAAATTTTAATAATTTATTTAAATACATTAGGGGAATCAAGTGATTAATTGTATCAATAGAATACTCTTGTTAGAATTTAAATTGGGACCTCAAAATGCACCTACTGAATTAGATGCATTAAGTGACCTTGGAGGAAACTTAAGGGACTTTATTCAACACATTTTAGGAATGTTTTAAGGAGAATTCAAGGCATGATTCATAGGTATTGGGCTCTATTAGATATAATTATTGAAATAGATATCTAAGAGATGCACTGTTACACCAAGGACTCAATTATTATTTCTACTTACACAAGATTATCTATACTACATAGTCCAATTCAATGAGTTTGCCACTTAAACAAATTAGTTTAAAATTTATAAATAAAGGGGTTTGGTCAAAGATATCAATGAAATAACAAAAGGGTAACATAGGATTTTAGTTAAGTAGGATAATATCAATAAGAAACACAAAAATCTAAGGGCAAGTAGGATTTTAGGCAAGTAAGGTGGTAAGGTATATCCTTGCCCTGCTAGGAGAAAGATCCCAATAGTTGTGCATGCTTCGATTGTCAAACAAGGATTTTTTTAACATGTGTTGTATTGATGAAACATATTGGTGTATATAAATATTAAAGTGCACCAGAAGTTGAACATGTAATATCTAATACTTGTTCAACATTTATTCTATAAAATCAAAATTAACCAATCACATCTTGACAAGATTCAAGTATTGATACTTTAATGCATAGTGATTGATACTCTAAAGTTTAAGTTTTGATCATAGGTTTAAAAAATGTATTTTATGACCTCTCATGATAAAATTAGTTATATTGTCAAATGTATAATGAGTAGACCTTGAAACCTTAGTTATAAGTAGTTAAGATGACATATTGAAATGGGTAAAATTTTTGAAGCCTAATGCAATGTTATGGCACCTTTATTCACTATCCAAAGCTAATGGAACATTTCCCCTATAAGAAACATAAAATTTGACATTTACCTTATAAGGATGCATGGCTAATGGGACCTTTCCCCTATAATAAGCACAAAATTTATTTATTTCATTTCATGTCAAAGCAACACATACACATTATATAATGTGTACATGTTCTTTATTGTGTTATTTAACTCGTACGTGTTACTTGAATTTGAAATTAATAATGAGCCTTTAGGCTCAGAAACATATTATATTTCTAAGCCAAAGGCTTGGAACTGTGCATCTATAGTCGAGACTGAGAGTCTTAGGAAAAACCAACAAATTTCAACTTCAATCACCAAATATGCTATAGATTTCAACATCAAAATTTGAAATATTATTACCATTATGATGAGAATTTTCTCCTCTTTCTAAATGTATACTTTTTATAATTTTTGGGATATTTCAAGGGTTCAAACTATATTTATTTCTAACAACACTTTTTTTAGGCCACTACATGCCTTACCCATACATGCCTATTCATGTTTATCTAATTCATTTTTCATTGATCCAAATGAAAAACAAATTATATGGTGACAAAGTAGGCCTAATTCTACAAACATTAAAAAAAAATCAATTTTTAGGATATAATTAATTTAAAAAATTAATTAAAAAAATTCATCAAAAAAATATAAAATAAAATTCGTAACACACTAAACGATCGTATCTAAATATTCACCAAAGGGTTTCTAACAATATTTAATGATGCTCAAAAAATGGTGGGCCACACAGAATAGTACAATTCAAATTTTCTAAAAAAAATAGGAGGTCCTCTTCAAATTTTAGATGTCTAACCTATTTATACTTAACCATTTTTCAAAAAAAGATAGTTTTTTGGAAACTAGACTCAAAATGCCATATTTATTTTTTTTATACCATATTCAAAATTTGAGTATAGCCATCTCTAATTATCTATAGAAGTTTACATTTCTAAAATTTTAGAAAAATCATGTCCACAGAAAGGCCCTTTTTTGTCCCCCAAGTTAGTACACTTACCCTTTTATCATCTTAGATTACAATTAGTATAAGGTCAAATTGAAATATTGAGTGTGCACATATAATGACATTATCCTATCAAGTTTAAGTCCTCATGTTGAAATTTAAATGAAAGTAGAAGATACATGTCTATCATAACTCTTATTTTTCCCTCATATTAAGAGAATTTTATTTGATTGTGAATTTGTTGCTAGTCAAGGGCCTTGCAAATGAATAAAAGATCAGATCTAAAGATCCCTATATGTAATTTTGAATATGATATGAGTAAGATCCAAATATTTATAAGCATCTATGAAGATGCTCTATTGAAGCTACAAAGACGATTTATTAAAACTATTAAAAAGAGTGAGTGTATGAGGTTTCTTGAGCATATATAAGAGGCATTGAATTACTCAATAGATTTTCAAGATGAAGTATACAAGGGTAAGTACTTTATTCCAAGTCAGCAACTAGGCTAGTTCTAGATCATGCTTGACCTAATGAGGCATCATCAGTTGTTGATATGACATATGAAGACTAGATGACAATAGTTAAGTATGATAGGAGATTACATTACATGTACATGAGGTTCTGAGAGCTTGGACAGTGGCTAGAAGGTCAGTTTAAAGACCTAATGAAACTTTTAGGTCAAGGCCTAGAAAGCAAAAATAGACATAGTGGCCAAATGAGGTATCAGGATCAGTTTTCATTGACAAAGGTTATTCAAGTTATTTTAAGAATGTGCATGAAGTTTGAGGTCAATGTTTGCAAGAAAAGTCTTGAAAAATGTTTCAAGGCTTCTCATGTGCAAAGAACAAAGATTTATCTACCTGAGAAGGTTTTTCAAGTGCTCATTGTCATGTGTAGCATATGTATGAGAATCTAATTTTTTCATGGTAGATAATGAAGGATTCTAGCTCAAAGTTCCAAGCATTGGTTTGTGGAAAGAGGAGCTAATTTTTATGAATGCTCCTTAAGATTGAAAGTTGGTCTAAACCCTCAAAGAACCTTAACAATGAATTGATGTTAAAGATCGTGTTCTAAAGAGATTATAATGGTTTGGTATTGATATACAAGTAACTAAATATTGAATTCAACTCTCTTATACATCTCCATGTTTAATTGGTTTCTTACATGGGTGAGCAAACCCTGTAGGAAAGTGCTTATTTTTTAGAGATTTACTGTAGCAAACATAGTTGACCAAGTCAAATTTTCTAAGTGAATGAAGGTTAAATTATGATATTTTTAGTTATTTTCCATGAAGGTTTTTATATATATTCCATATCTCATGTGTGCAAAGTTAGTGATTCAATTTGGATAGTCACTAGTAGATCTAATGGTGCAGATAGTAAGAAAATTAGGCAAAAGTGAGAAGATGAATCCTGATGTATTTTCATATAAGAATGATGGATTGAAGTGCATGATTAAGTTTTTAGGGAATTTAATATATGTGATTTTAAAAATCTTTGAATTTGGTGTAAGAGGTTAGAACATTGAATCCAAAATGGCTTATCTGGTTGAGTGAAGTCTGTGAGAGAGAAGATCAACAGATTATTCTCTAGACCAATAGTTTTCATTGAGATAATGATATAATTGGTTGAAATTGATCTAAAGATGTTATATGATATTTTTAATTAATTTAAATTCCTTTAATCTATTCAATCAGGGGTTAGAATTTCATGTTTCTTTGATTCTATTTTTAAGTTAGTTGATAGTTTTGAGTGAGCATCTTGTAGAGAAGAGTTTGAGCTTGTATACCCTGAGTTGAAATATCTAATGAAATTTTTTATGACCATAAATTAATTAGGTTTTTAAATATATAATTACTTACCATGGCTTTTTGGAAAAATTAAATTTATGCCTAAGTTATTCAAGACATATTTTCTATGTATGCACATACCTTTTATGACCAGTGTTTGAGAAAGGGTTCAAATGGTGGTTGGACATAAAAGGTGTTATGGACCTAAAGTGAATTTGGATAAGGTCTATTGGAGTATCATGTGATTTTTTCCTACCATATTCAATTTTTTCAAATTCTTCAAAAATATCAAAGGGTAATGTGTTGTTAAGAAGGCATATTAGGTCTCCATTAAGCCTAAAAGAGGAGTAAGGGATAATTGAGATATGGATAACCTAATGTATTGGTTGATTCATGATTAAGTCATGTTATTTTAATATGATAATACCTATTAATGTCTGTTATAATTTATTTAATTATGTATCAGACTAATAAATATATGATCAAATGAATTTATAAAAGCAAGACAATTTAGGCCTATTTGAGTAAGCTAAAAGAGGGTGTGGAGAATAAACAAATGATATAGATCATTAGTGAGTAGAAGGATCTATTGCATGCCATATGAATATCTATAGATGTTTTTCATATGAGGATCAAGGTCAGAAGACCTAATCAAGCTATGAAGAGGGCTAGTTGAGCAAAAAAGTCTAGAGATTAGTTTGACAAACAATTCTTATCGGACTGGTTCTTTTTGATAAGCAGCTCGATAGGGAACTCAGGAGGGATAGATCTAGGTTATAATAATACCATGGATATTATATCCTTTATGACCACTCCAAATTAAATTCATAAATCATTCCTCTCAAAGGAATTAGATGTGGAAATTGATGTCTTAAATGTCTATGCTCCTACACAGAATAGGAAAGTTTTTTGGGATGAATTAGCAAAAACATGCATCTTATAATTACCTCATATTATTCTTGTGGGTGACCTAAACTTCAAGACATATCATACTAAATTTTGGGGGTTTATTGTTTGATTTGATCCTTTGGTAGACTATTTTATGAATTACATGAAACAAAATGATTTGGCTAATGCCACTCCTTTTGTTGAACCTACTTGGTCAAACCATCATCACACACACACACACACACACACACACACACACACACACACACACACACACACACACACACACACACACACACACACACACACACACACGTATATGTATATGTATATGTATAATATACGTATACATATACATATATATCATGGTTGATGTTATTGTATATATACAAACTTGCATCTACAAAAATGATACTTCTTACATCCATAGCTAGCATTCCCAGCATATTCCTAACAATAGTATGAAAATGAAAGGTGTTCACCTCCTAACTTATTAACATCAAAGGGTGTTCCAAGCCCTAGTCACCCCCAAGCCCAAGAGTGATTCCCACAGATAATAAGGATAACATAGTTCAACTCAACAACATTAACCACAAGGCTTCCAAAACACACAACCATAAATCACACATGGGTTTGTTTAAGTTAGAAAGGGATGGTATTTTACAACAATTAAAAGATCATAATAACTATGCAAATTATCCTTAGATATTAAATCAAGATAAAAAAGGAAGCTAGTTAGTAGTCCTAGGTCCTAAGCTTCACCTTACAACATGGAGAATGAAAACTAGCATTCAACACTAAGGCCCCAAGTTCCTCAATCTATTTCAAATTTTGGGTAATAAAACCAACTTGCAGCATAACATTCCAAAGCCTCGCTTTCCAATGAGTAGTCTATTTTAATTTTTTTGGAAAGAAAGAAAACTTGCATCATAATAGCCCCAAGCTTCACTTTCTATTAAGAAATTTAAATGATCTTCTCATAACAGTCATGTATGATGCACAATTCACACATCAAATTTAACCTTTTCTCATCCATATTTTCACAAACACAAGACATCCAAACTGCACCATTTAACCTAAGGCTTTAGCTTCTTCCCTTAACAACTAATTCCTTTCTACAATTGCCCAAGCTATTCCAAATCAGCTTGTCTCCCCCTTCTCTAGATTTTATTGTAGTAAACAATAATGGAGAGGAAAATACATATTTTTTATATTTTAAGGGAATGAGAAGGTTTTCATATGCAATAACCAGTGTCCCCTTCTTAGTTACAACTCCATTTCTTTCTTGGAGAAGAAGAATCATTATTTTGGCACACAATTTTATATTCCAATGGTTACAATGTCCAAGGGGCCTCATTTTTAGCCAATCAAACATAAAGAGGACCATTTTGAAATGTTCAATTTTTTGGGCTCCCTAGAAATCCGAATTTCACCATCAAGGGAATATTTACTTAGGATAATGTGATAGACAATGGAATAAAGAGGTCCAAAAATTATTTGAAAAGGTCACTATGGGTACATGATTAAGAAAATTATGGGACAAATATTCCTGCATCTAGTAACACATACACATTCAAAGCTAAACATAATTGGAAAAATTATGCAAGATAGTATTATGTCACCTCTCATCTTTCCCTTTGCCACTGTTCATCATCTTTCTATCATCTGCACACTAAATCACCCATCAAAATGTTCACATAATGATAATTAAATATGACATACTTATAATCATAGAACATGGAATTCTCATAATTCTTTTGAAACCCAATTACTACTGTCAATATTTTAAGCACTATCACACACATGGACTCATGTCACTGAATCAAAATTGTGCATGTCATGGCACTAAATGTAGATATGATGCATACATAGTAAGCATGATAACAACATGAAATCATCGCTTCATCATAATAATAAGAATAGTTAATAATATTTCATCATGTTATATTAGGTCATATCACTAAACATAAATTGTGTCAACCATGGCCCTAATATTAGATATGTTCCATACCTAGTTAGCATGATAATCAATATGAAATAATTGCATCATCATACAAACAAGAATAATAATAACATCTCATCATAATATAGTAGTTTAATATCCTAAAACCATGTCAATAAATAATATCCATATCCATGAATACAATATAAATATGCTAATCACCATCCATCGAAGATAATGTATATAACTCAAAATAATAATAAAACCCAATGTGCACAACAGATCTCGAAAGGACATGACAACATACTTTCTTTCTATGTTTCTTGGTATCTTAATTTTTTTAATATAATATATTTAGATTGAGATATATCACTATAAATATAACTATTTATAATATTCATTTTCATTTCATTAAATGCAATATTTAAAGGGAAATCAGAGAGTAATGTAATATTAATAAAACATGGATAAGCATACATGATATAAATTTATAGTAAAAAAATACCTATAATATATTTAATCGTGTATGTATTTTTTCCACCAATAATTGAAGTCTTTGTTCTTCCTCCCTTTTGTATCTATTAATTTTACACTCTTCAATATCTTAAAATGGTCATATGTGAAAGGACGTGATTAAGTTGCCTAGTTCAGGTATAGAAAAACATATTCTTATTGAATTTCCATAAGTTAACATAGATAAATACCAAAATGAGATAACTATGAATTTGATTGACTATTGACTGCTTCAATGTACCAACAAGATAGTATCTTCATGTGAAAGGAGGTAAGATCCTCAGTCTTTGTAATGACTCGACATGTGATATATAAAAAAAGGTTAAACATTGTATTTTTGTAACTCATATATAAATTATGGTTTTGTTAAGTGTTAAGACATATTATAAATGGATTATAAATAGCCATGCCAATTTAAAATAGTCTTTTAAAAATAGATATGAAATTATGAGTCCTTTGAAGGACTCTATATGAGATATAGCCACAAATGTTAACCTTATTTTCTCTTTTTTTTTCTAATTTCAATTATTATTTTGGGAAGTTTCAAGCCCTATGATTTATGTATTTTTAATGCCCAATCTAACCATAAGGTTAGTTGACACATGCATCCCATTTGTATTTGTATAATTAGAACTGCAAGTGGAGATGCATCTTCAAATGGCATCCTGAAGTAATGTCAAATTCCATAAAAGTAGATATTGATAGTTTTGGTGGGGCGCTACCATGTTTTAATATTATATTTCAAATATATCATAGAGTTCCATTTACAAGTCCTATTTGTATCCATAGATAAGATGTTAACATCACCCTTGCATCCTTAGCAATTAATAACTCTACATCATGTTCATCATTTTGACCTCCTAATGGATTGGCACTCTTTATTTTTATTAAAATATTATGTGCAATTGTTTGTTTTCATTAATGCAATTTCCTTTTAGTATGGTGATGAACATTATTATTTGTTGTAAATATATGAATATTATTTTCAAATTATTACCTTGAGTTCAGATCTAATGGAACATCGGTTCTTCTATAATATTTTAGAGAAGTTAATGAAACCTTTATTAGTCCTTGTTTTTTCATTCATGTCTAAATACTTTATCCAAAGTAACAATTTCTAAGAAAATGCTTGGCAAAGATATGAGTCTATGTTGTAGCACTTTTATCTTATGAAGCTTATTTTTTCATCTAATTTGTATCTTATATGTTGATTTTCCTTTTGAAAATGTGTGAACCTTATTTTCTTTAATCTATCAAAATTAGAGACAGGTATAAAACAATATTTTATAGATTCCTGATATGCATTATTTTTTTTCAAAAACACTTTTAAAATGTAACATTTGATGATTATATTGGCCAACTACTTCAATCTTGCAAGTAGATATTAAATGAAGAGGAAGTGGACAAAAATGGTGGCTATTGTGCCACCCTCTCCACCTTTTTACAATTCAGTTAGAGTGGGGATGCATGTTGTTGACACTCATTCCTTGCACTCCCAAAGATCTTAGTGGTGTAACTTAGAATCACAGTTCAAGGGTGGTGGTGGAGTGTAATGTCAAAAATTATGTTTATAAAAAGTTTAAATTTAAAAATTATGTTAAATTTAACTTCCATTTAGTTGTTCTAATACAATTTTTTCATTTCCTAGGGAAGATGATCAAAAAGTCACAATATCTTTGAGCATACAACTTCATTTTTTTGTAGGAAATATTTTTTCAAGTCCAACACAATAGTACAATTAAATTGAAGCCATCTATCACCAATCAATAAGATTATTATAAAAAATTTGATGGAATCCTTAATCTATATAAAACCTTTTAATGGACAAAATTTATATGTCAAATAGATGATGTTTCACCTCATAATATACCCATCTCAATATTTCAAATAAATATATTTAAATTAAATTAATTAATACTAATTATAATTAATATAACTAAATTTTAAATTTTATTTAATAGCTTTAACTATTTACTATGCTTATTTATTCTTATTTAAATCTAATTATATTTTTTCCTAATCAATCCAATGAACTTAATTAATAAAATATTTAATATTAATAAATCAATATTAAGTTATACAAAACCTGTTGTAATCATATGATCGAATAGTTCAGTATTGAATTTCCTTCCATAAGGGACTTACTAATATTAAGTTATACCAAACCTGTTGTAATCACATCTCTCAATTACTAACCATGTTCAATGACTTGAATATTTATTTCTGTCAGAATTTTATATGTTGGGATGAACTCCAAAGTTGGAATTTATCTGTAATGAGTTGTTTTGTTTCTTGTTTATCTAGTATGGGACAACCTTTAACAAATCCAAATGGAAAGGAAATTAAAAATAATCATAAAAACTTGTTAAAACAATTTTTTCTTAATATTGAGATGGGTTGAATGTACAAAATTATATGCCCAGAGACTGCGCTCACAACATTTATAATTATGTGTAACTAAAGTAACCAAATTCAAAGTAATCTCTGAGCACATGTATATTTTTGGCAGCACAAAAATATACAAACTCAAAACTCAAATTCATTTTATTTTCTGATCTGTATTGTCTTCAATTAAACGGATTTATGAGTAACCTTTTCTTTTGATGGCTAGGAAAGCACCATTATCCAACCACTGATCAGCATCACAAAGAACTCATTTTCCCTCTCTATAATCTCTTTCATTCTAAAGACAACTTATTCCTATCTTAGGTCCACCTTTAACTTCAAATGATGAAAATTTATGCATGTCTGGTGGGATATAAAGCATAGTCTCCCTCAAAAACATCTCAAATTGTTTAAATAAAGCCACTTTCATGTTGATAGATTGTTTTCGTATCATGAAACCTTTATAAAGTTGCATGAATAGGGAAAACTAGTGAAGGTACTGAAAAACAACTCACCATATGCGTACAGATAAAATTTATGTCATGTTTCTACCAGCTGAAACAAAAAATTAAACCTTTAATATTAGAAAAGATATACTATTGCAATTGTACAATGCATTAAGAAATCAGTGACTAAAAATAGCACCTACATTTCAATAGATTCAGATCCAGAAACTCATTCCACGGTTCTATAATCTAAATTCTACACTATACAGATTAAAGGATTTCTCAAGTCCAATATGGACGGTGCAATATCCAACTACATTTAACTGTACGATATTTAAACCACAAAAACCTTACAAACTGCCCTTGCAGAGAATAATTTGATGGCAGGACTGCAACTATCTCAATTCAACTCAAAAATAAGAATAAAGAAATGCAAATAAAAATAAAAAATGACACCATGTATCCAATCATCTAATACCAAGAACAAAGATTGTTTAATAACATTGAGACTAGAAGCTCCACAAATGAATTCCAAGTGACATTGCCCTTCTTTGAATTGAATGGCCTAGACTCAGAACTTTGCAGTAGGCCTCGGTTCAAAAGCCATCCCCTTCAGTGACACTAGATTAATACGTGTTTCTGGGAACATGGGGAGCCAATGCCACAACCCACATCTTAAATTATATGAAACCACTTCCTTGCAGCCATGCCTTATTACGCAAACGTTTTCCCCTACTCCAACACCCTGCATACCATATTTGAGTTCATGTTTGAAACGCTGGATCACAGATGGGGGCATATGAGCAATCTCAGTCCAAAATAAATTGTCCTTGGATTCAAAATGAAGCTCCCATATAATAATACCTTTCAAACATTCAGGTCTATAGAGATTAATCTGAGCTTGAGTCTGGAAAGGAGTAGTTTGCAAGGCTCCCACCAACAGCACCGATTTCCCACAAGCAACAAGTTGTGACCATGACATGCAAGGCACATGTCTCTGTTAGACTCAACCGATTCCTTACACAAACCCACAATCCCTCCCTGTATGAGATCCACCGGCCCTTGCATTAATGAAGGGAGGTCAAAAATGTTTTCCATAAATGGATTGCAAACACACAGTCGTCTCTCTAAACCCACAAAACCATGTGCTAAGGAAGTGGTAGTTTCAACAACCATTAAGAATAGACCAGAGGCTGATCCACGGTAAGAAAACGTGCTTCCATTTACTGTGCTTGGAGGCAATGGAGATGGCAAAGTAGTCCATGCCCCTCTGGAGAAGGAAAATGCCAAATTAGCAAGCTTTTCTTCATCATCCGTTTGACACAAGACAAAGTATGGAACTCTACCAAAGGAAAATGCCAAATTAACCTTATACATTTCATCATCGTTCATTTGACACAAGACTAACAACGGATCTCTACCAGAGGAACGGGTCCATAAATTTAAAAATCTGTTAGAAGATAACAAACTATTCCATCCTTGAGAGACCATATAGCTTTGGTATAATTTGTATGCTGGAAGCCAAGACAATATTTTTTCCAATACATGTTGTGGCACTACTGATAATTTAGAGAAATTATCTCTTTCTGCCACCATTTTCATTGTCACCTCCGCTTCCTGCAATTCAAATGAGTGCTCCATATTGTCTTACTTATTTTTGTGATAAAACGATTCTCTCCCAACTCAATTTATAAGGCTCTAAGAAATCATTATCTCCGTGTATAGGGAGTAGGGTGTGAGGCATATAAGGATTTAGGCATTTTTATGTATAGGGAATTTCGATATTTCGGTGTATAGGGATTAGGGGGTCTTGGTATATATAGAGGGAATTAAGTGTTTTGGTGTATAGAGAATTAGGTATTTTTATATATAAAAAATTGATTATTTTAGTGTATAGAGAATAAGATATTAAATTTATAAAGAATTGTGTATTTTTTAATATAAAAATTAAGGTATCACGCATCACATTTTTTATATAAAAATTAAGGTACCATGCGATTTTATATATTTATATTTTTAGATATGTAATAAGTGATTTTATATATTTTAAAAAAAATAAAAATATTAGATAAATTTATTTTATAATAAGTATTTTTATAATAAATATTTAAAAAAAATTGTAAATCATTTTTTAACCTAGCTAAGATTTACATGTCACCTTTATGTGACAATGACCTTTATCAATCTATGGTGATAGTTTTTAAATATTATTTTCATAGATTTTATTAAGAAATTTCATATTATTTTTTTTTTTCCAAATTTTTGTTAATAATTTTAATTTTAAAATATTTAATTTTATTAAAAGTAAATTTATCATCATCATCATCATCATCATCATCATCATCATCATCATCATCATCATCATCATCATCATCATCATCATCATCATCATCATCATCATCATCATCATCATCATCATCATCATCATCATCATCATCATCATCATCAATTTTAAAATATTTTATTATGAGTAAATTTTACCTTTTATAAATAATAATAAGCCAAGTCTTAATAAAATTTTAAATAAATTTATATTTCAATTTTATCATTAATTTTTATAAAAAAATATTTATAATAATATTTTAATATCATTTAAATTATATTAGACTTTAAAAGTTATTTAAATAAAGGTTTAGCCACCATAAATGACAAATCAAAATTTTGTGAATGTATTTAATTTTTTTAATAAAACTTTAGATAAATTTATAATTTATTTTTATTATTAAATATAAATTTATTAAAAAAAATATTTTATAAATATGGGATTCAACCTAAACATGTGATAATAATCCATGTGAATTTGGAGGGCTTTACTTAAAATTATGTTAATAGAATTGCTTGTGATTTTTGGTAGATCTTTTTTTCTTTGAAATCATCACCAATATACAAGTGTGAAATTGTTGGAGTGTTAAATTGTGAAGTCATTGAAGAATGTTTTTATTAATTCTTTTAAGACACTCAAAGATTAAGGAGAATAAATATTATAATGTGTTGTGTTAACAAGTATGGTGTCACTAAGAGTTGCATGAGTCTATATTATCTGATGGATATTGGAGAGAGATAATTGGCATTGTTATCTGTATTTTGAATAGAGGATACATAAGGATCATTGGTAACAAGACTCCTTATGAATTATGGAAGGGTAGACCTACAAATATAAAACACTTTAGAGTGTTTCAAAGCAAATGTTTCATCAAAAGAGATGATGAAAGCTTGGGTAAGTTTGATTCCAAATCTGATGAAGACATATTCTTAGGATACTCATCAATGATCTCAACCTATAGATGTTATAACAAGAGACTACAAAATATAGTGGAAAGTACCAATGTAAAGATTGATGAAATAAGGAAATCTCACTCATAATCAAATAATATTTTAGATAATTTGGACTTTAAGAATGATGAGGAGACTATAGAGGGTCATGAGGAAGAAGAAAAAGTTGAAGAAAGATAGGACTCAAAAGGACTTTCAAAACAGATTGAAAGAGATCATCCTGAATCCGAAATCATTGGCAACAAGAATGCAAGTATGCAAACAAGGAGAAAATTGGTAATTAATCTAAATCAATAGAATTTTTCTCTATTATCCAAGATCGAACCTAAGAGTCCTATAGAAGCAAGAAAAGATAATTTTTGGATAAGTACTATGAATGAGGATTTACATCAAATAAAAAAGAATGAGACCTGAAAGCTAGTTCCTAGGCTTAAAGACAAAAATGTCATTAGGAACAAGGCTAGATTGGTATGCAAGATATATGCATAGGTTGAAGGGGTAGACTTTGAGGAGACCTTTGCACTACTAATAAGATTGGAGGCAATAAAATTATTTTTATCTTATGTGGGATTCAAAGGATTCAAGGTATACTAGATGGATGCCAAATCTACCTTTTTGAAAGTGAATTTAGAAGAAGAAGTGTACATTGAACAACCTAAAAGGTTCTCACTAATAGATAAAAAAGATTATGTTTATAGACTAAAAAAGGCTATCTATAGTTTAAATCAAACTCTTAGAGATTGGTATACTAGGTTAGACGAGTATCTATTAGATCAAAGATGCAAAAAAAAGAATTGCAAACAATAATCTATACATAAAGACATAAGATGACCATTAGCTGATAGTAGTTGTTTATGTGGATGACATCATCTTTGGTGGAGATAATGATAACATGACAAATGCCTTTGCAAAGGTAATGAAGAAAGAGTTTGAGATTTCCTTGCTAAGAGAACTATCATTCTTTCTAGGGTTGCAAATCACTCAATGTGATAAAGGTATATTCATCTCACAAGCCAAATAAATAAGAGAGATTTTGAAAAAGTTTGTGATGGAGGATTGCAAGGTAGTTAGAACACCCATGATCATAGGATACAAGCTGAGCAAATAAGATGAGTCTTCAAAGGTTAATCAGATTTCATATAGGTCAACGATTAGAAGTTTGTTATATACCACTACCTCTAGACATGACATCATGAAAGGAATTAGTCTTGTGGGAAGATTCTAAGCATATCCAAAAGAGAATCATCTGTAAGTAGTCAAAAGGATACTCAAGCATCTCAAGGGGACTGTAGAGTATGGATTGTGGTATCCAAGAAGTAAGGAGTTTAATTTGATAGTCTACATAGATGTAGATTAGGCAAGAAGTATAGATGATAAGAAGAGTACCAGTGGAGGAGCTTTCTTCCGAAGAGGGTGCCCAGTGTCATGGATAAGCAAGAAGTAACAATCAATAGCTTTATCCATGTTTGAGGCTGAGTACATTGCAACAACTTTATGTTTCACATAGGTCTTATGGATGAAATAGACCCTAAAAACTATGAGGTTGAATATGATGGTCCTAGCCCTATCTATTATGCCAATACAAGTGTTATAAGTGTTTCAAAGAACCCTGTCATACACTCAAGAACCAAACACATTCCCATTAGGTATCATTTTTTTAGAGAATAGGTAAATGAACAATGTGTCAAACTTGAATATGTTTCTACGCAGGATCAAATTGTAGATATCCTAACCAAACCACTACCAAAGGTAACTTTTAAACACTTAAGACAAGAATTGGGTGTAATTCCTATCCATAGCAATCATTGAAATGGTCAAGTAGTAAGGGAGAGATACTCATGTGAATTACCTCCAAAAATAAGTGACCCTTTTTATCTATTGTTAAACAAGAAGCATGGTGGATGTTTAGTTTAAGGGGAATCTTTTTAGGTTATTGACTAAGATTGATCTATGTTAAAGTGATCTTGTAATTTGAGTTCGTTCTAAAAGAGATGATAGTTGTTGAAGATATTTTTCATTTATGTCAAAGGGGGAGAAAGATCATAAAGTAAGAAAGAAAAGGCAAGATCAAAAAGGGTGAGAAAAAGCAAGACGCAAGTCTAAGAGATGATTTCCATCAAAATTGGTTGACATAGTTTTTTGAGTATGTTTGTCATCAATGATAAAGGGGGATATTATTGAATATTATCATTGATTAAGGAGGAGATTGTTGAGTATTGTCATTGAGTGTTGAGCTTTGATATTTTTATTGTCATTGATGTCAAAGGTTCTTGTGAAGGTGCATGATCAAGTATGATTTGAGGTATGTATAGTATAAGCTCCTATGTTAGCAAAGTAAGAGTATTATTTGAAGAATGTTCTTATGTCAGCATGTGAGATATCATTGAGATCAACATGAGTGAGTAAAGGTAAGTATGTCAAGTGTCAAGTAACTTGCAAAACTTTATCTAGACCTTGTGAGATGGTATATGCTAGTAGATTAATGAAATAAGTGAGATCTAAAGAAGAAACTATATGCTCTAAAGATCTATATAGGTAGTTCCAAATATGCTCTGAAGATGCTATGAAGATACGAATACTCCAAAGAATGTTTGATAGTGTTTGAGCATAAGAGAGGCTATCTGAGTTTATATATAAGGTGATGAGGGATGATAAGCCACAAAATTGTCATGTTTTTATCATCATCTATTATGCTCATCCTTCTTATTTATCATGCCTCTGAATTACTTTCCCTAAGTTTTTATTCTTAGGCAACCATATTTTGCAAATAACATTATGTTCTCATAATGTTTGAATAGTTATAACTTTGTCTTGGAATCAAGTATTTTATGTGTGTGTGTGTGTGTGTGTGTGTGTGTGTGTGTGTGTGTGTACATACATACATACATGCATACATGTGTGTGTGTGTGTGTGTGTGTGTGTGTGTGTGTGTGTGTGTGTGTGTGTGTGTGTGTGTGTGTGTGTGTGTGTGTATATGTATGTATGTATGTATTCACACACACACACACACACATACATATGTGTGTGTGTGTGTGTGTGTTATATATATATATATATATATATATATATATATATATAATTTTCTCTATAATGTGTTAAAAATATGTTTTGAAGTAATAGGTATATATCACGACCATCCTACAGCAAACCATAAGAACACATCTTATAGCCACTATATGACTAGAGATATGGACAAACAGAATTCAATTTCTAATTCAACCGAATCCCAGAATCTATAACAACCTTCATGGAGCATAATAAAGAATCGGTTGAAGACTCAATAGCCTTATTTGTCTGAAAGTAGTATTGGAAGATTCACATGAACGATGACCTTAGTGGAAATAACTAATTTCTATTATCTTATAGCCAAATGTTTCTTAGTTTGGAATGTATATTATTATATATTAAACAATCTCCCTTTTGTATATATATAGGTAACATTAGGGTTGACAAGTAGTAGAGATCAATTAGAGAAATATATCATAAGCACATTTTGTAAGACAACTATTATTGTAATTTACCTATAGCAATTCTTTGTTGTATTTTGATTAATATGAACAATCATTTCTAGTTCCATTTCATTATTGTAAGAAGAAGAATTGAAGATGGAGTCGGAAGGAAGAAGGTCCCCCTTTAGAATTCTTTCAGCAATAATCCAACCTGTTAATTAGTTAAGCATGTTATTTGGTCCATTTACACATTGTGTGTTTTATTTTTGAATTGTGTGATTTCCAGTTTTGCATAGAATTGTTTTAAGGAAGCTTCCAAATATAATAGTGTAATCATTTAATTCACAATATTTTATGAGTGTTCAATTCTATCATTTCATTTCTTACATGATTTTTATCATCTTAGTTTGCAATCAACAGAAGGTCAAATTAGAAGACTGAGTGTATATAGAGACGCCATCCTATCAAGTTTATGTCCTATGGTTGACATTTAAATGAAAGTAGAAGATACAGGTCTATGCTAACTTTTCTACTTCATTTAGATTAAGAGAAGATTATTTTATTGTGAATTTTTATTTATTTATTTTTGATATCATTGTTCGGGAAGCGTGTCACACACTTATAATCTTCAATTTTGATAGTGCTTATTTATGGATGTTTATTGTTTTTCTAATTTTTAGATATTATTGTTTATGGATTAAAGATTTCCTATTCTTATAGTTTAAATTTCCCTTTTTTCAAGTAGAATAGTGAAAATTTTAAAAAAAACCCATATTACTAACCATGTGTAGGTAGGGTGGGAAAAAACATTAAAAAAAGTGGTTATCATATATGCAAAGAGAAGGGGACCATATAGGAATATTTATGCCTGAATAATCAACCATCACTACAAGATCATAAATTCATCTTATAGCCGCTGAGGAGCACAAAAAATTTCCTAAAGATCACTCACAATTATCAATAAAAGAGGTAGAAAAGGAGAAATTTTTGGCTGGGTTAGGTAGCACAAGCTGGAGACTTTGAAGAGGTTCATACCCCTAAAAGAGACCCATATGTACCACCCTTGAGAATTCCCACCTTATCAACTCATACTCAATAATATTAAATTCACTTCCCTCCATCACCCAAATTTCTTGTTAAGGAGGCATTCAAGGTGATTCTTGCTCTTAGAAAGAATACCAAGCCAATAGAATCTTCCAATTTAGAAAGACTTTTTATTGAGACACAAGCTGAATCTTCAGAAACCTATACACCATCCCCATTGTATAAAAATCTATATATTTCTAAGAAAAAAGATAAAGTCTCCATCTCCTACACCCTAGGAAATAGAATAATTGATAGGAATTTTGGGAAGTGGGCGATAACAATGTCTGGTCTTCAAACATAAAGAGTATTCATGGATGATCTTCAAGAAGAAAACACTGGCAATGAGTCCTCTACCTTTGAATTTCCTATCCTTAATCCTGAATGGAATGCACCTATGAATAATATTCCTCACTCTAGCCTCCTTGCTTTTAGGGAAAACACATTTGAGGTTCCAGACATATTTCTTTTTGAGTTTGACATCTTATGTCACAGCTATGATTATAATCAAGACACTTATAAACTTAAGTTCTTTCCCACAACACTCAGAGATATAGCACTTGGATGGTTCATGGGACTTGAAAAGGATGAATTTATACATGGGAAAAAATGAAGGAGAAGTTTTTGATGAAATACCAAGACTATTGTAGAGGTAAAACCTACAGGAGAGATGATATATTTAGAATGACACAAGTTGATGATAAGTCATTGAAAGAATATATGGAAATATTTATGCTTAGCTTACAAAATTCCAAATAAACTATAATGGAGAAAGAATATTTCAAGCTAATATTCATGAAAATAATTAGAGATGATTCTCTAAAGGCACTAGACTTAATGTTTGGTGGTTTTTTTTCTATAATTTCCTTTAATGAACAAATCATTCTATGTACAAACTACTCCATATCAACCATAAATAAAAGTAGGGGCAGAACCCTTCCTACAACATATGCAATAGGACTATCTAAAGGTGATGTCAAAAAAATTATCCAAGATATGAAGCAAGATATGATTAGCCACCTAGCTACTCAACTTCATACATTACATACACGAAGCAAGAAGGAAAAAACTAAAAGAGTATTAGCTGCCTATTGCCCAGAATGGAGGAAAAAAGGTAGAATACACATTTCATTCTATGAAAGTTCAAGTAACCAACATAACTAAGGAGAATCCTAAAATAATGGATCTACATTCCATACAAGAAGATAAGAACCAAGTGTTTTGTGTGGGTCAATGAAAACCATTGATGCAAATATTAGGTATGCCATCAAAATCTAAGTTTACAAATTCTCAATTCTCAAATAATCCTCAATATGGTTTTTGGATGAATGTGCCCAACCAAAATTGGCCCCAAAAAAATTGGAATCTACCCCATAATTAGTTATGAATGTAATAGAATGGACAACAACCTCAACCTGGGCAACTCTAAAACTAGTAATGGATCTTTCCCTCTAATCCATGGGAACAACAATACAGAGGTAATCAAGCCTTTCCTCAACAAATCCAACAACCATAATGGTAGACCTTAATGCCAAATACTTAGAAACCTACTAGAACCACTCAATTACCCACCTAGCCTATCCCCAACCCTACAAATAAATTGGTTTAACCAACATAATCCATTGAAATAATGTAATATTCAACATACACTCTGGAAATCAATTAAGTCCAAATTCACTCAAGATGCATTCTTCTAAAACCCACCTCACCCATAATCACAGAACATTTTGAATAACCCAATTCAATATATACTAATCCATAACCACCCATAGCCAATGTTGAGACAAGTCTATCAGAAAATTAAAAAGAATCGGACAATCTTCCTTTTCTAGAGAGATTCAACATCTCGCATCCTAAACCAAAACTTGAATTTGATATCTTAGGATAACTCAAGAATGTATGCATAAAAATTCCACTCTTTAAATTAATAAAAGATGTTTCTATCTATAATAAGGTTGTTAGAGAGCTATATTTGAAAAAATTAGGAAGAAAGAAGAAGGATTATAAAATAGTCCAAGTTATTGGCCAACTAGCGGATATTATGTTGGGAAACATAGTTCCCCCAAAATACTTTGATCTTGGAAGTCATGTAGTCAATGTTAGTATACATGGCCAACCCATATCTAATGCTTTAATTTACTTGGGTGAAACCATCAACATGATGACCATGAAGACCATGCAACAACCTAAAACTTACAACTCTCCATCCAGCGCCCACCATCCTATAAATCGTTGATAGGTCAACTGTTAACCCTAAAGGGATTGTTGAAGACCTAGTTATAATTTTGCATTCTTGGAAATATTCAACAAACTTTATTATCCTATAGCCAAAAAGTAACTTGGGAGGATAACTTTTTATCCTTGGCTACCCATGGTTGGCCACCACTGATGCTTTTCTTGACTATAGGCTGAGAAAAATGTTAATTTTCAATAGAAATGACACAAAGAAATTGGTTCTTTATCCACCAACACAACCTTTCTAGAATGATTGCCCAACACCTTGGATTAATGACTTTAAGGAAGTTACCTCCTTATAAACTCTATGCAAAAATAATAGGAGTTTAGTTTTGCAATCATAAGAAGAAGAGATTGTCCTTACTATTATCTTGCAAAAAACTTATCACTAGAACCTTGTAGCCACAAACATGTTGGAATACTTTAGAATATTTTTTCTAAAAATGACCTTGCTAAAATTGCAAGGGATATTTAGACATTCCATCAGTTTCTTCCCTATTAATGTAGTTATGTCCCTTTAATCATCAATGTAGAAACCATACTCTATTTAACAAAATAAGTGGATATTATACCAAGTAAACCTCTCAACATCAACACTTTTTTAACACCCTAGTAAGAAAGCCAGTTACTTACAATGTTGAGAAAGCATATAACAACATTTTCCCAAGATTAACATGACATGAGAGGAATACCCCCAGATTTATGAATGCATCATATTTACATTAAAGAAGAATGCAAACCTATTTTCCAACCCCAATGATGAATGAATCTTATAATTAAATACATTGTCAAAACTAAGTTGCAAAAACTCTTGGATATAGGTTTTTTTAATCCTATTTTTGATATCCAATGGGTCTCTCCCCTATTTATTGTAATTTAAAAATGGGTTAAATTCCATATTTGTGTTGACTACTGAGATTTGAATATTGCTACCAAGAAAGATCACTTTCTCATTCCATTTATTGATCAAGTGTTGCATGCATAAGCAAGGATGTTTTTTTTCCTTTCCAGATGGCTATAGTGGTTATGATTAGATATGAATAGCTCCACAAGACCAAGATAAAACCACTTTTAATTACCCTTGGGGAACCTAATGCCTATTTCATCTTACCATTTGGTCTTTGTAATGCCCTAACTACTTTTCAAAGGGTTGTTTTGAGCATGTTTTTTGGTCTCTCTCATGACTATGTTAAAATCTACATGGATGATTTTAGTATCTATGGACAGACATTTGAAGAAACTCTTACCAACTTGGAAAAAGTTCTTTAATGTTTCCATGACCACCAATTATCTTTAAGTAATGAAAACTATTATATTCTTATGACTAAAGGGATTGTGTTGGGGCATCACATTTCCCCTTTTGGAATTCAAGTTGACCAAGAAAAGATAAGTATCATTAAATATTTACCCACACCAAAGAAAAAAAAAGATGTTATAAGATTTTTAGGACATGCTGGTTATTATAGATGACTCATCAAAAACTCTAGTAAAATTGCCATCCCATTGTTTGGATTGCTTACTAAGGATGTTAATTTTACTTAGGCTAATGATTTTCAAATTGATTTTGAGCAAATCAAAGACCTTCTCATAAAAAACTCTATTATAAGAAGACCTAATTGGAAGAAGCCTTTTTACATCCACACATATGCATCTAAAACCACTTTAGGATTTGTCCTTGGCCAAAAAGATGAATCTTTGAGTTATACAATCTATTTTATGATCAAGAATCTTCAAGGGGTTGAACCCAACTACAATGTAATAGAGAATAAATTTATTTTAGTCTTTTATGCCATCAACAAACTTCAACACTATATTACCAGTTACCAAGTATTAATCCATATAGATCATGCAACAATCAGGTATTTGATGAACAAACCTACTAAAATAGGCAAGATAATTAGATGGTTCCTTTGCTACAAGAATTTGATGAGCATATTCCTATTTTTTATGATTCCTTTCTTGATGAGCATTTGTTTTCAGTAACTATTCAATCTCCTTGGTTTATAGACATTGCTAACTATCTTACTACATGATCACTACCACAACATTTCTCACCTAGAAAAAAACATCTAATCTAAAAGAGTAGTCATTATTCTTGGATTATAGGATGTCTCTTTACCCCTGGACTAGATTCAATTATGAGAAGATGTATCCAAGAAGATGAAACCTATGACATTATCAGATCTTTCCATGATGAACCTTGTGGGGGTCATTTTGCTACCAAACAGACTACTATGAAAGTACATACTACTGGATATTATTGACCTTTTTTGCATAAAGATGCCATGATGTATGTTGGGTGAATATTTTGTCACTAGCTAACTAATGAGCAAAATAGGTCTCTTCAACCACAACATAAGGATATCGGTCAGCCAAATGTGTAGGTTTACCACATTAGAGGTGGACAAATCTCTCCTCTCATCAAGGGGAGGTTCCCTATAAATATAAGGAGATATATAATATATATAAGAAAAAATAACACTTAGGGGTAGGACTACACCATCCATCTCTCTTTTTTTAGAGGTGATGTTCACAGGCAAAGGAGAAAATTTTGGTGAAATCACTGGGAACACTTCTCTTCTTTCAGAAGTGTTCTACAACAAACAACAAGAATTCTTTCTAGTAGTGATAAGTAACAGGTAACAAGGGTACAGTAACCAGAAGAATGAGGTGTAGCACAAAGTCTCCCCCTCAACTACAAAAGAGTGAAATAAGAAGGACAATGAGGGCACAAAGTCATCCCAAGGCCCTTTACATAGAAAGAAATAGACAAACACACTAAAGACAATTATAGCAGCACAAAGTCTTCCCACAGTTGACTTCAGGACACCTTACTGATTACTTCCACTAGTTCTACTTATTTCATTAAAATGGACAAGAACACATTTAGGAAATAGACATAAGAACAATCTCCTAAATGACACAAGATATTACAGCACAAAATCTGAAAGTAACCTGCTTTCTCATTTAAATAAAGAAATATGATTAACAAACTGAGCTCAAAGTCTTAGTAATCACCTCTCAATTTTGGCAAATTTTTGCTTCTATAACCAAAAATATCTCTCTAAAATAATAAGAGAGATTACAATATACAGCAGCCCAAAAAGACTTGGCACTTTGTTTACTCGACTAGCCCATGTTGCATTCAATGCCTTGAATGCATTTTCAGTTCTATCAAGGGGCCATGCTTGGAATAGTGCATCAGCCTTAACTATGGCATGTTAATTCATCTCATATGTCTCCTCCAAAGTATAGGTCACCTAGTCTTTTCCTTCTTATTTACGCAGTTGTCCACTTTGTCTTTACTTCATGGAAGAAAAATAGGCCGCGTCCTTGATTTGGTGTTCTCAGATGACTACTTGGTGGACTGTTTCAACTACCAAAAATAACTCTTTCACATATATTTTAATATCTTCTATAGCCTTCTCTTCTTTCCTATTGTAATTGGATATCTCGAGCTATCTTCTTCAGTTGGTCGCTTGGTTCACCTTCAAGTTACGCATAATATTTGAAAATTAAGGGATATTCCACTACCTTAAATTTGACATCCATAAGGATGTCAATGGTTGCTAGTCGTTTGAACCATATTGAACCATGAACTTTTGAACTTTTGAAAGTTCATTGGTTCAATAGTTCAACGGTTCAGGTGGTCTTTATCAGTTCCTTAGTTCCATCACTTCCCTGGTTCAATCACTTTCTTGGTTCAATCGCTTTCTTGCTCTTTGGTTGAATGATCTCTTTGAACTAGTCTCTAGAATCTTCCCCTTCCTTCCTTTGCTTGGAGCTTTGTTTGAACCTTTGAACCTCTGAACCATTTTGGTTCAAGGTTCAACGGTTCAATCTCTTTCTCAGAATCTTTTGTTTTGGCTAAGTCTTTTGAAGCCTTGAAATTCCTTCAGCTTAGTATCTTTGGAACCTCCTGAAGGGAAGGTGTCCCTTCGAGTCTTTGAGAAAGGTCCATTTTATGGGTGCCAAGAGCCCCCCCCACAAGGGTACCTACCCTTCGAGGTCCTTTGGGCAGTCTGCTTCTTCAATTCCTTCAGATAAAATGTCCAAAGGAATTCCTTCAGACATTTTGTCAGAAAGAATTCTTCCCTTGCCTTAGCCACTTTTTCATCAGGATTTTGATCATTCCTTCTGGCAAAATGTCTGAAGGAATTCCTTTAAACAATTTTTTTGAAGGATTTGCCTTTATGAAATTCTTTCACAAAAAATCTTTCCGAAGGAATTTTTTTTGTTCCTTTACTTGGTAATTTCTTCAAACAAAAAGTTTGAAGAAATTATTTACCCTTTCAGCCTTCTCTTTGATCTTTGAAAAAATGTTCCCTGCCCTTTGCAAGGGCACCTACCCTTCAGCTTTAGGGTATTCCTTTGAACCGACTAATTGAACCGACTGATTGAACCAACTTTGGTTCAATAGCTCAACAGTTCAATCTTTTGTTCTGCTCATTCAATTGACCACTTGAACCAATCATATTGAACCTTTGAGCCATTTTGGTTCAAGGTTCAATGGTTCAATCTTCCTTCTTTTTGCTAAGTCTTTTGAATTCGTTGAACTTGTTGAAGTGGTTGAGCTTTGAACTTTTGGTGAAGTGCTTAACTCTCTAAGCTTGCCAACATCATTGAACCTTTTGGAAGTAGGGTTAAATGATTCAATGGTTCAATGGTTCAATCATTTGTTTGAAGCTTGCCGATGAACATTTTTGGTTAAACCGAAGCGTTGAACCAATCTTGAAATTGCCTAAGTGTTGGGAACTTGTTCCTTTGTGAGAACTCACCTATTGAATCCATTGAACCTATTGAAGTTGCTAGTCCCTTAACTGAAAAACCTTGAATAATGAAGAATTTGAATGCTCAAAACAATTTTTGAGAAGAGAAGAGAGGATTTTGGCCTGTAGGACCAAAATAGGCCATATGTTATCCCAAAAATGAGTGACAGATTTTGGGAATAATAGATGGCTCCAGTTGGGGAACTTCCTTCAATTGAAAACTTGGAATAGCTGAGGGGAGTAGAAACCAGAATCTCCAGTGCCTTCAAATATGCCATTGGGCTATGGAGTCATGCTACCCAAAAAGAAAGATGCCAAAAATGAAAATGAACAACACAAAATATAAATAAAGACTATACAAATATACATATGTACAAATGATCTTATTTGATACTTCAAGAATTGAAGTGCTTCAGATGCTACCCATTGTGAGGTAGAGAAAAGGGCGTGCCATCTTGATACTTCAACAGAAAACTATTTTTACCTTTGAGCTACTGGATAGTAAACAGGCCTCTCCAAGGGAATTAAATTTCCCATGCATTCCCTTTGGTTCTCTTCTCTTGTCCCACAAAAAGACTTGATCTCCAATCTGGATATCATGGTTTTTTGCTTTCTAGTTGAAGATCTTCGTCACCAGACTTTGATGCACAACAATTCGGTCCACCATAATTCACTACTCATCCAACTTAATCAAGCACATGATCCTCTTATCATTGGAGCTTTCATATGTCTGATCTTCGACTGCCTTAGCCAATTTCAATGCTAGCAATTCCAGGGTGATTGGTATCTCAGCATTGAGACCATAAAGAAGTTGGAAAGTTGACATACCAATTGCCCTCTTGGGTGTAATTATGTCTGCCCATAAAGCATCAACCAATGCTTTGTGCCATGTTCATTGGTTGTCATCTACCAGCTTCTTAATGATAGTCACCAAGTTCTTGTTGCTTGATTTAGCTTGGCCATTCCCTTATAGAAAATAATCAAAAGAGTGGGAGAGGGTAATCTCATAGTAAAAATAGAACTGAGTAATCTCCTGGGAAGAGAAATAAGCTGCATTTTTTTGACAATCTTGGTTGGGACCCCAAACCTAGAAATGGTGTTCTCCTTGAATAAATTTCACACTACTTCTAAAGTAGCATGCTTGGTTGGAATAGCTTTCACCCACTTGGTAAAGTAATCTATGGATGTGAAGACATAATCATGTCCAACACTTGAAGATGGGTTTACGACACCAATGAAACTGATTCTCCATTGCTAAAATGGCTCTTCTATGACCACTGGCTTGAGAGGTAGAGTAGCTAACTTGAGTCTTCTAATGAACTATTGGCATAGCTCACACCTTCATACCCATTTATATGCATCCTAAAATAGAGTAGGCCAGTAATACCTAGCTCATAGAATCTTATGGGCAGTTATAGGAGCAAAAAAAATCCTCCATAGGCCAGATTATGGAAGGACTTCAAAATTTGGCTCTGCTGCTCTTTATCCATGTAGCGAAGGAACACTCTATCAAGGTTCCTCTTATACAGGCCGTTGTCCCACAAGATAAAATTGGCAGCTTTCAACTTGATAGTCCTTTCTTTACAAGACAGGTAAGCAAGACACTCACCATAAGTAAAGAAATGAGCAATACTTGAATACCACTCATTCGTGGTGGAGACAAAGAGGACTATTGGTGTGTCTTCAATTTCTTCTTCTCCATGCTCTATTTCTTCCATTCTGTTGTCAGCAATCAATTGACATAGGCCCTTTCCTCGCACCAGCTTCATCAATTTGATGACTAGATCAAACTCCTAGATTTTAGCAATCCAATTGCCTCTTTTCATTCCAAACTCCTGTTGAGTTAATATGGATTTGACTGTGGTGTCAGAAAATACGGTAGTAGTGTGTGAATTCAGGATGTAGAATCAAAAATGCTTCACTACCTTTACCACTGCATAATCATGCTTCTCCATGTTTGAGTACTTCAGCTCATGAGATTTCAGAGGATAGCTCATGAAAGAAATGGGAGATTCCACACTTTCTTAGTTCTGTTGAACTAGAATTGCTAAAAGTGTGTGCTCAGAAGCATAACTATACATTGTGAAATCCTTGGTATAATCTGGACAAACTAGAATTGGGCCATGGGCAATAGCTATCTTAATATCTCAAAATGCCAATTTGACTTCTTTAGTCCAGCTGAAAGTGGCCTTTCCCTTCATCATATTCACAATATGGCGAGTCTTCTCAGTAAACTCAGGGATGAACCTTTGTAAAAAATTCACCTTTCCAAAGAAAGAGTGAACTACAATCTTACTTGTGAGCAGAGTAAGTTCCTGGATGGACTTGACTCTGTCTAAGTCAATCTTTATGCCTTCTTAGGATACAATGTGCCTAAAAATTTTCCCTTCTGTTACTCCAAAAATAGACTTCTTGGGATTTAGAGAAATGTCATTCTAGCAGCATCATTCCAACACTTGTTGCAAATAGTTTACAAGATCAAAACGATGCTTGGAAAATATTGTTAAATCATCCAGGTACACTACAATGAACTTGCCCATTTCATCTTTGAAAGCAAGGTTCATTGCTCTCTGAAAAGTGGCACCAACATTTATCAAGCCAAATGGCATTCTTCGATAGGCAAAGGTGCCTCAACGTGTGTTGAAGGTAGTCTTGTTTTGGTCTGCTTCACCAACTTCAACTTGATTGTACCTTGGGAATTTGTCTAGCATTAATAACATCTCTGAACCAGTCACTATCTGAAGGACCTAATCTATGATGGGCAGAGGATAGTTATCCTTTAAGGATGATTGATTTAAATTTTTGAAGTCCACACAGAGGCAAATTTTGCCATTCTTCTTCTTCACAAGCACTATGTTGGCAATCCACATGGAATGATGGATTGGAAAAATTATTCTAGCATTTAGCATTTTCTATATTTTAGATAGAATAGTACTTGATATCTTCATATTGTACTGCCTAGAGTTTTACTTGTAAGGCATCGAGTCACTCTTGAGAGGGATTTCATGGCAAATTTCTTCAGGCTTGAGTGAATTTAGATCATCGTAGGAGTATGCCAAAACATCTATGTACTATCAGAGTAGAGTAGTGAACTTGAACTTCTCTTCTTGAGTGCAGTATTTCCCAATATTCACCATCTTGGGATTTTCTTTGGTACCCAGAGTTATTTGATCAAACTCTTGGGAGGAGCTTGAATTTGTTTGCTACTATTTGATGAACCTGTCGTGTTTGACAAATAGCTTCTCAAGGGAAACCAAGCCTTTTGGGATTTTATTTCCTTTAAGTTGTAGGAATTCTTCACCTATGTCTACACTTGATTCAGGGGTTGTTCCAAGCTTTTGAGGCTCACTGCCTTTGAAATGAAGCTATTCAAAGCTATCTTTTTGCTCTAGGAAGGCAATGATTTGGTTGTCACCATTGAACACTTGCAAATGACTAGCATTATCAGGGACACTTGGTCGAAATACCAATTTAATAGTGTACTTGACTCCCTTAAAATTAGGGTGAGGAACCAAGAGAGTTGCTAAAATAGCCAGTACATCAGCTCGGTCATTAAATTCCTTGGGTATGGCAGAGATGTTGAAAGCATCAAAGTTTTCAATTTTATCCCAAACTAGATTGCGGTAGTGACACAATCTCTCATTTTGGTTTGATACAGGTTCCTTACCTAACAAACCATCAATTCAGCATCTCCTTTGGCATGAAGGAGTTTGATGCCTATCTCAAGTAGCCTTCAATCCAAGCAATAGAGATTCATACTCAGTTGTGTTGTTGGTGTTGCTAAACTGTAACTTGTATGAAGAAAGAAAACTATCTCCTTGAGGAGATATCAACACAATCCTAGCTCTTAAATTGGTAGAGGAGCAGCTTCCATCAAATTCCAAAACCCATACCTCATTAGACATTGATTTTTCCTTAAATTCTTCTTCATTTGGAGGGGAGGATTCTTCTACGTTTACAATATGCTTTATCCTATTTTTTGTTGTTCCATCTGAAACAATTTTCAAATTGTCACCTTCAAGAGCTTCATCAGATGCCTCATGAACTTCCTCTGTGGATAAGAAGTAATTATCCATGCCTAAAGACTCAAATAGAATTTGAGCTTCAGGTGTTGATGTTTGAGTGACCACATATTTTGCTTCCTTTTCAGGGAGCAGCCTCTTCATGATGCCTTTGACTGGGATCCTTGCCTGAAATAGGTCCATGCTCAATTCTCCACCAACATCCTTGTAGAAATTTTGCCCAAGAAGGATGTCATATGATGTTGGGATGTCAGCCACCAGGACAGTCATCTTGATTCTCTTATCTGGGAATGTCGTAAATGCAAATTGGGCATCCTTGATTTGTCCCAGCAGTGGTATTTATTTGTTCTCCATGGAGAAACATCTCTGAAATGTATTGGTCAGTGTTATACCAAGGGATTCCACCACTTTGGCAGGCATGACATTGTCAGATGCTCCAAAATCTATAATGCAATTGTTCAGTTGGTGTCTATTTATTAGCAGGGAGACATAAAATGGTTTAGTCCTCTCAGGAGCAATAGGAGGAGTAATGACAAGGTTATTCCTAGTGGATGTGTTCTTGGGGGGATCACGAGTTACACTTAGGATTACTTGTCTTATCAGGATGGCTTGGTTCTTTACACATTGAACCAACTTATCAAATTACTCAGGGTTGGATTTCAGGAATTCAAATTCAGATATTTAAATTTTGGTTTTTTTTATATGGTCAATTATGTCAAATCTCTAAAATAAACTAGGAACAAAGGATGGGAGTTCATCCTTTTGATTTTTGGGAGGGGGAGGACTGGTCTGTGAATTTGAAGTAGAAGGTGTAGGGATGTTTGATGTACTTACCTTTCTTACAATCACCGAGTCCTTTGGCTAGAAAGGCAAAGTGGTGCCCCACTTAGCAATTGAAATTACTGGTTGAGGTCACTCCTCTATTTTTTCTTTATCAACTTGCTAGGCTAATTGATTCTTGGAATAGGTGAACACAGTGTATGATCCCTCAGCTACTTTACCTTCACTTCTAAGTTCATCTTGGTAATTCAAGAAACCAATGTTGGAGTTGCCAGCTAATTCTTCTTCTTCCTCTGTGAAGAGATTAGCATCATCTTTTGGGTTTAACTCAAGATGGAAGGAGAAATCTGATTTAGCTTCAAGATATCCAACTACTGAATTGGTTGGAGGTGCTTCAATGGCAAGGTTCCCCTGTGGGGGAGGAAGATGATTGGTTTGCCCTTAATTCCTGGTAACATTGCCTTGGTATGACTGATTGGGGATTGTCCTCCTTAGTACATCTTTGTACGAAGGGGCAGATGACATCCATTGCACCATTTTCTTTCTAAGAGAAAGCAACTCATTTACCAGCTTTTGCACCATTGGATCAGTGGTGCCTATAGATGGATATTTAGAAGATGAAGAGGATTTACCTCTGTTAGGATCTCTCCTTATCTTTCATGCCAAGATAAGGTTATCTTCCACCTCAGTGGCCAAATCTTGAGCAGTAGTAAGGTACATGTGGCCAGCACCTCTCAATAGAAAACTCACTTTAGGTAGCTGAGAATTGATGAAGAATCATTTGACGTTCTCAGCTGTTGGCTGAGCAATTGCAAGAATTTGGTTCCTTAGCTTGTCAAACTTGGCAATGAAGTCCCTCATAGGTTCATGAGGTTCCTTCTTCATCTATGTGAGCTAGGCTAGCAAGGCATGTAGATCTTCTACAAGTTTAAACTTGGCTTCAAATTTAGCTTTAAGAGTGTCCCAATTAGTCACTAATCGAGCCTACAGATGGTAGAACCAATTTGCAATAGTGTTTTGTAGTGTTTCCACAAACATCCTAACTGCTACGTCTTCATACTCCACACCTATCACACCACAGGCTATGCTAAAGGCTGCAACATGTTCATCAGGATGAACTCTCCCATCACCAAAGAATTTGGGGAAATTCTTCCTTCAACTACATGGAATTTCATGTAGAGCTGAAGTAAAATTGAGTGGGCTAAAAGAGTTACCCCAAGGGCCTTGAACCACCATGATTTGATTATGGAAAAAGGGGATAACAAATCTAGGTGGAGTATGTATAGATAAAGCTCTACTAATAGTATAAAAAGAAGCTCTGCCTTGTGTTGGTGACCTGATATAGGTAGGAGGAACACTCCTGGATTGTCAAACTTGAATTTGGGGAGGGAACAAATCAAAATTACCTTGCTGCACCAACTCAAAAATAGGGTCAACAACACCTTGGGCTCTCTGGCTTTTAGTATAGCATCGAGTTTCCTAATTTTATAATAAAAATGGAAAAGAACTGGCCCCACTTTAGCTTGAATCTTGAGGCTTCAAACTATGCGCTCTTCCCCAGTGGAGTCACCAAAAAACTGTTGGCATGGAGCTAGCAGTGTTGTTTCCTACTTCACGTCATTCCCTAGCAATATGAAATGCTTCAATTTGAATAGACTGGAAAAGGACTGGAAATGCTCGTCGATCCCCAATGGAGTCACCAAAAAATTATTGGGTGAGTATTTTGTCACCAACTAACTGATGAGCAAAATAGGCCTCTTTAACCACAACATAGGGAGATTGGTCGGCCAAATGTGCAGGTTTACCACATCAGATGTGGACAAATCTCTCCTCTCATCAAGGGGAGGTTCCCTATAAATATGAGGAGCTATATACTATATATATAAGAAAAAAATAACATTCAAGGGTAGGACTACACCATCCATCTCTATTTTTTTAGAGATAATGTTCACAGGCAAAGGAGAAAATCTTGGTGAAATCACTGGGAACACTTCTCTTCTTTCAGAAGTGTTCTACAACAAATAGTAGGAATTCTTTCTGGTAGTGATAAGTAACAGGTAACAAGGGTGCGGTAACCAGTAGAATGAGGTGTAGAACAAAGTCTCCCCCTCAACTACAAAAGAGTGAGATAATAAGGACAATGAGGGCACAAAGTCATCCCAAGGCCCTTTACATAGAAAGAAACAGATAAACACACTAAAGATAATTATGGAAGCACAAAGTCTTCCCACAGTTGGCTTCAAGACACCTTCTTAATTACTTCCACTAGTTATTCTTATTTCATTAAAATAGACAAGAACACATTTAGGAAATTGACATAAGAACAATCTCCTAAATGACACAAGCTATTATAGCACAAAGTCTGAAAGTAACCTGCTTTCTCATTCAAACAAAGAAATATGATTAACAAACTGAGCTCAAATTCTCAGTAATCACCTCTCAATTTTGGTAGAGTTTTGCTTCTATAACCAAAAATATCTCTCTAAAACAATAAGAGATATTACAATATATAGCAGCCTAAAAAGACTTGGCACTTTGTTTCCTCGAATGGCCCATGCTGCATTGAATGCTTTGAATGCATTTTCAATTCTATTAGGTGGCCATGCTTGGAGCAGTGCATCATCCTTAACTATGGCATGCCAATTCATCTCGTATGTCTCCTCCAAAGTATAGGTTACCTGGTCTTTTCCTTCTTATTTACGTAGTTGTCCACTTTGCCTTTACTTCATGGAATAAAAATAGGTCGTGTCCTTGATTTGGTGTTCTCAAATGACTACTTGGTGGATTGTTTCACCTACCAAAAATAACTCTCTCATATATATTTCAATATCTTTTGTAGCCTTCTCTTCTTTCCTGCTATAATTGGATCACTTGGGCTATCTTCTTCAGTTGGTCACTTGGTTCACCTTCAATTTCTGCGTAATATTTGAAAATTAATGGATATTTCATTACCTTAAATTTGACATCCACGGGGATGTCAATGGTTGCTGGTCGCTTGAACCATATTGAACCATGAACCTTTGAACCTTTGAAAGTTCATTGGTTTAATAGTTCAACGGTTTAGGTGGTCTTTATCAGTTCCTTGGTTCCATCGCTTCCCTAGTTCAATCACTTTCTTTCTCTTTGGTTGAACCATCTCTTTGAATTGGTCTCTTCTTCCACTTCATTCATTTGCTTGGAGCTTTCTTTGAACCTTTGAACCTTTAAACCTCTGAACCATTTTGGTTCAAGGTTCAATGGTTTAATCTCTTTCTGAGAATCCTTTGTTTTGGCTAAGTCTTTTGAAGCCTTGAAATTCCTTCAGCTTAGTGTCTTTGGAACCTCTCGAAGGGAAGGTGTCCTTTCAGGTCTTTGAGAAAGGTCCATTTTTTAGGTGTCGAGAGCCCCCCCCCCGCAAGGGTACCTACCCTTTGAGGTCCTTCAGGCGGTCTTCTTCTTCAATTCCTTTAGACAAAATGTCCAAAGGAATTCCTTCAGACATTTTGTCCAAAGGAAATCTTCCCTTGCCTTAGCCACTTTTCTGCCAGGCTTTTGATCATTCCTTCAGGGAAAATGTCAGAAGGAATTCCTTCGAACAATTTGTCTGAAGGATTTACCTTTGTGAAATTCTTCCATGGAAAGTATTTCTAAAGGAATTCTTTTGGTTCCTTTACTTGGTAATTTCTTCGGACAAAAAGTCTGAAGAAATTCTTTACCCTTTCGGCCTTCTCTTTGATCTTTGAGTAAATGTTCCTTGCCCTTCAGCTTTGGGGCACTCCTTTGAACCGACTGATTGAACAGACCGATTGAACGAACTTTGCTTCAATGGCTCAATAATTCAATCTTTTATTCTGCTCATTCAATTGACCGCTTGAACCAATCACATTGAACCTTTGAACCATTTTTGTTCAGATTTCAATGGTTCAACGGTTCAATCTTCCTTCTTTTCACTAAGTCTTTTGAAGCCATTGAACTTGTTGAAGCAGTTGAACTTTGAACTTTTGGTGAAATGCTTAACTCTCTAAGCTTGCTGACATTGTTGAACCTTTGAACCTTTTGGAAGTGGGGTTTAATGGTTCAATGGTTCAATGGTTCAATCCTTTGTTTGAAGCTTGTCGATGAACATTTTTGGTTGAACTGAGGCATTGAACCAATCTTGAAATTGCCTAAGTGTTGGGAACTTGTTCCTTTGTGAAAACTTGCCTGTTAAATCTATTGAACATGTTGAACTTGCTAGTCCCTTAACTGAAAAAGCTTGAATAATGAAGAATTTGAATGCTCAAAACAATTTTTGAGAAGGGAAGATAGGATTTTGCCCTGTAGGACCAAAATAGCCCATATGTTATCCCAAAAATGAGTGACAGATTTTGGGAATAATAATGGATACATGTAGATGTGATCAATGTCAATGTATGGGGAAACCCACTCGCTCTAATGAAATGCATTACAACCATAACTTGTTCTAGAACCTTTTAATAAATGATGACTTGATTTTATAGGTCCTATAAATACTAAATCCAATAACAAGTAAGACATACTGATATGCATTGATTATATCACAAAATAGACTGAGGTTAAGGACTTAACCAATGCTTGAGATTAGAAAGTATCTAAGTTTTTATATGAAAAAATCATCACCCACTATGGAGTACCAAGAGAAATAGTCATAGTCCAAGGACCACAGTTCACATCAGATCTCATAGCTACCTTGGTAAAAGAATATGAAATCAAACACAAAAAGTCTACCCCTTACCCTCCTCAGTCAAATGGTAAGGTGGAAGTTAAAAATAGAAAATTAGAAAATAAGCTCACTAAAATTGTCAGCCTGCATAGAAAATATTGGTCAACTCATCTTTTAGAAGTAGTTTCAGCTTATAGAGTCACCTATAAAACTACAACTAGTTTCACTCCATATGAACTAGTTTATGGTAAAAAGCCTATTATGCTCATTCAATTTGAAAATAAAACATTAATGACAATAATTGATTTGGGTTTGGATCTTTCCCAAGCTAAAAAAGATAGGATCATGCAACTAAATGCATTTGATGAACTTAGAAAAGAATCACTTCATCACACTGAAGTAGTGTAAAGATGAGTAGGTTGGCATGATAGGAACATCAAGAGTACAAATTTTCTACATAATGACTGAACACTCCTTTTTTACTCCAAATATAAGGATCATAAAGGAAAGCTTCAATATATATGGCTTGGGCCTTATGAGATGGAGCAAGTTTTTGACAATAGAGATATAAAGGTCATGACTATTGATCCTATTCAGTTCTGACTACTTTTTAATGGCCACAAGCTCAAGCTATACAAAAAAACCATTTTCAAAGGAAACTCTCACTCTCTAACTTCTTGAAAAACATTATCCATCTCTTCTTCATGAATCAAATCAACCTCTTCCTATAGCCAAAGGGTATTTCTATCAACCCTTATACAATAATTTTCAAGAGTAATTAAGCTTCCTGAAACCAAGAACAATCCAGCCCTAATGAATTAGTTCAGGCTAAATAAAATCCTACCTCTTGGGATTCTACAATTCCAGTTCTGTTGGGACCTAAAAATTATAAAAAATATAAACAATTTAGCAAAAAAACTTTAGGCATTGTTGATGGTTGTTGTATCAAAAAACTAGGTCACTAGCTGATTAACATTTATAAAAATAAAGATAAATAAAAGCAATAATAAAAACTTTTTCATATATTTTTTTTCTTGAAGATTCATTCAGGAATAGAAACACACTTTTCTTTTGCTACAAGATGAAATTGTTGCTATTTTAGGATAATCATTATTGTTGCAAGACACTTCTTGTTACCACAGGAAGTATTTATCACTATTGGATGAATTCTTATCATTCCACCATCCACTGCATTTCTCACAAAGCATTTTAGCCTTCGATCAAATGCCAACACATGCTAGTATACCTCACATCTACCACTTCAACTCATCATTCATGCATTTAATGAAAGGTATTCCTATAAGCATTAATGTAGTTATTTTATATTTATTTCTTGTCATAAGTTTTAAGTATTACTAAGATGATGGGTTTTAATGCTATTAAAGTGTCACCATATCTCCATTTACTTACACTAGCCTGAGATATTTTCCCTTTCACCGACTGGCATGACCATTAAAGCACTCCTACCACTGCCCCTATGATTTCCACAAGTCATTCATGCATGTCAATTTCATCCTTTGAGGATAAGCAACCATTTAAGTTGGGGGGGATTTCATATAATTAAAATTGATTGCCACTCTCCCAAAGCAAAACGTAAATATTCTACCCAAATCTATAAAACCATTGATGAAAGGGCATAGACCCTCTAACTAAAATTCCATCCTACAATATGAGAGGGGATTTACTCAAACATGAGCCACTTAATATCTCTCCTCTGACCAATAACCCAGACATCCTAGTCCTATTTCAAAATGTAGGATGGGCCCAATATTTGGAGAGGATAAATACTCTTGATTAAGTAATTGCAGAAGAATTTATTGGCTCATTAAATAACAATCTTGCAACAGTAAGAGAAATGAAAATAATTTTTATTGAAACCATAGTTAGTAGAGTAATTGGACTTCCACAAATAAGGAACTATGGTAGGATAAGTTTGATTCCAAGGTAGAGAGGTATAAATTCATTAGAGGAAATGAAATCTTGGACATTTCTAAACAAGGCACTACATGATTATCATTACCAGGAAGATGGGTCAGAGCTGTTGTATTCATCTTCAAATATTTCACTTGTGAAGGGATATATTCCATGCTACATGGCATTCACTTCAAGTTCATGAAACATTTATGACATGATATTGAGATAAATGTTCCCAACTTCTTTCTCAACATGATTGCAAGAAAGGTAGAGAAATATCAAAAATATAATTCCAAAGTTATCTCTCATCATTTTCTAATTTAGTTAATTATTCATGAATACCTATAGAGAACTAGCCCCAATATAAGTTGGGAAGATTTTCTTCAAATACTTAGAAATGCATAAAGTAATAGTGAGAAAGATAAAGAAGAAGAGATAGGGGCAGAAGAGGAAATGGAAGTAGAAGAATAGATGGAGATAGAATATGACCTCCTTGTAGCTCCACAAGAACCTGTAGAAGAAGAACTTCCTACAACCACACAAGAAACTATAGAAGAAGACCTTCCTACAATGACACAAGAACTTGTAGCAATGACAAATATTGTAGAGGAAGCTTCCACAAGCAAGGAATCTAGAAGAAGAAATAAGAAACTCATCCTCTAACCTAACTCTGTGGAATCTGAGGAAGAGCTTCCACCATCTTGTAAAAATTCTAAGGTCACATCTACTCCTCAAAGATGTCACAAATTAAGAGGAAACATGATAGGTAAACCAATAACTAAACCTTCTTCTATTATAGAAATTAGCAAGGTATCTAGAAGAGAATAAACTATCAACAGTCATGAATCACTTGAGGCATTTAGTTTTGATGAAATAAAGATTGATAAGGAAGAGTGTTCTCAAGATGGAAATAAGGAGATATAAAAAGTAGAATGCAGCCCTAAAGAATTGCGAGAAGAACCAATGTAGATAGAAGTAGAATAAATAGAACAAGCCTCCATACAAGTAGAATTTTCTACTTTGGAGCAAGCTTTGTAGGAAATAGAGAGATTAAAAAAGAATTTATAGAATCAGTCATGAGGAGGAATATATTCGCTTGCTATTTCAGCTTCTTATCTATATCCCTCTACTAAAATCCATCCTACAAATATTATTTCATAGCTTTTATAGTAGAAAAGCAACAAGAAAATCTTAGAACTACCTGAGCAGTCAGGTATAATTCCTCATCTACTGTATCTTATTAATTAATCAGATCGATGGACAATCAGTATGAAAGTCTTAGGGAATTAATAAAGGAAAATAATAAATTTAAAGTATATGTTATGGTTAAAGATGAGAGGATCTCTAAACTATCACAGAAAGTTGAAGATCTAGCTATTCTTACTCAAGAGATCCTTGATTACAGGCTTCCTATAATGCTATATTCATTTTATCTTGAGGAACAATGGCATAAGTTTAAGTTCATGATAATTTACTATGTCATGCCATATGAATTAATTACTCGCCTCTCTTTCTTACATTTATGTAAAGAAATCTCACAAGAAGAACAAGCACAATTGTACAAGTTCTATCTTCATAACTATGCCATGCCTCATGATAGGGAATGGAATCCTAACCTAAATGTTGGAGATGTCCTTTTAAAGTAATTTTCATCATATCTTTTGAAAGAGTATAGGAGATGATGAAAGATGATTGAATACAAGAAAAAGGAAAGGGACATTCAATTTTTTATCAGAAAAGAGTCAGTTGCACCTGAGATTGTGTTGGTAGAATGGGATAACATTATGCTATGGGAGGAATTCAAGGCTTGGTTTGCCAAAAATAGTGATGAAACCCAAAATTTTTACTTGGAGTTGAGAACTTCTATTTGACCTGAAAAAAAAGAATCCTACATAGGAAGATGGAATGAGCTCACTCCTAAGCTAAAAAGTAAAGATTCATATTCCCCTTTCAATTTAAAAGCAACATTTGATAGAGCAACAAGATGTATTCTACTTATAGGTGAATTGGGGTCCTAATTTTTTAGCATAAAATTCTAGCCTCCTTTATTTTGGTACCTTGTCTAGAACATTAGGATAAAACCCCATTAGATGATGCCAAAGAAGTCAAAATCTAGCAGTTATATGAATAACGGCATGTATTTTATGCCCATCTATCAAGTGGAGCCATGGAGCCTACATATTTCAGAGCCATTTGTGAATTTGAAATGAGCAAGTTTTTTGCTCAAGAATGAGAAAAATCTTAAGTTGCGAGGTGTGATGAGCCCATAATTTTCATGTTTTTATCATCATCTTCTATGCTCATCCTTGTTTTTTATCATGCTTCTAAATTACTTTCCCCTAAGTTTTTATCCTTAGACAACTATATTTTGTAAAAAACATTATGTTCTCATAATCTTTGAATAATTAGAACTTGTCTTGGAATCAAGTAAAATATATATATATATATATATATATATATATATATATATATATATATATATATATATATATATATATATATATATATATATATAGGATGCCTTTCTCTATAATCTATTTTTAAAATGTTTTGAAGCAATAGGTATATATCACGACCATCCTACGATAAGGGGATTTCTCCACAAGATCACATCTTACAGCCATCATATGACTAAAGCTATGGATAAATAGAATTCAATTTCTAATTCAACAAACTCGTAGAAACTATAACAACCTTCATATATAATAATAAATAATTAGTTGAAGACTCAACATCCTCATTTGTCCTGAATTAGTATTACAAGATTCACATGAACGATGACCTCAGTGGAAGGAACTAATTTATGTTATCCTCTAGCCAAATGTTTTTTAGTTTGGAATGTATTTTGTTTTGTATAAAACAATCTCCCTTTTTTATATATATATCTATATATATACATACATATGTTTATATATACATACATATGTATATATATACATACATATGTATATATACATACATATGTATATATATACATACATGTGTATATATATACATACATATGTATATATATATATATATATATATACATACATATATATGTATATATATATATATATATATATACATACATATATATGTATATATATATATATATATATATATATATATAGGTAAAACAAGGTTGAGAAGTATTACAGATCAATTAGAGAAATATATCATAAGCACATTTTGTAAGACAATTGTTATTGTAATTTCCCTCCAGTAATTCTTCGTTGCATTTTGATTAATATGAACAATAATTTATGAGTCCATTTAATTATTATAAGAGGAAGGATTGAAGTTTGATTCAGAAGAAGTGAGGGCCCCCTTTGGATTTCTTGTAGCAACAATCAATCCGTTAATTAGCTAAGCATGTTATTTGATTCATTTACATATTGTCTATTTTATTTCCAAATTCTGTGATTTCTAGTTTTATATAGAATTGTTTTAAAGAAGATTCCAAACATAATAGTTTAATCATTTAATTCATAGTATTGTATGATTTTTCAATTCTAGCATTTCATTTCTTACATGATTTTTGGGTATGTGCATGGAGTTGGGGGAAATTCTATGGACATAACCCACTATGTGTACACATTATAACATAATGCGTACATGTTATAACAATAAAACATATGCATTATAATAATAACACTTACACATTATGTTTACATATAGAAACATGTATGTGTTATAAGAACATGTATGCATTCCTATAAGTAAACATAACACATACGCATTTTTAAAACTATAAAATGGAAAAAAAACCCTCAACCTTTATCATTTTTTCCTACTTCCCATTCATGATTTGGTGCCTCCCATTTACATTTTGGCCTGAAAATCTTGCGTTTGCCCTCCAGATCACATTTTGGCTTACAAATCTTCATTTTGGCTTCCATTCACGAGATCAATGATGTCACCATGAAGAAGAGGTAGGTTTTTTCTAGATTAAATCATTTTTTTTATTTTTTTGTGAGTGTGAATTTCATAGTTTGTTTTTTTATTTTTATCCAATAGGTTGGCATGCTCTACTTAACCCTTTACCTAAACCTCACCTAACCTTCCACCCAACCATGCTAACCCTCCTAACCCTCCTATAGTTCCACTACACCCCTAGGAAATCAGGGGGATGTAGTTTCTCACATAGTGGAGAATAAAATTGAAATTGAGCAAATAATTAGGAGAATGAGGGAGCCCACTTCCACGAACACCCATCGCACCTATTTGACCAATAACCTAGAGTTAGTATTAGGTCAAGTTAACTTGATAATGAGTCAAATTGATAGATGGAGGTCATATAGGGAAAGTTTTATGGCTTACTATGCTAACAAATTATTAGCATTTGAGATGAAGAAAAAAATATAACAAAAGATCAAATTTGTGTCTTATTTATCGACTTGACCATGAATGCCCCATTTCGCATAATGACCAAATGTTTCCCAATCCATTGATGCCAACACGATTTAATTAAAGATAATTTTTGGGAGTGACAGTGGATGGTGTTTGGTTATCCCCATTGTAATAACCATGAGGTCCCTTTGTAATTTTTAAGAAAAATCTATTGTGATTTTCTCCTCAATCAAATTCTAAACTACTTTTACTATGGTGAGTTTCAGGCCTAAGGAAAAATCTCCACATAAGATCAACTAGGTACACATCATGCACCTAATCAATGTATAAGGATCCCTACCCAAAATTAACTTCATCTAGAGATTCCCTCTACGGTGATAGAGGTTGTGGAGATAGACACTTTGCATGTGCTTAGTTTGCTTACTGATACACTCATTCATCACATAAGTAGACTTTTAGAGATAGATGATTGAGATACTCCATCTAGTGGTTGTACATTACCCCACCCATACAGATGTTGTGGTGTTATATCCAATGGACCTTCAGATGATGATGGTGGTGCTTCAAGGGGCTTGGAGGACATGATCTTGACTGATAAATTATTGCCACACACATTTTGTTTGGATACATCAGGAGTCTCTACACACATGCAGGTATATTTTATATAAATTTAATGTTAAATTTGCAAATTAAAAAGGTAAAAATTAATTTACACATTTAAATTGAATAATATATATGTATTTTTTTTTTGTTCTAGGAGGAGATGTTGCCTTTGACATCACAACTAGGTAGTGAGCCAACCCCTACTACATCTATCTATGTCAGTATGACACCATATACATTTATAGAGGTAAAATTTCAAGTGAATCTTATATACTCTAGATGTACATTCATACACCTTATATTGCATCATTAGAAGATTTTGTGTAAGAAAATATAAAACACCCAATATAATTTTCTTGGACTTTTTATTGTTTGATGTATTAACATGGATTGGCATAACTTGTTAGAAACTCATCCTCCATCTCAACTATGTTTTTTTATAAAAAAAATAGTGAGTTGAACATTTTATTGATATCCCATTATATTTAGTTCCCATAGAAAGTAAATCCCAATCAGTAGGATTGGATGTGTGTGTGTGTGTGTGTGTGTGTGTGTGTGTGTGTGTGTGTGTGTGTGTGTGTGTGTGTGTGTGTGTGTGTGTGTGTGTGTGTGTGTGTGTGTGTGTGTAATTCATTTGATAAAATTTCTTTGGTACAATATATTTCTATCAATTTCTCAATCAAGCATAACATGTCTTCATCAATATGCACACTCCTTTCTTTTAAATATTGGTTTCATATCCAAGAACTTGATTCCTTGTTATCCTAATCAAATATAGCAGTTCAATCCTTATGATCAATATCCAAAATGGTCATAGCTAGCAATTCAATTCCTATCTTGATTCTATCCAAGCATAATAATTCCATCTCTATCTATGGAGTTATAAATTTAGATGGCATAGCCTCTTGATCCCATTATACCTAGTTAATTCCATTGGTTTGTTGGGAGATTTTCCATTATATCCCATTGGTTTGTTGGGAGAGCATCGACTATAAACTCTAGCCTATATGTATACGGCATAGGCCTTATGACTATATACAAATAGGTGACCTCAACCCCATATAGATATATGGGGTTGAGTAGTTTGTTGCCACCACCTACTTAGGGGGCCAAAAGACCTATTATATCTATTTTGGGTGGAGGTCCTATCTATATCCATGAACTTTTATCACTCAAGTGACATGTTGACTCTATAAGACTATAACACCTTTCAAATTAGGAAAATCCCCCTAAAATGAATATTGAGTGACAACAAGACTATAACAACCTTTTTTGACCTTAACCTACTTACACAATAAACATATATACCTTCCCTTGAAAAATTTTAGGGCCATCGAAGGATAGATAATCAACCTAATGTCACCTATAGGGTAACCAAAATCATGCACTTGTAAAGAAGATTGTCCACTCACTCTTATCTCTATAATATTCACTTCTATTTTCCATATGTTTCTTTAGATTTTGATGAGACCTATTTTATAAGGTTCTAAATACTCTTAAAAGGCTCAAGTATAGATGTTCCCCATCAAAGCAACCTATCACTCTAGGAATCTTAACCTGATTAAAACTCAATTTACAAAATTCTCAACAAACACCTATATAGGTCACTTATCTTATCACAATCACTATATCTAAGGTCTTTTTTATCACACCAATACTCATAGGATTATCCTCAACTATACCAAGTCGTTTTCTTAAGACAATTATGCCCACTGACCAAGTAGTTAGGTCAAAATATGAAATATACCTCAGCAAAGCTATACAATCATCCAAACTAGTGTATATAGGTACATATCAAGGACATTTCAAAACCTAACTTGCATTCAATGAATTAATTTCACAAAATTCACTCAAAAAACCTCCTTTGTTGTCTTTTTATTCTCCCTCATGAAACTGACATTTCTTGCCTTTAGTGTGGTGTTACAAGTCACATGTTCTACATATCCACTTGTCACATTCTTGCTTCCCGTGACCTCATTATATTTTTTCATATATTATGCAAGACTAAGTTTGGTAGAAACTTGTTTAATCAATGAATTGCATAAGTTATTAATTATTAGGTTGTTTGTTCAGCTGATGAATAGGGTGGACACTCCTATATCATTACGAGTCAATACAGACTCAGGCATTGTTAATTTAATGTCATCTTCATAGGCTCTCACTAAGGTATGTATATTCACTTGTAATTTTGAATTGTAATTTAGTAATTTTGTTTCAATAATTTTACTATATAGTTTGGCAAATATAACTTATATGCATGAATGTATTTTGTATGCAGGGTTGTCATATGACATTTGATAGTCTGATTCAAATGACTACCATGATAGCTCTTCATATATTTTCATCATTTGACATGCCTATTCATGTAGCTTAACTTAGTACTAACCCAATCGAGCGTCAATGGCAAATTGAGGAGGACTATGAGATTACGTTAAATGCATGTTTAAATGATTTTTTTATTATTGTTTAAAACATGAGTTTTTTAACTTGGTTTCATGTATACTTGTTAATTTTATAATATTTTTTGTATTTGAACAAGTTTGACTAAAAGTGAACTATGAGCACAACACTACAGTCAAACTTTAGAGTAATCCAAGGCATTAAAGATATCTCCATCTATAAGCAGGGCATCCCAAGGAGAGTCTTCTTCTAAGAAGGTAAAGAGAGGGAGACTATTTGATGATTAAGATGTTGTAGATGATGTAATTTTTTGTATGCCTATATGGAAATGTATGAATTTTTAGCATTGTGCATTTGTATATGGTGTATTCACCCAAAATTAGATACTATGTTATTAGACATGATGTAATTTTTTATATGTCTATATGACAATGCATGTATTATTGAGATTGTATGCCTATATATGGCATTTGTATATGGAATTCTTATTTTCTACATGAATATTTAAGAAAACCAAAGAAGTAAATCATGTTTGAATCACTTGTGTTTACATTATTATAAATGATTGGTTTTGAAGTATTCTTAAGGATTACAAATGTTATGAGATTGAGAATAACTTATTAGGATAATTTTACAAATCATACCCTTATAAGAAATAAAGAATATCAATTATTACATTTGAATTATTTTTGTATGCTGATGTAGAGGTATGGAGGATAAGTATACAAAAACATCATTAGCTGGTTCTAAATTCAACTCATGACATTCACTTTCTATGGTTTGATTTGAATATTCTTTCACAAGCTAGCTCTTGTTTTGACTCTTTAGGATTAATTTAGATTCTTACACATATTACTTAATCTTTGTAATCTTAGTATCACCTCCTTGATGGAATTTAACTCTGTCCATACATCCTTTACCTCATTCCATTCATGTCTCATTCACAAACTTCCTCTCAATCTCTTTCTAGTTTCTTCCTAGGCACCTTTTTTGGGTCTCAAGGACCAAATCTTGCTCTATGTTTCAAAATCTCAACCTATTATCACATATGGTCTTAGATGATCATAACATACCTAGTATATCCATCTTCAAGTATTCAAACAATAGCATACTCTCATTCCACACCTTATGGACACAATGCTCTCTCAAGGCTTGTAGCCTTTTTTTGCTATATTTTGCCTTGTATAGAAAAATTATGATTGATAAAGAGATTATAAGGAATTTATAGGTACACTCTATTATTTTTCATGTCTATGTCAAATTTCATATCCCAACTCCACCTCTAACTATCACTTCATTAGCCTACCCTCCTTTAGGCCTAATTAGCCCTATTCAAAACCCTTAGTCCTAGAATCTATACATAGACATACAATCTCAGGTTAAAAATTTTTTTTCACCTTTTCCATGTATAGGGGGAAATATTACAAAGTTTCATTAAATTACCATGGATAAATATCTCGAAAATGCCTGAAGCTTGATAATCTAGGTTTGCCATGCCCTATACATACTCTCTAAAGGAAAAATTTTACCTTCCCACTAATCTTATTTTCTTGAAAAAATCGTCATGGCATCTCATAACACCTTTTTAATGATAAAAAAACCAACTTTGCCTTTATGCCTTTGAGACTACTTATGGGGATATGAGCCTATCTTTGGGGATTGCATGAAGTTTGGAGTGTGAACACCCTTTAAATGTGTTTAATAGGTTTTAAACCATATTAAAATAGTTTTAAAATACTTTTCTAAGCTTGGGACACTCAAACACACCTTAAAACTCCAAAAATTATGCCTATATGAATAGTGGCCATTATGAGACATGGAGGGAACTGTGACAAAACAATGATAACTTACACTTGTCATATAACCTTAAAAATATGATATATGGTTATATTAGGTAATTAATACCAATATACCAATTTTAAATTTATCTGGATATGTACTTTGTCTTGTAAACCCTTTTTACCATAATTTACCTTGAGTTGCCTGCATGTTTCCTTCATGCCAAAACTTGTCTTTATTAAAAATTTTGAATGAAATCATTGAATTTTATGATTTATATAGGATAATATAAGTTTATAACATCATATTATATGGTTTTAATATCTCTCCAAGGCTTAAAATGCTTCTTTGCATTCAAAACTAATAAAACTTCCAAAAATCTCTAATGGTTGCCTTCTTAACTGCAAGAGCACTATGTCAAAAAAATGGGATTATTAAATATTTATAGGATATTTTAGATGGAATTTAATGTTTTTTTAGGTCATGGAGACCATTCTTACCAAATTTCATACTTTGGCTCAACCTGTAGATGCCCCAAACTGACCAATTTCTCCAAGATAGGCTCCAATGTTGACCATGATTTCACATAGGGTTGACTATACTAAAACATTGAATAGTTTCCATTGTCAAAAATCCACAAAAATATATTTAATGGGTATATTAGGTCATAATCAACCACTCCACCAAATTTTTTGATTAGGTTCGACATATTTTGGCATATAGGCCCAATTTGGAAAAAGCTAGTGACACATGTCTGCTTGGTCAAATTTCACAAATGAGTCATCGTCATATTTTGAAATGGTTTTTGATGCATATAATTTAGTATAAGTATAAAACTCATCATTCCAACTAGTTTCAATGTACTTGATTACTTGATGTTTGTAGTCTCTTCACTAGTTTTAACTAGGCACAACCCCCTGGGTTCCGAGGACCACATCTCACTTCAGGTTTCAAGAGTATAATCACAATGCTTGAATGGTATTTAATGGTCAAAACATGCCTTAAAAAAACTCTTTAAATTTTAAAAACCTAATTCACCTTTCAATACTTCTCCTAGGGTGTTCACTAGCCTTCACAATATGTAGCCCATTAGGTCTCAAGAACCATTCCTTGGTTTAAGCTACTAAGAAACAAATTCATTAAATTGATGGTCTTAAGTGATCATTACGCACTTTTCTAAACCCTTCTCAAGTGACCAAACACTATGTTCCATTATTTCTACACCTCAAAGTCACAATACTTTATCTACGCTTGTAGCCCTATTTTCGCTATTTTTCCTTTTGTTTGATTAACCTATGTCCTTTCTTAAAGATGTAAGAACACTTTATGTCACCCTCTATTACCCTTCAACTCCTCAAAAAGTTACAACACTGTAATCTTATCCCATTTATCACTTTATTTGATATAAACCCCCAAACTAGTCCTAATTAGGCCTATTCTAACCAAAAGTTATATATATTGAATGAAATAATGTTTTAAAGGCTCAAATCCTCACCAAAAGTTTTGTCATAATATCTTATACCTTTAACTAGAAAATTTGCCTCTAGAACCTATAGGTTAAAATCCAATGCATCCAAATAGGCAAATTACACATATTCCAATGACTGTGACACCCAATTCCACCCACAGGTGCATTTTCACTACTGTTCCAGAGCACAGAAACACTGACAACAAATGTTGTCAAAATTGAATCTATGATCTAAAAAATCTATTTTTGGTGCTTGTTGTCTAAAAACTAGCACTACCAACATGTCTATAGGGGTGGATAACATCTAGGACTCGGTTCTTGGGTCCCATCTGGCCTAGACAACAAACCTACCACCCATTGCTCAATAATGCCCTTCCCAATACAAGAAAGATGTTGATTGTTAGCCTAATTTTGGGCATGCATAAAACCAAAGCTATAAATCATATGGAGGAACCATAATAATAATCATGTGCATGATAAATCCTTATAACTTCACCTCAAATCTAGCCTAATTCCCTATAAAAGCCATCCATGTTAAAAATTGCAGTAAAGGGACCTAAAATGCAACTTTTTGGTAGTGAAGAGACTTCTTCTTGACCTCCAACTAGCAATTTTGCCTTTGATACTGGCAAGTTTAAATCCACCACTTTAAACGCATCTAAATATAAAAATTACACATGTTTCAATGATTGTGTCACCCAATTCCACTTGCAAGTGCATTTTCACTACTGCTCTAGAGCACAGAAACACTGATAATAAATGTTGCCAAAGTTGAAGCTATAGTCTAAGAACTCAATTTTTGGTACTTGTTGCTAAAAATTGGAATTTCCAACATGTTTTGAGGGGTGGATAATGTCTAGGACCAGGTTCTTGGCCTCCCATCTGGCCCGAATGACAAGCCCACTACCCATTCTGAGCTCAAGAACACCCTTCCCAATACAAGAAAGATGCTGATTTTTAGCCTAACTTCAAGCATGCATAAAACCAAAACATTTAGTCATATGGAGGAACTGTAATGTCCATCATTTGCATGGGAAATCCCTCTAGTTATACCTTGAATCTAGTTTGAAGCATCTTTAGGAGCAATATGTGGTAGAAGTTGCAGTAAAGGGTCCTAAAATGCAACTTTTTTGTAGTGAAGAGATAACTTCTTAACCTCCATCTTGCAACTTTGCCTTCAGGACCAGCATGTGTAAATCCACCACTTTGAGCACATATATATATATATATAGGAAAATTACACATTCTATAAGAAATGTGACACCCACATCCACCTGTAAGTGCATTTTCACTACTGTTCTAGAGTATGAAAACACTGACAATAAATGTTGTCAAAGTTGAAGCTACATTCCAAGATCTTAAGTTTTGGTGCTTGCTGGCTGAAAAATGGCACTGTCCACACATCCAAATGAGTGGATAAAATCTAGGACCAGGTTCTTGGCCTCCCATCTAACCTAGATGACAAACCCACCAACCGTTTTGAGCTCAAGAATGCCCTTCCCAATATAAGAAAGATGTTGATTTTTTTCCTAACTTCAGACAGTTGTAAATCATATGGAGGAATCATAATATCCATTATGAGTGTGGGAAATTCCTCTAATTTTACCATGAATCTATTTTGAATTGATTCTAATAGCAATCCATGGTACAAGTTACAGTAAAGGGTCCTAAAATGCAATTTTTTGGTAGTGAAGAGACAACTTCTTGACCTCCAACTAGTAACTTTGCCTTCGAGACTAGTAGGTGAAAATACACTAATTTGAGCACATTTATATAGGTGGATTACACATTTTTTAGAAATCATGACACTCAGTTCCACCTATAAGTGCGTTTTCACTATTATTCTGTAGCATAAAAACACTAACAATAAATATTGTCAAATTTGAATCTACAGTTTAAGAACTCAATTTTTGGTGCTTGTTAGCTGAGAAATAGCATGACTAACATGTTCAAAGGGTTGGATAATGTTCAAGACCAAGTTATTTCCCTCCCATCTATCCCAAATGATAAACCCACCACCAATTTTGGGTTTAAGAATGCCCTTCCCAATACAAGAAAGATGTTGATTTTTATCCTGACTTTAGGCATGCATAAAACCAAAATTGTAAGTCCTATGGAGGAACCATAAGATCCCTCATGAGCTTGGGATATTCCTCTAATTATACCTTGAATCTAGTTTGAATCACCTCTAAGAGAAATCCATGGCAGATGTTGCAGTAAAGAGTCCTAAAATGCAACTTTTTAGTAGTGAAGAGACAACTTCTTGACCTTCAACTAGTAACTTTGCCTCCAAGATTGGTAGGTGCAAATCCACTACTTTTATCATGTCTACATAGATAAATTGCATGTGTTCCAACAAATATGACACCCACTTCCACTTGTAAGTGCATTTTCACTACTATTCTGGAGCACGAAAACACTGACAATAAATGTTATCAAAGTTGAAGCTATGGTCTAAGAACTCAATTTTTGATGCATGTTGGCTAAAAAATAACACTGCCAACATGTTCAAAGGGGTGGATAATTTTTATGAATAGTTTATTATCCTCCCATCTAGTATGAACAACAAACCCACCACCTATTCCAGGCTCAAGAATTCCCTTCCCAATACAAGAAAGATGTTGATTTTTAGCCTAACTTTAGGCATGCATAAAACCAAAACTATAAGTCTTATGGAGGAACCATAAGATTCCATGTGTGCATATAAAAGTCCTCTAATTTCACCATGAATCTAGTCTAAATAACCTCTAATATAAATCTATGGTATAATTTGCAGTAAAGTGTCCTAAAATGTAACTTTTTGGTATTGAAGAGATAACTTCTTGACCTCCAACTAACAACTTTTCCTCTGAGACTTGTAGGTGAAAATCCATCACTTAAAGCATGTATATATAGGCAAATTACACATGTTCCAAAAACCATGCCACCCACTTCCACTTACAAGTGCATTTTCACTACTATTCTAAAGCATAGAAACACTGACAACAAATGTGTTTGGAAGGCTACAAGGAGAAATAAACTTGTCATGAGCACTTGTTCAGGAGCACAGAAGTGTCAAGCACTTCTAGTAATCTTCTCTTAGCTTCAAGAATATGATATTCTTTACTAACAATACCAACCACATTCATTTGGAAGCTGACTTAGCACCACTAACCTACAAAAAAATTTAGTAAGTAATTAAAGATGAAATTTATGCACATACTACCTACAAAATCAAAAACATTTGTTAAAATTGATTACACTACATTTTACAAGTCAACATACCTATGCATTTAAATCCAATTAACCACTTTGATCTGCTCTAATCTTGATAGTATCAAGAATAGCTTCATGGTCTGACTCACGAACTTTCCATAGATTATTGTTTCTTGGCATCCCATGATATTTTTACAAGTGAATATTCATTGTAAGAAACAAATTTGAATAGTGTAGAATCTTCCTATGAGTTTCAAAGTCTTCAAACAACCATAAATTTTAATTTTTTATAGGATATCATCAAATCTAAGTTATAGTGACTACCACAGACCTAGTGTTATAATCAATGTTTTCCCCATCTACGATTAGGGAAGTCAATTTTTTCTTTCCATCTACACACCAACATAAGTAGTAATTTGTTCCCTCTTCATTATCCTCATCTGTAATAACTATAAAAACATGGCCTACATCATAAAAATAATTTTTAATGACATTATGAAGATAGATTATGAGAATAAATAATACATAAAGATTAATCTTCTACCTATCTGTACTAGATGGGATATATTGTCAAAGTCATGTGAGGATGCCATGTCTGTAAGTTGAAATGCTAGTGGAATCTAATATGTGTTGATTGGAATTAGTGGTTTGAAACTCCAATCATCCACCCACTCTTGTGACTCAAACTCATTCCAAACAAAGTCCATGCATGTAGAATAAAAGCATACCAAGTGTCACATATGAAAAATCCAAGAACCTGCATTTGAGATATGAAATGAGTGGAGCTCACTTGAACCTATTAGAGTCATATAATCCTCATAGTTTTCAAGTCTTTTTCCTCCATTAACTAAAAATGTCTACAAATAGTAGAATTTCCTTGAGCACCATGACATATGTTCTCATTACATCAGTCAAGCATAGTTTTTGCATCAATTGAATTGGAAACATTTTCATATTTTAACTCCTCCCTTGAAATGGCTCTTTTTACATATGCTCTAGCATCATCATACTCCCCTTTTCCATAACTAGTCTCATTGAATATCCAAATATGTTCTACACCATTGGTAATGTGCATCTTGCTCAACAAATAAAACATTCGTGCATTCTTGAATTGTGATGTGTAATTGTCTGACCAAATGTAATGCATTTGAAAATAATGTCCTCTGAGTCAACTGTCCATAGGAATATGTATGCATTTTTGGAATGCGTATGCATTCCTATAACGTGTACATGTTCCTTGAAGTATAGGCATATACTATAATATAAGCAAAAAGGCTCATATTCAATGCCATTTTTCCAATATAATACTATAGTATGATTCAATAACACTCAATAAGACAATAAATCATGTATAAATCCCTAATATGATGCAATAAGACTATTAGATGTTGTAATAACACTATCATATGATGCAATAAAGCTCAATAAGATGTAATAAGGCTATCATTTGATGCAATAAGACAATCATGCAATGTAATAAGACCATCATGTGATGAAATAAGACTATCATGTGATGTAATAAGACTATCATGTGATGCAATAAGACTATCATATGATAAGGCTCAATATGATGCATAAATCCCCAATATGATGCATAAATATCCAATACATTATGCAATAAGACTCTTGATAAGACTATGAAGCAATAAGACTAATGAATGATGCAATAAGGCTCAATATGTTAGATGAAATGAGCTAATTTTACCCAAAATCCCATCATAGGTACTTACAAAACTAGTTGAATAACAAGTTCACAAATTGGCACTAATCACATTCATGAATTTATGCATTTGTGATGAAATCAATGATCTTAAGGGTTGTGTTTGTTATAAATATAAGATTTAGGGTTAGGGGTTTAGTGTAATGGGTTTATACATGTGTATATGTCATTAAATTAAGGTTTAGGGGAATTATATATGTTTAAGTGATATAATTAAGGTTTGTGATCAACATGTCACAAAACGTGACCTAATTTAGCCCTTTTAATCATACCATAGACTCTAATTTAGGTTCAATGGGTTGAAATTGGCCACATTTGTGTTCGTATTTGCATTTTTGATTAAATTAGGGTTAGTTAGGTCATACATGTTGCATTTAGACTATACAATTGATTGGGCCATAAATTTGGTTTAGGGTCTCAATTTTGCCTAAATCAAATCCCTAATTGAATCAATCGACTAATTGGTTAAATTCATGATAGATAGAATCATACTTAATTTTTTCCCAAATCATATATCATGATCTTATATTTATGTAAGTAAGGATTTCAAATGGCCTCCCATGCATCCTCGATTGAATTTCCCTTATAATTAATCCTTGTTGTACCACGTGTACCTTATACACCCAAAAGTGTTAAAGATATCAGAGATGCATCAAGTCTTGGAATTTTCAGAGTTGATAATACCTCAGGAGGCTAAATCCAATTACATATCACCACATCTACCTTGTACATGCTTGAAAGTGTCAGCACTATTAGATGTGTCAGGTCCTAGAAGCATTAAAAATATCTATCAGATCCTTGTGAGGCCTGATCCAATTAGATACGTACATGTGTGTATCTTGTATACACATACATTTGTGTTATAGATCTAACTATCGCTTGTCTTAGAAGCATCAAATTTGTTAGAGCCTCAATACACCCAATCTAATCAAATATTTCCACATGTGTAGGACCAGTACACCTGGACAAGTGTTAGAGTTGTCAAAATGCACATCTTTGATACTTAGACATGTTCCATCACCAAACCAACCAATCCAATTAAGGCCTATTCACAAATTCATCATACATACACAGAATCCAATAATGTTTAAAGATTGACATCAATCTAATCAACTCATGTCTAGCAAATAATTCACTGATGTGAGCCTCTGACTTGCCATTATTTTATAAAAATTATCATGTAGATCCCTTTAAGGTCCCATATGAATTTATCAAGCGCTGGATATTATCAGATTTCTACATGTATGTATTCAAATTATTTATATCCCTCTACCTTGAATTACCTCTAGATCCCAAACTACATTCATATTAAGTCCTACATGTAGGAGAGACAACAATTTAGTAATGGACAAGCCTCAACCTCAAATCCTAAGTTGGAGTAAGAATTTTGAGACATGTACTACTTTCTTGCAGTCTACATCATAACGTTTAAGCGCATTACAATGACATATGAACAAGATGATTGAAGATATATGTACAAAATATATATAATCTTGAAACCTTTGGTGAGGGGGTGCACACTAGTATTCAATTCTCATCAACCATCTATATGAGGTGAGTAGTTCATCATCCACATGAACAATTATTGGGTCTCTCTGCTCAACATCATCCTTGAGGGGAAGCAGGTGTCATATTTAGGGGACATTATCACAAGTTTAATCTATCTTGAATAAGTTCAAAAGAGTTTGAGTTGGGGTAACTTATACATACATCATATTTGGTCAATGCTAGGTCTATGCCATCCCTTAATGGTTTCAAACAAAGTCCCTAGAGAATTTAGATATTGTCTAAACTATACATTCATCACTATAATCATGACATCTCAAAACAACATCTTGAAACCACATCATCACTAATGGATACAAGTGATCATTTCAAGATTATTAAGCTCAAAACTACATCTTATACAAAATAAAATATGTACCCAACTTGACCAAACTATTTAATAAAAACATGTACATACATTGTACCCATCATCCTAATTTCATGTCTTACCATCCCAATTAGTAAGGTAAATAACTCTATAGTATTGATAAGCACCAAGTATTGTCTATTATTTTTTGATCTTGCAATTGTTGCATCCATGGTGTGGTTAGGACTAGTCCCATATCAAAGACACACTCTTCAGATGACATGGGAATGGATAGAGTGGTTGTCCCATGTGTGATGGAGGGGTAGATGAAGGAGGTGCATGGAATGGAGGATTAACCATATTTTCACAAGAGATCTTAATTTTAGGAAAAATTTGAATAATTTATTTGAATACATTAGGGGAATCAACTGAATAATTGTAACAATAGAAGACTCTTGTTAGAATTTCAATTGGGACCTCAAAATACACCTATTGAATTAGATTCACTAAGTGACCTTGGAGGAAACTTAAGGGAGTTATTCAACACATTTTAGGAATGTTTTTGGGAGAATCTAAGGCATGATTCATAGGCATTGGGCTCCATTAGATAGAATTCTTGAAATAGATATCTAAGAGATACATTGTTACACGAAGGGCTCAATTCTTATTTCTATTTACACAAGATTATCTATATTATATAGTCCAATTCAATGAGTTTTCCACTTAAAAAAATTAGTTTAAAATTTATACATAAAGGGGTTTAGTCAAAGATATCAATGAAACAATAAAATGGTAAGATAGGATTTTAGGTAAGTAGGATAATATGAATAAGAAACACAAAATTTAAGGGCAAGTAGGATTTTAGGCAAGTAAGGTGGTAAGGTATATCCTTGCCCTACTAGGGGAAAGATCCCAATAGCTATGCATGCCTCAATTATCAAACAAGGCTATTGTTAACATGTGTTCTATTGATGAAACATATTGGTGTATATAAATATTAAAGTGCACTAGAAATTGAACATGTAATATCTAATACATGTTCAACATTTATTCTATAAAATTAAAAGTAACCACTCACATCTTGATAGAAGTTAAGTATTGATACTCTAATGCACAGTGATTGATACTCTAAAGTTTAAGTTTTGATCATAGGTTTAAAAAATGTATTTTACGACCTCTCATGATAAAATCAGTTATATTATCAAATGCATAATGTGTTAAACCTTGAAAGCATAGTTATAAGTAGTTAAGAAAACATATTAAAATGGGTAAAATTTTTGAAGTCTAATGCGATGTTATGGCACCTTATTTCACTATCCAAAGCTAATGGGACATTTCCCCTATAACAAACAAAAAATTTGACATTTACCCTATAAGGATGCACGGCTAATGGGACCTTTCCCCTATAACAAACACAAAATTTATTTGTTTCATTTTATGTCAAAGCAACACATACGCATTATATAACGTGTACACATTTTTTATTGTGCTATATAACTCGTACATGTTATTTGAATTTGAAATTAAAATTGAGGCTTTAGGCTCAGAAACAAAGTAGATTTCTAAGCCAAAGGCTTGGGACTGTGTATCTACAGTTGAGACCGAGAGTTTTATGAAAAACCAACAAGTTTCAACTTCAATCACCAAATATGCTATGGATTTCAACATCAAAATTTGAAAAGTTATTACCATTACGATGAGAACATTTTCCTCTTTCTAAATGTATGATTTTTATAATTTTTGGGCTATCCATTTTTTTTGTCAATTTTTAGGATCTACTTAATTGAAAAATTAATAAAAAAATATTCATCAAAAAAATATTTAAAAAGTTCATAACACATTAAACGACCTTATCTAAATATTCACCAAAGGGTTTCTAACAATATTTAATGGTGCTCAAAAAATGGTGGGCCACACAGAATGGTACAATTTAAATTTTCTTAAAAAAATAGGTCCTCTTCAAATTTTAGATGTTTGACCTATTTATACTTAACCATTTTTCAAAAAAATAGTTTTTTGGAAACTAGACTCAAAATGCTATAATTCATTTTTTAATACCATATTCAAATTTTAAGTGTAGCCATCTCTAATTATCTATAGAAGTTCACATTTCTAAAATTTATGAAAAATCATGTCCATAGGTAAGCCCTTTTTTGTCCCCCAACTTAATACACTTACCCTTTTATCATCTTAAATTATAATCAGTATAAGGCCAAATCAGAAGATTGAGTGTGCATATATAGTGACATTATCCTATCAATTTTAAGTCATCATGTTGACATTTAAATGAAAGTAGAAGATACATGTCTATCGTAACTATTCTTTTTCATTCAGATTAAGAGAAGTTTATTTGATTTTGAATTTGATGCTAGTTAAGGGCCTTTCAAATGACTAAAAGATCAGATCTGAAGATCCTTGTATGTAGCTCCGAAGATACTCTGAGTGAGCTCTCAATATCTATAATCATCTATGAAGATTCTATGTTGAAGCTAAAAAGATGATCTATTAAAAATATAAAAAAGAGTGAGTGTATGAGGTTGTTTGAGCATACATAAGAGGCATTGAATCACTCAATAGAGTTTCAAGATGAAGTATTCAAGGGTAAGTACTTTAGTCCAAGTCTAAAACTAGACCAGTTCTAGATCATGCTTGACCTAATGAGGCATCATGAGTTATTGACATGACATATAAAGACTGGATGACAATAGTTAAGTATGATATGAGATTGCATTACACATACATGAGGTTCTAAGAGCTTGAATAGTGGCTAGAAGGCCATCTTAAAGACCTAATGAAACTTTTAGTTCAAGGCCTAGAAAGCAAAAATAGAGATGGTGACCATATGAGGTATCAGGATCAATTTTCATTGACAAAGGTTATTCAAGTTGTTTTAAGTATGTGCATGAAGTTTGAGGTCAATGTTTGTAAGAAAAGTCTTAAAAAAGGTTACAAGGCTTCTCGTGTGTAAAGAAAAAAGATGTTTCTACCTGATAAGGTTTTTCAATTGCTCATTGGAATGTGTAGCATATGTATGAAAATCTAATTTGTTCATGGTAGATAATACAGGATTCTAGCTCAAAGTTCCAAGCATTGGTTTGTGAAAAGAGGAGCTAAGTTTTATGAATGTTTATTAAGATTGAAAGTTGGTCTAAACCCTCAAATAACCTTAACAATGAACCAATGTTAAATATATTGTTCTAAAGAGCTCATAATGGTTTGGTATGGATAGACAAGTAACTGAAGATTGAATTCAACTCTCTTATACATCTCCAAGTGTAATTGGTTTCTTAGATGAGTGAGCAAATCGTATAGGAAAGTGCTTGTTTTTCAGAGATCTATTGTAGCAAATAGAGTTTACCAAGTCAAAGTTGTTAAGTGAATGAAGGTCAGATTTTTATATTTTTAGTTATTATCCATGAATTTTTATAGACATATTCCATATGTCATGTGTGCAAAGTTAGTGATTCAATTTGGATAGTCACTAGCAGATATAATGGTACAGACAGTAAGAAAATAAGGCAAAAGTGAGAAGATGATTCTTGATGTATTTTCATATAGGAATGATGGATTAAAGTACATGATTCATTTGTTATGGATTTTAATATATATGATTTTCAAAATATTTAAAGTCAGTGTAAGAGGTTAGAACATTGAAGACAAAATGGCTTATTTGATTGAGTGAAGCCTATGAGAGAGAAGATCAACAAATTGTTCTCTAAACCAATAGTTTTCATTGAGATAATGATTTGATTGGTTGACATTGATCTAAATATGTGACATGATATTTTTCATGCATTTAAATTCCTTGAATCTATTCAATCAAGTGTTAGAAGTTCATGTTTCTTTGATTATGTTTTGAAGTTAGTTGACAGTTTTGAGTGAGCATCTTGTAAAGAAGAGTTTGAGCCTGTATACCCTGAGTTGAAGCATTTAATGAATTTTTTGATGACCATAAGATAATTAGGTTTTTAAATATATAATTTTTTACCATGGTTTTTTTTGAAATTGAGTTTATGCATAAGTTATTCAAGATAGATGTTTTATGTATGCACAAACCTTTTATGAACAATGTTTTGAGAAAGGGTTCAAATGGTGGTTGGACCTAAAATGTGTTATGGACCTAAAGTGAAGTTGGATAAGGTCTATTAAATTATCATATGATGTGTTCCTACCATATTCAGTGTTTTAATATGCTTCAAAATATCAAAGGGTAACGTGTTGTTAAGAAGGCCTATTAGGTCTCCATTAAGCCTAAAAGAGGAGTAAGGGATAATTGAGATATGGATAACCTAATGTATTAGTTGATTAATGATTAAGGCATGCTATTTTAGTATGATAAGACCTATTCATGGCTGATATAATTTATTTAATTATGTATCAGACTAAGAAGGATATGATCAAATGACTTATATAAAAGCAAGGCAGTTTAGGCATATTTGAGTAAGCTAAAAGAGCGTGTGGAGAAGAAGCAAATGATATAGATCATTGGTGAGTAGAAGGATGTCTTATGGACCATAGGAATATCTATATATGTTTTTCAAATGAGTATCAAGGTCATAAGACCTAATCAAGCTATGAAGAGGGCTAGTTGAGTGAAGAAGTCTAGAGATCAGTTTGACAAAAAATTCTTGTTGGACTAGTCCTTTGTGATAAGCAGCTCGATAAGGAACTCAGGAGGGCTAGATCTAGGGTGGAATAATATGATGGATATGATATCCTTTATGACCACTTCAAATTAAATTCACAAAACTTTCCTCTCAAATCAATTAGATGTGTAAATTGATGTCTTAAATGTTTATGCTCCTATGCTGAATAGGAAGGTTTTCTGGGATGAATTAGCAAACAGATGCATCCTATAATTGTCTCATCTTATTCTTGTGGGTGACCTAAATTGAATCGTTACCTCTCTATGTGTTTGGAAATCCCAACACAAAGTCCATACTCAAATTTGTCCATGGTCCTCTTAAAACTGGTAATGACATGTATAGTCCAGTATTTTATGCACATCCTTTAGCCACCTAACATATTATGTACCTTAAAACATACCTTGTCACATCTCTCTTCATATTTGGCCAAAAATAGTATTCCTCCATCAAAGCTATTGTCTTCATCTTGCCAAAATGTTTAACCAAACCACCACTATGTAATTCTCTTATTATATTCTCTCATAGAGACCCAACTGAAATGCATAATTATTTCCCTTTAAAGAGATAACCTTCCTATATAAGATACTCATCATGAATACCATCTATCCCACCTATTAATGGATTCCTACACTTCTTAACTACCTTACTAAGCAATGGATCAATATCATATAATTCTTTGATAGCTTCAAATCCAACTACTTCACTCACCATAGTAGTTAATAACTATACCCTCCTCCTCAATGCATCAGCTACCTGATTCTATTTTCTTGATTTATGTTTCAACACAAAAGTGTACCCATATAAGAAAGAAACCCACTTTGCATGCCTCCCATTAAACTTCTTTGTGTATTCACATACTTTAGAGCTTCATGATCTATAAATAGTATAAACTCCTAAGGCACCAGGTAATGCCTCTAATGTCTTAATGCCTATACAATTATGTAAAGTTCAAAATCATAAGTATAATAATTTTTTATTACCTCATTCAATTTCTCACTAAAATATGCTATTGGCTTTCCTTCTTGACTCAACACAACACCAATTCCCACAAACGAAGAATTATAATCAACCTCAAACACTTTTTTAAAATCTGATAAGGCTAAAATTGGTCTTTCTATAATCTTCTTATTCAAAATTTCAAAAAAAATTGTGGCTGCTCTAGTCCATGTAAATTCCTTCCTTCTCATGCAATCTATTGTTGGTGCCACAATACTACTAATTTTTTTAATAAATTTTATATAAAAAGTTGCTAAACCATGGAAAATTCTTACCTCTATAATGCTTTTTGGAATAGACCACTCAAAAATCACCTTTATCTTTTCTTCATCCATTTTCACACCATCTGCTAAAACTACAAATCCCAAAAATACCAAACTATTCTGCATAAACCTACACTTATTCAATTTTACATACAACTTATCATTTCTTAACAAATCCATTACCATTGTCAAATGTTGTAAGTGTTCTTCTTTATTCTTACTGAATATCAAAATACCATCAAAATAAACAACCAAAAACTACCAACATATTCTCATAGCATTGTGTTCATCACCATCATAAATGTGCTAGGTGCATTAAATAATCTGAATGGCATCACCATCCACTCATATAAACCATCCTATTTGTGAATGTAGTTTTCCACTCATTTCCTTCATGAATTTTAATCCGATAATAACCACTCCTTAGATCAATCTTGGTAAAATATTTTTCTCCTGTAAACACATCCATCATATAATCTAAACGAGGTATAAGAAACCTATACTTTATTGTAATTTTATTAATTATTGTACTATCCAAACACATTATCCATCCTCCATATTTCTTTGGAGTTAACAATGTTCGTGTTTCACATGGAATCATACTCTCCCTTATCACCTTCTTCCTTAGCAATTTAGTAACCTGTTTATTTAATTTTGCATGTTCTATTGGACTCATCCTATAGGCTATTTGATTGAGTAGAGTTGATCTTGGAATCAAATCAATGTGATGTATATCTCTCTTTGGTGTTCAACCATCTGGTAACTCATTAGGCATAACATCTACATATTCTTTCAACACTCTTGTTGCTTCTATTGGTATTGACACCATTAATTTTTCTTCATTCTTTGCTACTAATGCATACTAGCAGCCTGCTACCTTCATATCTTGGATAAATTATTTAGTAGAAAGCATGATTTTTATCTTCTCTTCCTCTTTAAGAGGTAATAAAACTACCTTTGTATCTCCTTTCCAAAAAGTGTATGTGTTCTTTGCTCCATCATGAACTACTTTCCTGTCAAATTGCCACAATCTCCCCAATAATGTATGACATGCATCCATCATAATAACATCACACCATATATTATCATTATAAGTTTTTCCTATAGAAAACTTGATTAAGCACCTTTTATCTAATGTAACCTCATTCCCTTCTTAAACCATGAAATTTGATAAGGGTTAGGATGTTTTTCACATTGCAAATTTAGTTTCTTAATTATTTCTTTAGAAACCATATTTTCACAACTACCACTATCTATAATTACTTTGCATACCTTTCCACCTAAAGTACATCTTGTTAAAAATTTATTTGATCGCATCCATACATCACCACCTTCTTTATTCTGCACTTGTTCCTTCCTTGGAGTGATAATGGTTATTTTGATCATGAGACTCTCTCCAACATCTATTGGTGCAACTTCAGTATTTTGCACTTTTATTTCAACCTCAACTGGGTTTACTCTTGGGAGATTTTATTACCTCCTTTCTTGATCTTGATAGTGTGGACACTCAAATTCTCTGTTCCCTTCTTCTCCACATTTATAACAGACATAAGATCTATGTTAATTTAGAAGTCATCCTCTAGTACCACAATAACCTTGCCCTCTCTAAAATCCTCTTCCTCTTTATTGGTATTGAAACCCTTGCCTATTATCATCTTGCCTTTCTATACCACATGATTCAAATTTATTGGCATTAACGCCACCTCTGATGGTATTAAACCCACCTCATCCCCTTATTAGAGGTGATCCAACTCTTTTTGGATTGGTAGATGTCCTTATGAAATTCTATCTATTTTGTTTTTCTTCTACCTTCAAAGCTAATTGATAAGCCTCCTCCATGTTAAGTATTGCATGCATGCTTGATTCATCTTGAATAGAAAATTTCAAACCATTTAAATACCTTGCATCCATCTACTCTTATTTTTCATCATGCTCTACTCATATGGAAAGTTTATAAAATTCATCTGTATACTCTTGTATACTGTGATCTGTTTGCCTCAAATTTTGAAATCTTTTGTATGGGGTTTGTGCATAATCCATAGGAAGAAGTTTCTCCCTCAGCTTCTTCTCCATATTTTTTCATGAATTAATCTAATTTTTACCTTTTCTTTGTCCCTCTTTCTGCAAGTGATCATACCAAATCATTGCATAACCTTTCAATTTCATGCATGCAAAATTTACCTTCTTGTCTTCTCTCATAGTCTTCCACTCGAAGAACTTCTCCATGCTATTCATCCAACCTATCAATTCCTCTAGTTTTAAAATGAATCCATAATCTAGAACATCAACCTTGATTCCTTCATTTATTCTTTCTAAATCTCAAATTAGTCTCTCTTTCATCGATGGTAGCTTCTCTTGTTGTTCTTCTTCTTGCTAAATTTCTTGATCATAATCTGTGTCTTCCTCATCACCACCTTATCTTCTATGTTGATTTGTGATAACCTCTATTAATTGTTTAACTTTCCTTTATATCTCTTGAATAGTCTAGTTCATCTGTACAATACCTCCTCATCCTCTCACCATTATTTATTCCTCCAAGATTCAGACTTACTCTGATACTAGGTAATGAGATAAAAAACTATCAAGACAAATAAAATTACCAATAGGCCAAGATCTGAAACAATAAATTAAAATTGATTCATATTGAATGACTTGATATAATTAAAAACCTAAACCATGCTTAAATACGTCTCAACTTAGAAATTTGAGTTTACATGTAAAATTTGAAAAAAAACTAAAATTTAGAAAAAAAAATGCTTATTTTTAAAATCTCCTGAAATATCATAAACACTATAATTAAACTATGGGATGAAATTCAATTGAAGTTGATGTCTGGTTCTAAAATTATATAATTTCTAAAAATATAAAAAACCCAAAAAAAATAATTAAATCATAATTTCAAACTCTTAGATGATCACACATGGCCTTTGAAAAATATCAAAAACATTTCTACACTAGTAGAACAGCCTAGGACAACAACAACCTTTTGGTTATGATCATTTTGATGCATGGAAGAGCTCAAATGGAGCTACGGGTCAAAAGTTATGGCCTTTGGAAGGTTGGCCTATTATTTTGCATCATTCTTCCTCTAACATTTCTCTATCTTCTACTTTAGAGGACTTTATTTTGTATAGTGATGTTAATTATAATCCACCACCATATTTTCCTTCTACTTCTCTGCCTATTCCTAAATGGGCTAATCCTACTCTTGAGATAGTTTTTTCTTTAGTGGGCGATCATTATGTTCCTCAGTGTGCTTGATCACAAACATATGTTATTTCCTTATTGATTCAAACCAGAGTGGGATTGTGCAATGTAGGAGGAGTATTATTATCTCATGACAAAACACACTTGTGATCTAGTACCACTTACTAAGGGAAGAAATATTGTATGGTGTAAATGGGTCTATAAAACCAAATATGTAGAAAATAGTTCAATAAATAATTATAAGGCCCTAGTCATAAAGGGATTCTCACATGTTAAAGGGGTGGACTACTCTAAGACCTTTTCTCCTATTGTTGAGATAGATTCAGTTTGTATTTTACTATCCCTTATTACAACACATTATTGGTTAGTTTACCAAATGGATGTGAAAATTTACTTATTGCATGATGATCTACATGAGGAGATATACATGGAGCATCCTCCATGTTTTTTGAAGGTCTCTTTGTTAATATGCAAAATTTGTTTTTCTCTTGATGGACTCAAGTAAGCTATGCATGTTTGGTATGATAATATCATTTATTTTATTCTTATTTTTTATTTCTATAATTGTCAATCCAACCCAATTGTATATATCCAAAGGCATGGGGATCAAATTTTTATACTTTTCCTATATATAGATGATCTTATTTTGACATGTAGTTCCAACTCTATGACTCAGGACATTAAACTTAAGTTGATGAGGCAGTTTGATTTGATAAACTTAGGACTAATGAATTATTCTTTAGATTTTAGATTCATTAGTCCCTTGATGGGATTTCTTGTGAAGAATAGAAGTATGCCACATATATGCTTCATTTATTTGATATGGCCCAATGTAATCCAACCTTTACTCTGTTTCATTTTGGTGTTGTATTTACAACTAATTATAAAAATCCTATAGTTAATACCACTGTGTATAGGAAAATAGTAGTTAGTCTCTTACACCTAACTCACACTCACCCTAATATCACCTTTGTTGTTAATTTTTTCTCTCAATTCTAAAAATAACCCCATGAGAGTCATTGGAAAACAACTAAGATAATTTTATGTTATATTTAGCTAACTACACACTTTGGGATACATTACACAAGTTGTGGGTTATATTGAATCAAACTAGGTAGGAGATGTTGATAGTCATAAATCCACTTATGGTTTTGTCCACAATCTTGGTTCACATCTAGTTGTATGGGAATGTAAGAAACAAACATCCATTTCCTTGTCATCTATTTATTTTGAATGTTGAGGAACTACCAAAGCTATTCAAGAGGATTTATGGCTTCGTCAATTTTTGGATAAGTTTGATTTTCCAAAGAATATCCCTACTACACCTTTGTTTGAATACCATAGTTATATTTATATTTATTGAATTCCTATTGAGAATTAGTGGAAAAATCATAATGAGGTACACATGCACTCCATTTAATATCTTAATTAGGATGGTGTCATTTATTTGGAGTTTGTACCTATAGCTAGATAGGTTATTAATGTCTTCACTAAATACTTAGCTACACATTGTTATCTTTAGTTGTAAGGATTGATTAGGGTGAAGAAATTTATCTTTGAGGGTACTTATGGTTAATTCCTTACTTCTTTCTTTATCTCATCTTTCTTCTAATTGTACTTGGGTACCTAACATGGCCTAGTAACTATGACCCATCTTGTGATCCTCCCTAATTATTTCCTTACATGAGGGTATTATAGTATCACACTCAAGTTTACTAGTTCCAAATTATAATTAAAAAATATTTATTAATTATTAATTAATATTATGTGCATTAATTACTAGTGTGACACTTTTCACAATCCAATATTAGAATGTTCTAAATTGTAATGCTTATCATAAGCATGTTTTAGATAGGCAATGTTCTAGGTGTGAAAATTGTCACAAGATCTTTTTAGGCTTCGATTCTTTTATCATCTTCTCTCTTTTATATTTAATGAGGCTGATGCACATGTGTGATACAATTAATATCAAAGAGATAATTTTTATGTAATTTATTTAAAGTAGTAGTAGTAATAATAATAATAATAATAATAATAATAATAATAATAATAATAATAATAATAATAATAATAATAATAATAATAATAATCATCATCATCATCATCATCATTATTTTCCCTTGTCTTAATTGAGTGTAATTTTTGGCCACTAGAGCTATTCTTTATGTCGATGTTCCTCTAGCTAAATCATGTCACCATTTATATCCCTTTAATATTTATCATATGAATAGAAACATATAAATATATCCTATAACTTTTAATATTGTCTAATACATTATAGAAAACTATAATTATGGTTTAATAAATTGGTGACCCTAATCCTCTATTGCTAGGATTTAAAAACATTAGTCACTTTTTCTAATTCTGCATGTATTTTTCAATAATGATCTCCTTTCTTGAAAATATAATTAATCTTCAACACCTTTCCAAACCAAAAACATAATGGGTAGGGCAAGTGTATAGGGATATATTTGACATTATGTATCAATCACACTTCCTTTAAGTAACAAGTCTTGAAAAATCACATAAATATAACGTAGTTTATTAGGATGTCTAGTGCAATACAAATGTCCCAAATCTTATCCTTTAAATGAATGTAAGAACTATTAGATGGCATATGGTCTTTCATTAAGTTATTGATTTATACTTTTGTTAATGAGTGATACTATAATAAATGAATTTTTTTATTTTTTAACTTCAAATGATAAGTATTATTTGTATTTATTTATCTATACATTCATTGATTCACACATGTATGTATTTATTTTTTTAAATTTATATTAGGAAAATTTTGGTGTAGATGCTAAGAAAAAAAGGGAAAGATAAGCCACAAAAGATCATGAACATCAGGAGACCCAGAAACTAATGTCAAAGGAACCATGTAAAAAGTAACATTGGGTACATAGTATTTTCTTAGTTAAATCATTATATTGTAGAATCTTATTTAGACCAAGACCATATAGTCTATTCTTAGTCAGCCATGAACATAATGTATAGTTATAGAATAAATAACAAACATTTATGATAAAAAGATTAAATTAAGGAGACGAGATAAAGATAAAATAAGATTAAGACAAACAAGACATGGTCACATAGAGAAGAGAATGAAGTTAATAAGAGAAACATATAATTGAAAGTGTCATAACTTTCATAAAATTAAAATAACGTGTCAAAATATATCTAAGATTATTTGAGTTGTAAAACTTAGTGAGATCATTTCTCAATTTATGAAGAGAATGGGGTACTTGCCTTATACAAGGAGTATTAAAAAAGGCTTTAAAATTCCCCAAAAACCAACAGTATGACTAAGGATGGGTACATCATTGTTGACTGATAACCAATCAACAAAGAAGAAACAATGCAAACTTACAACCCCCCTATTATGTTGAGAGAAGGAACTTATGTTTATGAATCTAGTTATTTGTCACCATTTATTCCTTCTTGAGCACTAGTTCTACAATAAGATCATGAGGAAAATTCTCAATGTTTGTTTGCTTTTTTTTGAAATTGACTTTTGGATATTTGTTGAGATTAAGTGACCAATTCACTGTAGCTCATAGCAACATATGATTGTATTTTTATAATCTACTGATTGAGTCTAGATTCTCATCCCTAAATGAAGGGGTATGCATTGTGGACTTGATATTCAAATATCCATCAAGACCCTTATTTGGCCTTACTCATGTTTACTTTATTTTTCATATTTACTTTTGTTTACTTATCCATTAATAGGTAATTTTTTGATGGTGTCCCCTATTTTAAATAAAGTTCTTTCTCCCTAGAACTACATAGGGAGAGCATAGAGATTGATCCACACAAGGGTGATGTCAAAATTTTCAATAAGAGGGATAAAACCTATTGTCCATGTTTTGATGAATAAAATCATTTGACCCAAGAATAAACCATGTATTTTTACCAAAACCTTATTTTAAAAATCTAAACATTAAAACATAATTGTAAAGAGATTTTTTAGCAAAATATTAATATGGACATTATTAGATCAAAACTTTTTGATTTCCTTTCTTACCTTGTCTGTGTTGAGTCTTTTACCTCTGATTTTACATATGATAGTGTGATACTAAAAATCATCCAAATCAAGCTTAAAATAATTATTTTAATAAAGGTTGAGGCTAAATCCATTACAATGGTTTTAGATGTAACAAACACAATATCTACCTCCCACTAAACAAGATCATTCTCATACCTAGATGTTTATGTCAATGTTCTATTTATTGAAGAGTTAACCTGGGTAAACCTCTATCCAAAAGGCTAAGAAAATTTAGCAATAAAGGCTCCATTTCTATTTGATACACTAAGGATCCAAAATTATTCCTTAGTCCATAATTTTGATGCCTACAATTAGCATAAGTTTTAATTGATTATATACATATCCACCACATTTAGTTCACTGAACTCTCACTTGAGAGACACAAATTGCCTAGCCATTGGTAATCTCTCATTCTAGTTATTCCATCCATTTTTCATTTAAAATTTTCCTTCAGATGTCTCTCTTTTGTCTCTCCCATATCTTTTTTTAATTATTATTATATATTGAAATGTGGGCTTCTTAAGGGTCCCAAACCCCTTTACAATAGAGAAAAACTAGATGAAATAATTATCATAAAAAACCCATAAAAACATAAGAAACATAGACAAGTCTAATGCTTAAAAAAGGTTAGAACTTGACATTGAACCAACATCTAAGCAAACAAAAAGAAATAAATCAAAACAAGTATTACCAATGAAGATAAGAAATATATTTTAGTGTTTTAGATGCCTCTAATTTCACTTTATAAATTTAAAATGATTTATAAAAAAAATACTATTTTATTTACTTAATTTCAATCACTTAATTTTTCATCTGGCTTTTACTTATTTTTCTTGGGCCCTCTTGAAAAGAGGTTTTGTTTCTCTTTCTCATACCTTTTTTGCATCAACTAATTATTAGTAACATAATTTTTAATGGTGGTCCTACTAACCTAAAACACCTTATTCTTCTTTAACTGAAATTTTACATCATTCTAACTACTAGATTCTCTTTTTTATTTTTAAAATTCATCTCTTATTTCACAAACATCTCTTGATGAAATCAAGAACTAGCAAAGCAAAATTTCAATAAGTGCAATTTTTTCAAAAGTTCTTGAGCACTAATATTTATTAATTCTTTATGAATAAATTCAAAAAATTATATAAAAGACTTTAAATAAATTAACTTGAAATTGGAGTAGACATGCAAAATTAAAATAAATAAATATATATACTAAAAAATAATTGACCCTGTTATTTTAAGCAAATGCTATTTTTAGTAACTTTTGCATGTAAATTTGAATAGGCCTAAAAATATCCACTTATTCCTTACAAACCAAAGTCATGTTAATAGATTTATTTAAACTCAAGTTCATGACTGGTTACAAAGATATCTAATTTTAAAAATTCTAAAATTGCTAAAAAATAATGGAATGCAATTTTAGACCCTTAAATGGTCACTTATGGCCTTAAAATATATGGAAATGGACCTTAACTAAATAAATTAGTATATATCTTCATTATCCTCTAAAGATATTCATTTCAAAAAAATAGAGCTCAAATAGGTTCCTGGATATATAAAAAGTATGGCCTTCGTAAGATAGGTGTTTGCATAATCTTCTAACATATTCGAATGATTTTTATCAAAATGTTTCCCAACCTTAAAGTTGGGTAAATAACCATTAATTTTTTGATGGAGAAGATAAATCTTATATTTTCATTAAAGAATCATTTTGCAATTCATTGTAGACATAAGCACTATTAATTACTTTTAGTTGGCATTTTACTCTATGGAGGACATTTAGGGCATACTATCTAAGTTATTTTTTATATACAAGTTTATTAATCAACATAGCTCTAGGGCCATACTATAAATTCTGAGATCCTAGGAAAAATCCGTAATTCAATTATAAACACCTATGTACTCAGAAGAGAGGAAGAGATTGACTAATAAAAATACATTTATTAACTAAAATATAATATGTGTTTGTGTAATTAGTCATGGTTGCACAAGAACATAATTCTCTAAGACTACATATCCTCAAGATCAAGAGATGACTCGAAGTTCCATTCATTTATAAAATGGCACAAAGGTTACATATATAGGAAAATCAAGAGGTAAGTGGGAAATTATTATTGGTGGATTGAAACGTTGGACCATTACCTAAGTTACACATAACCTTGTCACAAATGTGATGATAGCTATCAACATTAAAAATATATTAAATAATTTTTTTTACATATTAAGTCACACCTTGGTAGCAACACTACCTAAGGTGGATTTCACAACTAGTGTGAACATGAAACGTACCAATATAACCCCTAAATATTATTTTAGGTGATGCGGTAAAAGAGAATAAGTGTTAAGTTCATAAGTATGGGACCTAACAACAAATCTTAATGATGTACCCATATAAAATGATAGAGAAGAAAATAAAAAAGAATATAGATGCTTGTAGATGACTATTATATATAATGAATCATCCAAAGGAATGAATCAAAATTAGATTCGATGAATTTGGCTATGTAAACAAGAGTACGTGTTCCATATAACCATAATACATGGGTAAAATACACCAAAGATTTTTATATCAAAAATTGTTCTAAATTTTGAAACCACCAAATAATTTTGGCTTAAAGACAATGTTTTAAATTTTGATACCACCAAATATGGATCAAAAATGATAATTTAAATTTGATATCAACAAAGATGGATCATAAACAATATTATGAATTTTAATCCCAAATTTTGTACAAACATAGTATATAGGAACAAACACAAGGTGCATGGCATACTAAAACAATCAATAAACATTACGAGTACACAAAATCCCCCATAATTATAATTAGAGAGTGAAGACAAAGAAAATAAATCTCTCTAAAAGTATCAGTGTGGTAGGTGTGTAGAAAATCACAACAAAAATGATCAAGTGAGAGTGCCTAAATTACCATATGATAAACTCAACAAACGAAATTAGAAAAGGGAGGTGGAAAAGGAGACACACACATAAAGGCATATAAATTTATAAAACCCTCCACAACATGTTGTTTCATCCCTTGTTTTTGAAAAAAATGCAAATATGTATTTAGAAAATTCATGTATGTCATATTTCTTCAAAACATAAATATTTTTGAAATATGCAAATAGAAACCAAATTTATTGAAATAGAGGTCCCCCTAGGGATTTTTGGACAATATCCCATATATATATATATATATATATATATATATATATATATATATATATATATATATATATATATATATATATATATATATATATATATATATATATATATATATATATATATATATATATATATATATATATATATATAAAGTGACATATTTATTTAAATTTGAGTGTTTACCAAATGAGCTCATAGTGTCTGATTTAGGTGAAACAAAAGTTAGATCTAACTTTATGGGGCATTTTGAATACAATGAGAATGTATGATATGCATCAAAATTACTCACAAAACAATATGATAGAATCATCTTCAATGAAATTATTCCATATGTATATCTACAAAAAATACAAATATAACTGAAGAAAGGACCATGTCTTAAACAATTTAAGATGGAGATTGTAGATCCAACTTCAATACCAAGTTAAAATAATATAGTTCTAATACCATATTTAATTAACATAACTTTTAGGCCATATTAGAAATGAAGAGGACCCAATAGAACTGTGCCATGCAATCATCCAAACATGTGTACTTATAAAAGAGAAATATATTCACCAATAAAAATTGTTATATTAAATAAACATAATATACAATGTATATGTACAACTAGTAATGATTGCACTAGAATATGATCTCCAAGACTACATCTCCACAAGTTCAAAAAAATACTATAAGCTCCATTCCTTTCCACAGCATCAAAGTTTTCTTATATAGGGCTTAAAAAGAGATGATTTGGATATTATTATTGGTACAATGGATGGTGGGATTATTCCTTAATTTACACTTAACCTTGTCCCACACATAAGGATAGCTACCAACATTAAATGTGCATTAAATAAAATTGTGCACATAATAAATCACACCTTGGTAACATCACTACTTGAAGTAGACTTAAAAACTAATGTGAATATGGAAATTAGTAATATTTTAATATTGTAGTGTGAACCTGACACATACCATTGTGCCTAGTTTATGAAGTCCTATACTTTCACTTCTCATAACTTCTGATCCATAAATCCTAGAGAGATGATTCTTTTTCATCTTCATTGCCTTTTTGAAATCTACACAGTGGTGAGGTCATTTTTTGAATTTTTATAACTCTGATTTATTGAATTTGTAGTTTTTCCCCTATTTTGTTGACCAATTCATATTTTTGGGACCTTGAGGTTATAACTTTCGACTGGTAACTTAGATTTGAATGTTATTTTTCAAAAATATATGTTTTTTACATTCTTTGTAACTGCAACATATGAATATTTTGATCCTGACTTATATTAGTAATTTTTAACATAACGGCCTTGTTTATAAAATGTAAATTATATTGAGTGGATTTTTTAGATGTATATATATACTCGCACAAAATTATAAAATGCCATGGGAAGCTTGATATATTTTTATACCTTCATGCATGTATGTTCATTGTCACACTTTCTTTTCACATTTTATTTTCTAAGTTTATCATGTGTTATTTTGAGCATTCTCACTTGACAATTTTTATTATGTTTTTTTGCACACCTACCACATAAACACTTTTAAAGACATTGCGTTAGTTTGTCTTCACTCTTTAAATTGTTAATTTTGTTCTTGATTTTTTAAATATGCTATATGTGGTTATCCCTATGTACTATATAAATATGAAAGCTAGTATCAAAATATATCTTTTTATTATATGATAATTTATTTTAAAAGTTATTATAACTTTGAATTTTATTTGTGAATCAATTAAATATCAAAAAATGTGATACAATATCACTTTTTTTTAAATAATATTATTAAATATAAAATACCTTTTAATCCCCTAGAAATGTTCCCAAACGATTATAATGTACCAAATAGAAAAACTTAAAAACCAAATAGCTACAAATCTTACTAATGAGTTGATATATGCTTCCTTGCATTTAGGTGATATCTAACCCAAAAAAATCAAGATAAAAAACAAATTGTAACTATATATTTACCGAATTTAGTTTAATAAATATGATATATTTTATAAGATGCATAAGAAAGAAAAGCTTCTAGAGGTAGCATTCCTCCTCTATCAAAGGGATTATTTTTTATTTTAAAAGAATTAAAATTATAAATTAATTTATTATAGTATTATTAAAATGATCTACCATTTCTAGGGAAATTGTGCATGGAGACAAAATCAAAAGCACTGATATTTTATTTCAGATTTGAAAGCTTAGAAATAAACTTTGTTTTAATCATGAAGCTATGGAAATTGGTTTTTCAATTTTTAAAAAAATTAATGTAATCTCCACTATTACCTTTCAAATCCAGAGTCAGACAAAGAAAGTGCATCTGAAGCTTCACCATTTATAGGAGCTATTGGATCACTGAGTTAATGCTCCTTGTGTTGTCAGTTAGGAACCACCCGAACACACTCCTCTTCAAGGACGTGATGGTAGAGCTAGGTGTTCTTAGTCTCAAACCCATCAGTTGTAGAGTCAAAGGAGCTCCCCTCCTTGCTTTTACTGGCCATCCCCTAAGTGTGGGACTACTTATTTTATGGGTGTATCATCTCGTCATGATAGTGGCAGTGGAGGAGGCTGGTTGGCTCCCCAACAAAGTATGTTTTCAAACCTGGTTCTTTCCATTTCTCTGCCTCAACAGAATTCTGAGTAGCCATAGCAAACTCCTCAAGAGAAACATAATGATGGGTGGGAGCCTCTTACCTTAGATGAGGACCCCCCAGTGGACGAGAGGTGGGGATGGAAGTCTCAGAGCCCTCCATTGCCTCTGCCACCTACTACCATATTCGATGCTACTGCTTAAGGACTTGTTTATTTGTTTATACTTTATTTTTTTTGGGTTGTTAGTGCACAGATGTTAGACTTTCTAGTTGGTATGGTCTTCTAGTTGCTTCTCCTGCTTTTTTGGGGCTTCTATAACTTGATGTATTTTTGGAGTGTGACTTTTCCACCCATTTTTTTGTATGATTAACTATAATAAAATGCACTTTTCAATTAAAAAATAATTTACTATGAATTTTTTTTAATTTTAATAAATTAAATTCAATCATGGAAAGGAGGTTTACTGCAAGTCTTATAAATTACCAAGTTGATTTGGGACGCTATAACTTAATTTTCATGCTATAAATTCATATACATCATTTTGTAAGTAAGGTTATGATTATATTTGTAATTCAATTTTTTTTTTTAATATTTACTAATAATTCAAATAATATAAATAATGATAAAGGATATTCAATACATAATTAAAAATTATAATACACAAAGGAACCATTTCGTTAGGAAAGAATTATAAATAATGATAAAGGGTATTCAATACATAATTAAAAATTATAATAAACAAAGGGACCATTTCGTTTGGAAATTTGGAATGGCTCTAAAGATGCCGTTATTAAAGTTTTGAAGGGGCCAAATGGTATGTCTGCATCAGGGATGAGGTAAATCTTTGAAGACCATGGCTATGGAATGTAGGTCATCACTCTTAGTCTCTTATAGCTACATTGAACTGCTCTCCAACTATTAAAAAATATGATAGGAAAGGAGCATAAAAATCCATTTTACCCATTAAAACAATATGTCAAAAATAAAAGATGCTCAACTATCAAAGTAAATCCATTATATCCATTAAAATTCCACGCAATGAGCATATGTTAAAACCATGCATCTAGTCATCACTCTTAGAATTTTCCATGCTTGTTTTGACCTTGTAGCAGCTGCAACATGTGAAAAGATTGAGTCGATGGCTTGTTGAGTGAAAAACAATGTTTTGGCATCCTTTTTCTTATTTTCTTTCAATAAATATTTTTCTACTTGTGACGATTCCTGATATGTTTGTTGGTTTAGGGAACCCATTTTCAACTAAATTTCAAACATCTTGTGAGTAGAATAAGGTTTTCATTTTTATATTCCAAAAATCATAATTTTTTCTATTAAAAATTGATATTTGAGGTTGAGAAATGCTACCACTAATTCCTACCATGGCTTTTATAAAATAATTTCCTTCTATTTGCTTTCTATTAGAGTTTATCCTTTTAAAATTTCTGCCTTACCTCTACGTTTTGTGAGCAGCTTCTACTGGAATGGTATGAACAGCTACAGCCTCTTCTTGATAGATGCTTTTGATTTGAAAGCAAACCCTTTGAAAATACTTTGATCTCTTGTCTTCAGTGTCTTTGCTATGCTCTGATACCAGTTTGATAGTTTTAAACCATAGAAAAATAGAAGATACAAGCAATAAACATAGACACAGCAAAACAAACATAGAATAATTATCTAGGATTAATCTTTGACGAGTGAGTTATAAACTTCAGTCATTTATGCCAATTGAGTAGGCTACGTTGCTTTTCTTTACAATTATTTTTTGCATACAAAAATAGCAGACCTTCGCTGCATATACCTTTTGCCTTCATACACTTTCTGCGTCATACATACTAAAAATAGAGTATATTACAATGTTTATACAAAGACAAACTAATAGGTAGCTTCGAATAGAAGCATCTAGATGAAGCGAGAGAGAAGAAATATTAAATGCCGTAGATGGAGCTGGAGAGAATTCGCTAGAAAAAAGCTGTCAGACTGTTTAACATGGCAGGGAAGATTAAATGCTTTGATGCTGTATTGGATACCACATCTGCCAACAGGTTGAAGGCAGAAGATCTAGACCTTGGTGGATAGCTTGAATATCAGTTGCAAAAATAAATCCAAACTAATAATCCAATGTTTTGGTAATCCCTTTGGTATAAACTTTTGCATTCATTTTCCCATCCAATTCAGATAGTCACAAATTAGAATCATTTAATCATTTTCAAAAGATTATGATCAAAAATTTATAAAGAAAATTGAGGACATATAGTATGATTTTATTGAACATAATATCACATCATTCCCTCATGATAAATTGCGTGCCAAAAATTTCTGACTGTAAAACTCTTTCAAAAGTAATGAATCTCACAAAATCAAGCTAAAGTTATTTTTATCATTTTGAGCCTATTATTTAGTGAGATTAAGAATATAACACTCATTATCATGAATGATGTTAATACTGGATTTCCTTGCCACAAACATCGAATTTTCCTTGCAAGAGGGGAAACCAAAAAACATGAAAACTATCATGTAGTTTTGAACCATGCTCAATGGTTTGACCCTTGAAGTTCCATATTCAACCCTTGATCCAAAGACAATTAACAATTGTTTTTATTATTATCTTTGGTTGATTGTGGAAGATATCAACAAAGAATTTGAAGGACAACACAGAGCTTAAAAATCAAGAAAACAAGAAAACACCCAGATGCTACTGCAATTCTTCAAAACAAGATTTTATTGATCTTTTTTTCTTTCTTACAATGATGCGCCCAATGTGTCTATAAATAGATTTGAAAGCAAAAAATAACTGAAACTAAACTGATTGCTTAACTGCAACTAACTAATCCTCTAACTGCTTGAACAAACTGATTGTTAACTACTTAAACTAATTGATTCCTAACTGTCAGTTAACTGCTTGCATGCATGAGAAGGAGGGAGGTGCAACAGATAGTTAAACTATGGGTGGAGAAATTATCTCCAATTATACTTCAGTTTCTAACACTCCCCCTTAACTTCTACCACTAACAACTTCAACATTTACAATGCCTAAATTTTGTCTTAGATAATCAAAGGTCTCCTTTGCTAATACCTTTGTGAATATATCTACCAATTGATCTTCAGATCTGCAGAATTCTAGATGGATTTCTCCATTGTTCACTAACTCTCTGATAAAGTGAAATCTTGTATCAATGTGCTTGCTCCTCTTGTGAAAAACATGATTTTTTGATAGTGCAATTGCTGATTTGTTGTCACAAAAGATTGGTGTTGACTCCTTCTGTGCTTGTAATAAATCTTTCAATATTCTCCTCATCCAAGTTGCTTGACATGCTGCTGATGTGGCTGCTACATACTTTGTTTCAGCTAATGAAAGTGTCACTATAGGTTGCTTTTTGGATGCCCATGTGACAACCCCTGTGCCTAAAAGAAAGGCATGTCCAGAAGTACTCTACCTGTCATCAATGCTACCTGCAAAATCAGTATCAGTAAAACCAATCAAACTAAAATCATTAGTTGTGGAATATAAAATTCTATATTTTGTAGTTCCTTCCACATATCTCAATATCCTTTTTCCAACTTACCAATATGAGTCTTTCGATGACTCCATGAATCTAGAGATTAAACTGACTCCATACATGATGTCTGGTCTTGTAACTGTAAGATACATCAAACTACCAACTAGTCTTTTGAATGTTATAGAATCAACATTAGACCCTTGGTCTTCTTTGCTAAGTTTGGTCCCTGTAGCAACTGGTGTAGGTTTTGGTTTACAATTCAGCATCTTAAATCTCCTTAACACATCATTTGCATATTTAGTTTGACAAATAAAAATTCCCTTCTTTGATTGTACAACTTCTATGCCCAAAAAGTACTTCATTAATCCCAATTCTATCATTTCAAATTCTTTCTTCATTGTTGATTTAAATGTGTCTACAGACAAATTTTCAGTGAAAATCAAATCATCAACATACAAACACACAATCAAAATCTGACCTTCTTTATTGATTTTTGTGTACAAAGTAGGCTCACTATTGCTTCTACTAAATCTATTGTTTGTCATATATGAAGCAATCCTGCTATACCATGCTCTTGATGCTTGCTTGAGACCATAAAGGGCCTTCTTCAATCTGTAGACTTTTTCTTCATGTCCTTGCACTTCATAACCTGTGAGTTGTTTCACATACACTTCTTCATCTAGAAAACCATTCAAGAAAGCTGATTTGACATCCATTTGATATGCATACCAATTATTTTGATTAGCTATTGATAAAACCATTCTAATAGTATCCAGTCTAGCAACTGGAGCAAATGTTTCATTATAGTCAACTCCATGTTCTTGTGCAAAACCTTTTTCTACTAACCTTGCCTTGTGCTTTTCAACATTTCCATCTGCATCAAATTTAGTCTTATAAACCCATTTGACACCTATGCAATCCTTACCTTTAGGTAGATTAGTTAGATCCCATGTTTGATTTCTTTCAATGGCATTTATCTCTTCATCCATTGCTTTTATCCAATGTTCCTCATTAACTGCTTCTTCATAATACATAGGATCATGAGTGAAAAGAGCAAAATTTAAAACAAAATCTAACTTCTCTTCTTCTTGATTATAAATCTCATTCAAATTTCTCATTTTTTTACCTTTAAATCTTGATCTTAAAGTAGCAAGAGTTGGATCTGATTCATCACTTACTTGTGAATTTGGAGTAGGATGACATGCATGACCAGATGATTCACCTTGTTCAAACCTCCTAGGTGTTCTTATTGGAGTGCTTGTTCTTACTTGTGGAGAAGATTGATCTCCTTGCAAATTTTGTTATTCAAATTCTTCTTCATTATGTGGAATTGGTGATCCAATTGTCATGGTGCTACCATCCCATGCTTCTTCTTCCTTAAATTCAACATCTTTGCTAATAATAACTTGCTTTGAAATAGGGTTATACAACTTATAAGACTTTGATTCTTCACTATAGCCAATAAAAATGCATTTCTCACCACTATCATCAAGCTTTCTTCTCAATTTAGATGGTATAAGAGAATATGCAACACAACCAAAAATTTTGAAATGATGTACACTATGTTTCTTACCACTCCAAGCTTCTTGTGGAATTCAATTTTTGACACTCTTTTTTGGGCTTCTATTCAAAATATATACTGCACATGCTACTGCTTCTGCCCAATATTCATTTGACAAATGTTTGGCTTTCAACATGCTTCTAGCCATCTCCATGATTGCTCTATTCTTTCTTTCTACTACACCATTCTATTGTGGTGTGTACCTTGTAGTCAATTGCCTTTTGATGCCATGATATCTACAAAAATCTTGAAATTGATTAGACATATATTCAGCTCCTCTATCTGATCTAAGTACCTTGATATAATGGCCACTCTACTTTTCAACCATTGCCTTAAATTCTTTAAACTTTCCAAAGGCTTCAGACTTATTTTTGAGAAAATATATCCACGTCTTTCTACTAAAGTCATCAATGAAGGTTAGAAAATAAGTACTACCTCCAAGTGATGGAGTTTGCATTGGTCCACATAAATCACTATGGACTAGCTCCAATATTACCTTAGCTCTATATGAGGCTCCTACTAAAAAGCTCTCTCTATGCTATTTTGCCAGAATACAACTGTCACATGAACTTTCTGGCTTTTCTAATGGTGGTAATCCCTTCACCATATTTTTCTTCTGTAACAAATTCAAACCTCCAAAATGTAAATGTCCATACCTTAAGTGCCATAGCCATGATTGGTCTAGCTGCATGGATTTGTAGTGGGCTTCCTCTTCTCCTTGGATGCACTAAATTCAAAGAGGGAACATCCGATTCTTGGTCATCTCCACTTTTCCTATTAACTTGTCACTTGAAAACTTGTCCAGTATTGTGCAAACATTATCCATAAAAGATACTCTGTAACCTTTTTGTACTAACTGTCTAATACTCATAAGATTATGTTTTAGTCCAGGTATAAAATAAACATTAGGTATAAACCTTCTTTCACCATTTTTTGCCAAAACATTTATGACACCTTTACCCATTACATCCACTTTGATATCATTTCCTAATTTCACTTCAGAGCTTACATAATCATCAAGACTAGCAAAAAATTCTTTATTCCCTGTCATATGATTACTACATCCACTATCTAAGAACCAAATATCTCTAGCCTTTTCTTGAGTAACATGACAAGTGAGAAATATGCTAGATTCACCTAGATTAGAACTAGATTCACCTGTGTAATTAGCATTCTGCTTGTCCACATATCCTTGTTTCCTTCTGCAGTCACTTGCATAATGTCCATATTTCTTGCAGTAATAACATTGAATATTAGATTTATCAAACCTCTGTGAACTTTGCTGGAAGTGATTGTTGCCACGTCCTCTACTGCTATAGTTTTGATTACTGTGTTCACCTTGATCTAGATTGTTCCTTTCAGTTCTGCCTCTGCCTCTTCTTCTGAAGTTTGACCTTGCTCTTCCTTTTCCTCTGCCAAATGATACCTGTGACTTGAAAGCATTCTCAAGATAAGTATTGTTATTCCTATTCATTCTGGATTCATGTGTTAACAAAGAACCCATGAATTCATCTACAAATAACTGTTCCAAATCCTTGGTTTCCTCAATAGCTACAACTATTGCATCAAATTTACTGGGTAAACTCCTGAGTATTTTTCTATGATCTTCTGATCCGTGATTTTTTCTCCATTAGATCTAATTTGATTCACTATATTCAACACTTGACCCATAAACTGGTCTATGGATTCTGAATCATTCATTTACAAATTTTCAAAACTTCTCCTAAGAGATTGCAATTTAGCAATTTTTACCTTTGTATTACCTTTATAGGTAGTCTCCAAGATTTTTCATGCCTCTCTAGATCTCGTTGCTGCTGCAACTCTAGAAAAAATTGATTCATCCAATCCTTGTTGGATTATAAATAAAGCTTTTGCATCTTTTTTCTTGTTCTCCTTAAGCTCATCCTTTTGTGCTCGAGTTAATGTTAGATGGGTTGCCTCGTCCTGTGGTTCTATAAAACCATATTCTACCAGATCCCAAACTTCTTGTGAGCAAAACAATGTTTTCATCTTAATTGCCCAAAAATCGTAATTCTTACCATTAAAAATAGGAATTTGAGGTTGAGAGATACTGTTATTCGCTACCATGTCAATTGCTAAATTCTCCTTCTTCCTTTGTTTGACTTTATCCACTGGTGCTTTTCCACGATCTGACTTTGAAATAATAATATTTTTTTTTACTACAGACTCTAGAGCGAACAATTCTTAGAGCCCTTCTCGGTATTCAAGTGAACTTCAGCGGTCTGGTCTGTGCTTTCTTGTTACAGTCACTAATGTCGGTGGGTCTGCCGAGGTCGGTCAGGTAAATGTTGCCGACGTTGGTTGGGTTGCCTATGTCAGTCGGGGTTGTCAGTTGTGATATCCCCTTCAAACAGGAAATATAGAAACACATAAAGCTCTGATACCACTGTAATATTCTCTTCAAACAGGGAATATAGAAACACAAAAGCTCTGAACAAAAATACAATTTTTGCCAAAATAATTTCCAAATAAATAAATAAATCACAATATAGTCTCTCAACAGCAAATCACATATCTTATCACTTGCTCTTCTAGACAATTACACAATTGAATCTCTGTCATACAAATAAAATAATATGAAATATTTTGTCTTAAAACCCTAGGCTTTTGCAAATCTGGAAATTAAGCTTGAATCTGCAAATTTTGTCCCGGCCTGCTATGTCGAACACACAATCGCCGGCATCGGTCGATATACTACCGACATCGGTCTCTATCAGTCCTTCTCTGCCGACGTCGGTCTTCAGTCAGTCGATGTCAGTCACTGGGGATCTCTGTCTGCCGAGGTCGGTATCTAAGTGGACCTGTACGGACCTGTACGGACTTCGTACGACCGTCGATAAAGCACAACCTGTCTATTTTCAACCCTTGATCTGAAGATATACTATTCTAATACAGAATATCTCTATCTATATAATTTATTGAATCAAAAACCTAATAAAATAAATACCTGAAAAGCTCTGTGACAACTTCTGGATGAAGTTACCTCTCAAATCTGTATACCTCTGTGATAACTTCTATATGAAGCTATCTCTCAATTTGGCAATAGATCAGTTGATATTTCACAGCCTCTGAATCACACACATTGAAGAGTGGATGTTCTCCAATGCAGATGGAATCTTGGAACCCTTGGCTCAGTCTTCACAGAAGAATTCTTCAATATCAAAATCAATAATCAATGCATAATCAATAATGGCCTCCATGAGAAACCCTTATACCCTCAAAAAGATGTGCTTGCCCTAATTAGGGTTTTCTTAAATTAGAATTAGGGTTTCTAAATTAAAATTAGACTAATAATTAATATTTGATTAAATCAATCAAATATTAATATCTCCCTCAATATATGTCTGATCAAGCCCAAACGAAAGCCAATTGGAAAAATTCTGCTAAACGAAGCCAAGCCAATCTCCATCAAGACTCTCTAACCATTATATTAGCCTACGAGGGTCACATAATAGGCTAACCATCAACTCTAAACATGTCAACTAAAAAGGGGACATGACAATCCGCCCCTCCTAAAATTGCTTGCCCTCAAGCAATTGTTGAATGATAAACCAATCAATCCACCTGGATCCCAAATGTAGTCATGATCTACCCTGCTGTCAATCAATGCAAACTCCATGCCATGTCCATCCCAACTCTCATCTAATGGTGCCACATCATCCCTATTACTAAGATAAGCACCCCAACATCCAATCCATAAATGAAAATCAGCAGGCAACTCAAGTAAACTCCTTACCTGAATAATATCTAAAGCTGGATTATGAAGGCTAGAAATAGTCATATCATCATCCACCTCTGACCCAACTATAACAGAAAGCTGAGTCCCTACCACATGTGATAACCCCTGAGCTGAACTCACCTCAAGACCAAGCTCATCCTCATATCTCTCCGGTGTTGGTGCCAATGTGCACACGTCATCGCACTCTATCATGTCATGTCGTATGAGCATCTCCATCTGATGAAAAAACATATATCTAAAGCTGCTGCCCCATATTACCTTAAGAATATGTGTCTTGCCATCAACATCAAAGCAAACCTCCATGTCCTTGAGACGAAGAGTAACTTCCTCAAATGAATGAAGCCACTTCATACCCAAGACTAAGTCTATATCCCCCATGTTCACCACATAATAATCAGCCTTGAACTCATAGTTGTTCAAGCGCAAGGGGAGGTCTCTAATCATATGCTCACACCTAAGAGTGTGACCATCGGCTACCTTAACTCTAATGCCCTCAAAATCTTCAGTAGTGAGTCCACGTTTCTCCATAAATCTAGCATCTATGAAATTATGTGTGGCTCCTATATCAAGAAGGGTGATGACCTTTTGACCTGCCAAAACTCCACAGAGTCTAAATGACTCATTCAACTGAATGTTGGATAGGCGTGCCTCCTATATATGAAGCTCTAAATCTGCCTCTGCCTTAGGTTCTGAAGCCTTTGCCTCCTCCGAACCATCCTACTGTTCGGAATCCTCTGAATCTGAATCCTCATAATATGCCCACATCACATGATTTGCCTTGCCCTTAAGCCTCAAAGGACAATCGTGATTGGCATCATAGGGACCTTTGCAATAGAAGCAAAGCTTCTTCCTACGTAGATCATTAAGAGCCTCTCGATCTAAAGCTGGTGCTACAGGATTTGCCTTAGAATCATTCTTAACACCTGATTTATCTATGTTAAAATCCGGTCTCTCTCTATTTCTGTTGGAGCACTTATGATCCCTGGATGAAGAAGTACCTCCTGAGTTAGATTTACTGGATGGGGCTGCCATCTCCATACTATGCACCTTCTTCATAGCTATCTATAATGAAGGAGGATCAAAGGCTTTGATCCAACCTCTCAATGGTTCTGTCAATCCCTCCATGAAGAGAACTACCAATCTATGCTCTGAAATATTGGGCACCATGACTGCCAATCTCTGAAACTCACCAATGAAGGACTCCAAGTTACCTATTTGTCTCAACTATGCTAGATCTTGAAAGTAAACCTCAAGATCTTTCACGTCAAACCACTCAACCAATCTATCCACAAAGTCTTGGTACTCTGTCACCTGGTTATGCTGAAGTGTTATCATACCATGGTACCACCAATCATGTGCTACTCCATCCAAGTGCAAAGTGGCATATTTGATGGCCTCTATCTCTATCATTGGTCTCAATGCCAAAAAGGTGTCAAGCTTATGAACCCAAGCTTGAGCTGTCATCTTGCCGCTGCCATCAAAAGTAGTCAAAGAAAGCTTGCTTGTAGCCTTCTTCAGCTCACTGAATTGAACTCTAGGCCTCCTGTCATGTCTAACTAATCTGTAGTGCTCTCTCCTTAGAGTAACAAAATGATCAAAGAACATCTTCTCCTGAACATGAGGATCTAATAAGTTCCACTCATCAGTTGCAGCCATGAGGGTATCTGTAAATATGAAATCACATGCCGCCTCTTCTGCTGGAGCCTCTAGTTTGTCTTGTATAAATGTAGGCCGTGTAGGTCTATCAGCGATCTTGGAATGGGTCAACTGTGGTCTCTAATTAACAGTAGCACTCCTGTTATCTCCTTGTTCTCCATTCTGTCTAACAGGTGGGTTCATCCTCTCTACCCTAGTAGTGAGTGCCTGTATGGCCTGATTCATCTGCTGCTGCCCTGTCATCATAACACGATAGAAGTCTCTGGTATCCTGATCAACATCATACCTATGGCCCCTGGGTGGGCTACCCTCACGCCTGTCACTCATGATGATCGATGGCTGATATAACACTTGGGTACCTTCAAGCAAGGCTCTACTGCATGTGTTATACCTGTGTGGTCCCAAATTTTGTGGCTGCATAAGATCTATAAACCCTCAAGATGGTAGGATTTAGCTCTGATACCACTGTGATATCCCCTTCAAATAGGAAATATAGAAACATATAAAACTCTGATACCACTGTAATATCCCCTTCAAACAGGAAATATAGAAACACGAAAGCTCTGAACAAAGATAAAATTTTTGCCAAAATAATTTTCAAATAAATAAATAAATCACAATATAGTCTCTCAATAGCAAATCACAGATATTATCACTTGCTCTTCTAGACGATTACACAATTGAATCTCTGTCATACAAATAAAATAATATGAAATATTCTGTCTTAAAACCCTGGGCTTTTGCAAATCTAGAAATTAAGCTTGAATCCACAAATTCTATCTTGGCCTGTTGTGTCAAACACACAGTCACCGACGTCAGTCGATATACTGCCAACGTCGGTCTCTGTCGGTCCTTCTCTACTGACGTCGGTCTTCAGTCAGCCGATGTCGGTCACTGGGGATCTCTGTTTGCCGAGGTCGATATCTGAGTGGACCTGTACGGACCTGTACTAACTTCGTACGGCCGCCAATAAAGCACAACTTGTCTATTTTCAACCCCTGATCTGAAGATATACTATTCTAATACAGAAGATCTCTATCTATATAATTTATTGAATCAAAAACCTAATAAAATAAATACTTGGAAAGCTCTATGATAACTTCTGGATGAAGTTACCTCTCAAATCTATATACCTCTGTGATAACTTCTGTATGAAGCTATCTCTCAATTTGGCAATAGATCAGCTGATATTTCACAGCCTCTGAATTGCACACACTGAAGAGTGGACGTTCTCCAATGCAGATGGAATCCTAGAACCCTTGGCTCAGTCTTCACAGAAGAATTCTTCAATATCAAAATCAATAATCAATGCATAATCAATAATGGCCTCCATGAGAAACCCTTATACCCTCAAAAAGATGTGCTTGCCCTAATTAGGGTTTTCTTAAATTAGAATTAGGGTTTCTAAATTAAAATTAGACTAATAATTAATATTTGATTAAATCAATCAAATATTAATATCTCCCTCAATATATGTCCAATCAAGCCCAAACGAAAGCCAACTGGAAAAATTTTGCTAAATGAAGCCAAGCCAATCTCCATCAAGACCCTCTAACCATCCTATCAGCCTACGAGGGTCGCATAATAGGCTAACCATCAACTCTGAACATGTCAACTAAAAAGGGGACATGACATCAACCTGCACTTCTTTCCTGCTAGCCTGGCGATCTCTTCTCCCTTCACTGCTACGTTTTTTTCTGCTACTAATTCTTACCCACGTGCTTATTTCAAGATCTTCCTCTCACCTGCGCTCTAATACCAGTTTGAAGGACAAAACAGAGCTTAAAAATCAAGAAAACAAGAAAACACCCAGATGCTACTGCAATTCTTCAAAACAAGATTTTATTGATCTTCTTTTTTGCTTTCTTACAATGATGCACCCAAGGCATCTATAAATAGATTTGAAAGCAAAAAATAACTAAAACTAAACTGATTGCTTAACTTCCGCTAACTAATCCTCTAACTGCTTGAACAAACTGATTGTTAACTACTTAAACTAACTGATTCCTAACTGTCAGTTAACTGCTTGCATGCATGAGAAGGAGGGAGGTGCAACAGACAGTTAAACTGTGGGTGGATAAATTATCTCCAATTATACTTTAGTTTCTAACAGAATTAAAAGGTTTATGAATGTTGCCTATCATGGATGTATATAGGGTAAAGTATAATAGTGTGTTTTATTGTTTGATAAACAAAATTATATACATTTTCTAATTTTTTTAAAAAATATTTAGAGTTTGAATTATTTATATTAAGTTATATATATATATATATATATATATATATATATATATATATATATATATATATATATATATATATATATATATATATATATATATATATGTTTGTATAATGAAACATAGTTTTATTGTCTCTGCTGCTAAATACAAACTCAATTTCTGTAACAAGAAATGTGACGGTTGTAATCACACATTTTAACGGATCGAAATGACAACCGTATGGAAATGGTCATTTCATCATTTATTCGAATTCTTAATTTCTTGATATTTTTCAAAACTTTTTAAACTTTAAATTTATATCGTTGTAGTATCGACAACAGATGAATTGCTGAGCCAACAAGACTTTTGTAAATTATTTTGACATTTTCATTAATAGTTTTTTTATTTTATTATAAATTCATTTTTTTAAATTTGATTGTAAATTTATTTTATCACTATTTTATACTTCTATTGTGTGTGTGTGTGTGTGTGTGTGTGTGTGTGTGTGTGTGTGTGTGTGTGTGTGTGTGAATAACAAAATTAATTATTATTAATAAAAAAAGATAATATTAATAGATTAAAGTTTATATAAGTTTAAATGTAAATATTTTTTTAAAAATTATTAATTATTATATTTTAAATATAAAATTCGTTTCTTACACTCAATCTTTTTCGATCACATTTTTTGTCACATTTTTGTTGTCGGTACGTTTCTCATTTCTTGTAACATAAAACTCAACCATACATTCTTTTTATTAAGAATAGAATCAGAATTTTCTTGAAATTATTCAATATGAAAAAACTATTGCAAATCAAAATGATCAAGAAACCAAATAATCATAAATATTTCTTAAACATTTAAAAATACTAATAATATTAAGATGGGTTATGTTGAGACATGGGCTAGCTAGGACTCGAACTTAGGACCTTCCATACGCTACTGGAGTGCTCTACCACTGAGCTATTGGCCCCTCTTGGACTAGTCCATCTTCGATCTGAATGTGGCTTAACACCAACACCTCCCTTAAGCCACATCTCTCGTGTGCTTGGGGCTCCTAGCCTGGACTTGGCTCTGATACCATGTTGAGACATGGACCAGCTAGGACTCGAACCTAGGACCATCCATATGTTGCTGGAGTGCTCTACCACTGAGCTACTAGGCCCTCTTGGACCAGTCCATCTTCGGTCCAAGTGTGGCTTAACACCAACACCCCCCCTTAAGCCACACCTCTCATGTGCTTGGGGCTCCTAGCCTGGGCCTGGCTCTAATACCATGTTGAGACATGGACCAGCTATGACTCGAACCTAGGACCATCCATATGCTGCTGGAGTGCTCTACCACTGAGCTACTGGCCCCTTTTGGACCAGTCCATCTTCAGTCCAAGTGTGGCTTAACACTAACAGGCTAAATGTATAGAATTATATACCTAGATAGTGGTCTTACAACATTAATAATTGCATGAAACTACTAAGATTCAACCCTCTCAAATCAAAAACTAAAGTAATCAAATTGAAAGTGATTTTATCATAACATCTTTAGCAACTCAAAAATTTATAAACTCAACAAACTACAATCAAGATTTTTGGCAAAGAACAAACTACAATCAAATTGAATATGCACATTCAAATTAAAAATTTATTTCAATTTAAAATTGTAAAACTCAACAAAAGCTCCTTAATCATTTGCTTTTAGTGGCTTGGAAAGCCCCACCATCCAACTATTTCTCACCATCACAAAGAACCCATTCTCCCTCTCAGGTCCACCCTTATAAGGCATTGGCTACCTTAAAAAACTTCTTGAACTTTTTAGATAAAACCCATTTCATATTGAAAAATTGACTTGTGTACTATGAAAACTCTAAAAAAAAAATTGTATAAAAATGGACAACCAGTGAAAGTATCGTAGAATAATTTAGAAGATGAAAAAAAATTAAAATTAGTGTTAGGGTGTGGAGCTAAAAGCTTCACCAAGGAGCATACTTTACCAGTTTCGGATCTACACAGACACCGGCGTCGGTCAGGAGCGACTGACGTCAATCAAGAGCAGTTGCAGAGGCACCGACGTCGATAGTAGGTTGGCCGACGGCGGTCACAGGCAAGCAGCAGGAACCGACGTCGGTTACCTGTACGTCCAGAAAGTTATTTTCGAGGACAGAAGCAAGTGTTTGCATGATGAGTTTGAGTTGTAGTCTTAAGCTCGCGTCTCTATTATTAGAAATACTATTTTTAGAGCCCTTGTTCAAGTGGCTTAACTATTTTTTGTAAGTGCATGCTCAAGTCTCCTAATTCTATATGTAGAATTAGATCTTCCTAGCTTATTGTAGTTAGTGGATTATTGTGGTAATTCATTGTATGTGAAGAACAGTACAGAATTGAATCAATCCAGGTTTGTTGGAGTTGATTGTTCTTGAGAGAGAGAGCTCTTGAGGAATAGAGATCTATTGAGAGATCTATACATCTAGGAGAGGTGTGGAAGAAAGAAGTTTCTTCAATTGTATTCCTTTTGTAAAGAGTTTGTTAATACAAGTTTTCAGGGTGGTTTCTTGTATCTCATGTTCTTGCTGTTTATCATTCTAGTTACTTGTCTATCTGATTTAATTCCGTGATTATTGCTTTCACAAGTGTAATCTATTGTTGGTTGATCCCCAACAAGTGGTATCAAAGCTCAGGTTCACTAACAGGTGGTTCAGATCTATATAGTGCATATTGATTACAAGTTCTCACAGGGGTTTCTGCAGAGATTTCTGTTTGAGTGGGAGAAGCAATGGTAGATAAAAGTAAATTGAGAATGGAAAAGTTTAATGGCAAAAATTACCAACACTGAAGAATGCAGATAGAGGATTATTTGTATCAAAAAGATCTCTACTTACCGTTAGGTGGTGTTGCAAAGAAGCCCAAAGACATGGAGGATGAAGAATGGGAAGTTCTTGACAGAAAGGCTCTGGGTTCTATAAGACTGAGTCTAGCATCCATTGTGATATCTAATCTATCACAGGCAAAGTCTACGGTAGAGTTGACTACGTTAGCAAATTTGTATGAAAAAACCTCAGCTTCTAATAAGGTATATCTTATGAAGCAGTTATTTAATTTGCATATGAATGAAGGTGGATATGTTTCTACTCATCTGAATGATTTCAATGGAATTGTGAATCAATTAAGTTCAGTGAATATAGTGTTTGATGATGAAATAAAAGCTCTTTTAATATTATGTTCTTTGCCTGAAAGCTGGCATGGCTTAGTAATGGCAGTAAGTAATACTGCATCTGCATCAAATATTTTGAAAGTAGAGGATGTTGTTAGTGTTATCTTGAATGAAGAAATTCACAGAAAAAGCACAGAAGAGGCATCTGGGAACGCTTTAAGTTTTGAGAGCAGGGGGAGGCAGAAAGAGAAGAGCAAGAAAGGCAGATCAAGATCCAAATCTAAGGGGAAAAGTAGATCTAAATCTAGAAATGGCAGAAGGCCACAATGCTGGAATTGTGAAAAGATGGGGCACATAAGCAGAGATTGTTGGTCAAAACCTAAGGAGGACAATCAACACGAAGGAAAGGAAGAAGCTAAGGTTGCAGGTATTGCACAAGATGCTTTAATTTTCTCTCTGCATAATAATATAGAATCTTGGGTGTTAGATTCTGGTGCATCTTTTCATGCTACCCCTAACAGGAAATATTTTAGTGACTATATCCATGGAGATTTTGGAGTAGTGTATCTAGGGGATGATGAGCCCTGTAAAATAATTGGCAAAGGTAAAGTGTAGCTGAAGATGCAGAATAGCAACACATGGGTGTTGAGAGATGTGATGCATGTTCCTAGCTTGAAGAGAAATTTGATTTCTGCAGGAAAGTTAGGGGATGAGAGTTGTATAGTAACTCTCACAGCAGAATCTTGGAAGGTGACCAAGGGTGCACTTGTTATGGCCAGAGGTAAGAGAGAAGGTACTCTCTATTTGTGTAATTGTGTTACTAACAAATCTCTTTCTGTATTATCTACTTCAGATGTGGATGCTAAATTATGGCACTCAAGGCTTGGCCACATGAGTGAGAAGGGGATGTCAATTCTTAAGTCCAAAGGTATGCTTTCAAATTTAAAAGGCATAGATCTAGAGTTTTGTGAGCACTGTGTATTTGGAAAATAGAAAAGGGTTAGTTTTCTCAAGACTGGGTCTACTAAGAAGAGGCATAAGTTGGAGCTTGTTCACACAGACGTGTGGGGACCGGCTCAGGTTGCTTCCATTGGAGGATCACAGTACTATGTATCTTTCATAGATGATGCTACAAGGAAGGTATGGATCTATTGTATTAAAAGAAAATCTGATGTATTTGAGACTTTTAAGATTTGGAAAGCTATGGTTGAGAATGAAACAGGTAAGAGATTGAAGTGCCTGAGATCAGACAATGGCGGTGAGTTTTGCAGTCATAAGTTCAGAGATTATTGTTACATGCATGGAATCCACAGGCAAAGGACAGTTCCAAGGACACCTCAGCAGAATGGAATTGCTGAAAGGATGAACAGGACAATAATGGAGCATGTAAGATGTATGAGATTGCATGTCGGTTTGCCCTTACAGTTTTGGGCACAAGCTGTTGACACTGCAGTATACCTGATTAATAGAGGACCCCCTACAGCACTGGATGGTGGTATTCCAGAAGAGGCATGGACAGGTAAAAAGGTTGATCTCTCATATCTCAAAGTTTTTGGTTGTGAAGCCTTTGTGCACATAGATAAAGAAAATAGAAAGAAGCTTGATGCTAAGTCTATGAGGTGCATGTTTATTGGCTATGGCTCAGACGATTTTGGTTACAGATTGTGGAATCTAGAAACTAAAGAGGTAATCAGGAGCCGTGATGTTTTCAATGAAAGAGTGATGTATTGTGATCAGCTAAGGAAGCTGAATCAATCTGAGCAGAGCAATGGTGAATTGGACAAGGTGAAAGTCCAAGATGAGCTCGCGGGAAAAAGAAATAATCACTTGCAAGAAAACACAGAGACCAACGTCGGCAGGTTAGGAACCGGCATCGGCAGTACAGAAACTGACGTCGGCCGTACAGAGACCGACGTCGGTAGGACAGGCACCGAGGTCGGTCAGGCAGAACCGACGTCGGCCAGTAACAAGTCTGGAGGTGACCGAGGTCGGTCACTTTCAAAAAATTTGGGTGGACAGCGTGTTGTGAACGAGTCTCAGACACCCATCAGGAGGTCAGAAAGGGTGAGTAAGCCTCCAATTAGATATTTTCCTTCTTTATTTTATTTATTGCTAACTGATGGTGGAGAACCAGAGAGTTTTGAGGAAGCAATACAGGTGGAGTCCAAGAGTCAGTGGGAGCGTGGCATGGTTGAGGAGTTGGAGTCCTTAAGAGAGAACCAAACATGAGATTTGGTTGAATTGCCAGCTGGTAAGAGGACACTGGAGAACAGATGGACCTACAGGTTGAAAGAAGGTGAGAATAAACAGATGAGATATAAGGCCAGATTAGTAGTAAAAGGATTTGCACAAAAGCTAGGTGTTGACTTTGGTGAGATTTTTTCTCCTGTTGTTAAAATGACTTCTATAAGGGTTGTATTGTCTTTGGTTGCTTTTGAGGATTTGCATCTTGAGCAGCTAGATGTTAAGACAGCATTTCTTCATGGAGATTTGGATGAAGAAATTTATATGGAACAGCCAGAAGGATTCGAGGTCAAGGGTAAGGAGAAGTTTGTGTGCAGATTGAAGAAAAGCTTGTATGGCCTCAAGCAAGCTCCTAGGCAATGGTATTTAAAATTTGACAGGTTTATGACTGAGCATGGCTATAGTAGGTGTCAATCTGACCATTGCGTGTATTTCAAGAGATTCGATAACGGTAGATATATTATTCTATTGTTGTATGTAGATGATATGCTGGTTGCAGGATCACACATGCAGGATATCTCTGAGCTTAAAGTGAAATTAGCTCAAATGTTTGCTATGAAAGATTTGGGAGCAGCAAAGAAAATCCTTGGCATGAGCATTAAGAGAGACAGGAAAAATCACAGGTTGATATTGTCTTAAGAAGATTATGTGGACAAGGTGTTGAAGTGGTTCAATATGCAGGATGCTAAACCGGTAAGCACACCTTTGGCTGGACATTTTAAGTTGAGTAAAGAACAATGTCCTAATTCATATGATGAGGTAGAGTACATGAGTAAGGTTCCATATTCTTCCACAGTAGAGAGTTTGATGTATGCAATGGTGTGTACTAGAACAGATATTGCCCAAGCAGTGGGAGTGGTAAGTAAGTATATGGCCAATCCAGGTAAGGAACATTGGAAAGTAGTTCAGTGGATCCTTAGATATCTAAGAGGAACCAGCAGTAGGCACTTGTGCTATGGAGGTTCAGATACTTCTCTACATGGTTATGTAGATTCAGATATGTCAGGTGATTTGGATGGAAGGAGGAGCACTACAGGTTATGTTTTCATTGTAGGTGAAACGGCGGTTAGCTGGATATCTAAGTCGCAGAAGGTTGTTGCCTTGTCAACTACAGAAGCAGAGTATATTGCAGCCACAGAGGCTAGCAAAGAGATGATATGGATGACACGGTTCATGGATGAGCTTGGTAGGGAGCATGAGAGTTGCAGATTGTATAGTGACAGTCAAAGTGCAATCCATTTGGCTAAGAATTCAGCCTTTTATTCAAGAACAAAGCACATACAGCTAAGGTATCACTTCATACGACAGGTATTGGAAGATGGTGAGTTGAAGCTGGAGAAGATCCATACGGATAGGAATCCTGCTAATATGTTAACCAAGCCGGTTACAAAGGAGAAGTTGAATCTTCATTCAACTTCTGTTGGTCTTCATGATTGAGCTGAAGATGGAGGAGCTAGAAGATGTTGTTGTACAGGTACTGGTGCAGCTGTTTATCTCTAAGTGGGAGATTGTTAGGGTGTGGAGCTAAAAGCTTCACCAAGGAGCATACTTTATCAGTTTTGGGTCTACACAGACACCGGCGTCGGTCAGGAGCGACAGACGTCGGTCAGGAGCAGTTGCAGAGATGCCGACGTCGATAGTAGGTCGGCTGGTGGAGGTCACAGGCAAGCAGCAGGAACCGACGTCGGTTACCTGTGTGTCCAGAAAGCTATTTCCAAGGACAGAAGCAAGTGTTTGCATGATGAGTTTGAGTTGTAGTCTTAAGCTCGCGTCTCTATTATTAGCAATACTATTTTTAGAGCCCTTGTTCAAGTGGCTTAACTTTTTGTTGTAAGTGCATGCTCAAGTCTCCTAATTCTATATGTAGAATTAGATCTTCCTAGCTTATTGTAGTTAGTGGATTATTGTGGTAATTCATTGTATGTGAAGAACAGTACAGAATTGAATCAATCCAGGTTTGTTGGAGTTGATTGTTCTTGAGAGAGAGAGCTCTTGAGGAATAGAGATCTATTGAGAGATCTATACATCTAGGAGAGGTGTGGAAGAAAGAAGTTTCTTCAATTGTATTCCTTTTGTAAAGAGTTTGTTAATACAAGTTTTCAGGGTGGTTTCTTGTATCTCATGTTCTTGTTGTTTATCATTCTAGTTACTTGTCTATCTGATTTAATTCCGTGATTATTGCTTTCACAAGTGTAATCTATTGTTGGTTAATCCCCAACAATTAGATTAAATGTCATGTTTATGCTAGTTGAAAATTAGAGAAAAAAATCGAATATTAGAAAAGAATCACTATTACAATGGAATTAAACATTAAATCTTTTTATAATAATAGCAGTGGCATCACAATATATTTAGATCTTATAACTCATTTCTCAGCTCTACAATCTAGACTATATCAATTTAAAAACTTTTTAAACATGTCCATTAGTTTTTTAAACATGCTCATTATGAAAAGTATAATATTCAATTATATTTGTGTTTTTTTAAATTAAAATCAACTGAATTACATAAATATCAACATCTTTATTTATATGGATTACAACATTCTGAATAAATATACATCTAAACAAGACGCTGAGTAAACCTACTTCTAAAATAGAGCCTCCTTTAAATAAACTGTTATGATTAGGAAGAATCCGACTACAAATAACTATATGATATATAAACCCAAAAAAACCTTACAAACTGCTCTGGGAGAGAAAAGTTTGATGGCATAACTGCAATCATCAATTCAACTCAAAAATTAAAATAAAGAAATGCATTTCAAAATCCAAAATGGACACAATGTTGCTAATTATGTAATAACATGAACCCAGTTTACCTGATAACATAGAGCGTAGAACCTAGGTAAATGAATGCCATTGAATGACACCACCACAAATCTTCTTTCAATCCATTCACTTCATTGGCACAACCTTATACCTTTGCAATAGGGTTAGGGTTCAAAATCCATCCCCTTCATTGACAATAGATTAATAGCTCCTTTTGGAAAATTGGGAAGCCAATCCCAAGACCTGCGGATTAAATTAAACGAAACCACTTTCTTGCAACCATGCCTTATTAATCAAATGTTGTCCCCTACTCCCACACCCCGCATACCATTTTTTGATATGATGATTGAAACTTTTGATCATAGATGGAGGCATATGGGCAATCTCAGTCCAAAATAAATTATCCTTGGATTCAAATTGAAGCTCCCATATAATAGTGACTTTGAACAAATCAGGTCTATATAGATTAACCTGAGCTTGAGTTTGGAAATGAGTATTTAACAGGGCTCCCACTAGTAGCACAGATGATCCACAAACAACAAGTTTTGACCATGTCATTCTATGCTAATGATCCAATGGCAGCTGAAGCCACAGATTTTGTGGGGACTGAGATATGGATACAAAACCCATGTCTGGCAAATTATCACTATGCTTAACTTGTTCATTTTTGCTTTGGATGTTGTACATCATAACACCATTGGGATGCCCTGTCATGCATAAAAGAAAAGAGTCGAAAATAACTATATCTGTGTATCTATTTAATATTAGCCAAATATCACCTAGAAGGTCAAGAATTTTCTTCCATATGTTCTCAGAAGAGTCATAGTTATGGATAGTTTTACCTCTTCCATTTATTCCCCGAACCACCACTACCACTTTGTAGTGCTCTCTGTTAGACTCAACTGATTTTTTACCCAAAATCACAATCCCTGCCTGAATCATATGCCTCTTCCCTCTAAATGGAGGAACTTCCAAAAAAGTTTCCATAAATGGATTGCAGACACAGAGTTTCCTAGAAACACCCATAAGACCATTGGCTGAAGATGTGGTGAGGGTAGCATCCATTAAAATTAGTCCTAAGGTTGATCCATGATAAAAAAAACCTAGATCTACTCACTCTGGTAGGAAGCATAGGAGATGGCATTGTAGTCCATGTCCCTCTAGAGAAAGAAAAATCCAAATTACGTTTTTCTCCATCATTCATTTGACACAAGACTAACACTGTATCTCTACCAAATGAATTGGTCCAACATATATTTACAAATTTGTGGCAAGATAGGAAACTATTCCATTCTTGAGATACCATACGGCTTTAGTTTATTTTGTCTGCTGGGATTTCAGTGAATAATCTTTCCAAAACATGTTGTGGAATTAATGACAACTTAGAAAAGTTTTCAGTATCTACCCGCTTCATGTCCATTGTCACCTTCTCTTCCTGCAATTCAAACTTGTGCACCATATTGTCTCTTTTATTTTTGGGAAACTGATTTTGTTCTGAGACAATTATTCAGGATGGGTTCTGATTTTATACGATTTTGATCCAAACTTTAACATTAAATCGAAGAAGATTTATTATTTTTAATAGACTTTTAAGAATATCCCTATCTTTATAAATAGTGAATAAAATATGTACAAATGATCTTATCTGATACTTCAAGAATTGAAGTGCTTCAGATGCTACCCATTGTGAGGTAGAGAAAAGGGCGTGCCATCTTGATACTTCAACAGAAAACTATTTTTACCTTTCAGCTACTGGATAGTAAACAGGCCTCTCCAAGGGAATTAAATTTCCCATGCATTCCCTTTGGTTCTCTTCTCTTGTCCCACAAAAAGACTTGATCTCCAATCTGGATATCATGGTTTTTTGCTTTCTAGTTGAAGATCTTTGTCACCAGACTTTGATGCACAACAATTCGGTCCACCACCATAATTCACTACTCATCCAACTTAATCAAGCACATGATCCTCTTATCATTGGAGCTTTCATATGTCTGATCTTCGACTGCCTTAGCCAATTTCAATGCTAGCAATTCCAGGGTGATTGGTATCTCAGCATTGAGACCATAAAGAAGTTGGAAAGTTGACATACCAATTGCCCTCTTGGGTGTAATTATGTCTGCCCATAGAGCATCAACCAATGCTTTGTGCCATGTTCATTGGTTGTCATCTACCAGCTTCTTAATGATAGTCACCAGGTTCTTGTTGCTTGATTTAGCTTGGCCATTCCCTTATAGAAAATAATCAAAAGAGTGGGAGAGGGTAATCTCATAGTAAAAATAGAACTGAGTAATCTCCTGGGAAGAGAAATAAGCTGCATTTTTTTGACAATCTTGGTTGGGACCCCAAACCTAGAAATGGTGTTCTCCTTGAATAAATTTCACACTACTTCTAAAGTAGCATGCTTGATTGGAATAGCTTCCACCCACTTGGTAAAGTAATCTATGGATGTGAGGACATAATCATGTCCAACACTTGAATATGGGTTTACAACACCAATGAAATTGATTCTCCATTGCTAAAATGGCTCTTCTATGACCACTGGCTTGAGAGGTAGAGTAGCTAACTTGAGTCTTCTAATGAACTGTTGGCATAGCTCACACCTTCATACCCATTTATATGCATCCTAAAATAGAGTAGGCCAGTAATACCTAGCTCATAGAATCTTATGGGCAGTTATAGGAGCAAAAAAAATCCTCCATAGGCCAGATTATGGAAGGACTTCAAAATTTGGCTCTGCTGCTCTTTATCCATGTAGCGAAGGAACACTCTATCAAGGTTCCTCTTATAGAGGCCGTTGTCCCACAAGATAAAATTGGCAGCTTTCAACTTGATAGTCCTTTCTTTACAAGACAGGTAAGCAAGACACTCACCATAAATAAAGAAATGAGCAATACTTGAATACCACTCATTCGTGGTGGAGACAAAGAGGACTATTAATGTGTCTTCAATTTCTTCTTCTCCATGCTCTATTTCTTCCATTCTGTTGTCAGCAATCAATTGACATAGGCCCTTTCCTCGCACCAGCTTCATCAATTTGATGACTAGATCAAACTCCTAGATTTTAGCAATCCAATTGCCTCTTTTCATTCCAAACTCCTGTTGAGTTAATATGGATTTGACTGTGGTATCAGAAAATACGGTAGTAGTGTGTGAATTCAGGATGTAGAATCAAAAATGCTTCACTACCTTTACCACTGCATAATCATGCTTCTCCATGTTTGAGTACTTCAGCTCATGAGATTTCAGAGGATAGCTCATGAAAGAAATGGGAGATTCCACACTTTCTTAGTTCTGTTGAACTAGAATTGCTAAAAGTGTGTGCTCAGAAGCATAACTATACATTGTGAAATCCTTGGTATAATCTGGACAAACTAGAATTGGGCCATGGGCAATAGCTATCTTAATATCTCAAAATGCCAATTTTACTTCTTTAGTCTAGCTGAAAGTGGCCTTTCCCTTCATCATATTCACAATATGGCGAGTCTTCTCAGTAAACTCAGGGATGAACCTTCGTAAAAAATTCACCTTTCCAAAGAAAGAGTGAACTACAATCTTACTTGTGAGCAGAGTAAGTTCCTGGATGGACTTGACTCTGTCTAAGTCAATCTTTATGCCTTCTTAGGATACAATGTGCCTAAAAATTTTCCCTTCTGTTACTCCAAAAATAGACTTCTTGGGATTTAGAGAAATGTCATTCTAGCAGCATCATTCCAACACTTGTTGCAAATAGTTTACAAGATCAAAACGATGCTTGGAAAAGATTGTTAAATCATCCAGGTACACTACAATGAACTTGCCCATTTCATCTTTGAAAGCAAGGTTCATTGCTCTCTGAAAAGTGGCACCAACATTTATCAAGCCAAATGGCATTCTTCGATAGGCAAAGGTGCCTCAACGTGTGTTGAAGGTAGTCTTGTTTTGGTCTGCTTCACCAACTTCAACTTGATTGTACCTTGGGAAGTTGTCTAGCATTAATAACATCTCTGAACCAGTCACTATCTGAAGGACCTAATCTATGATGGGCAGAGGATAGTTATCCTTTAAGGATGATTGATTTAAATTTTTGAAGTCCACACAGAGGCAAATTTTGCCATTCTTCTTCTTCACAAGCACTATGTTGGCAATCCACATGGAATGATGGATTGGAAAAATTATTCTAGCATTTAGCATTTTCTATATTTTAGATAGAATAGTACTTGATATCTTCATATTGTACTGCCTAGAGTTTTACTTGTAAGGCATCGAGTCACTCTTTAGAGGGATTTCATGGCAAATTTCTTCAGGCTTGAGTGAATTTAGATCATCGTAGGAGTATGCCAAAACATCTATGTACTATCAGAGTAGAGTAGTGAACTTGAACTTCTCTTCTTGAGTGCAGTATTTCCCAATATTCACCATCTTGGGATTTTCTTTGGTACCCAGAGTTATTTGATCAAACTCTTGGGAGGAGCTTGAATCTGTTTGCTACTATTTGATGAACCTGTCGTGTTTGACAAATAGCTTCTCAAGGGAAACCAAGCCTTTTAGGATTTGATTTCCTTTAAGTTGTATGAATTCTTCACCTATGTCTACACTTGATTCAGGGGTTGTTCCAAGCTTTTGAGGCTCACTGCCTTTGAAATGAAGCTATTCAAAGCTATCTTTTTGCTCTAGGAAGGCAATGATTTGGTTGTCACCATTGAACACTTGCAAATGACTAGCATTATCAGGGACACTTGGTCGAAAGACCAATTTAATAGTGTACTTGTCTTCCTTAAAATTAGGGCGAGGAACCAAGAGAGTTGCTAAAATAGCCAGTACATCAGCTCGGTCATTAAATTCCTTGGGTATGGCAGAGATGTTGAAAGCATCAAAGTTTTCAATTTTATCCCAAACTAAATTGCGGTAGTGACACAATCTCTCATTTTGGTTTGATACAGGTTCCTTACCTAAAAAACCATCAATTCAGCATCTCCTTTGGCATGAAGGAGTTTGATGCCTATCTCAAGCAGCCTTCAATCCAAGCAATAGAGATTCATACTCAGCTGTGTTGTTGGTGTTGCTAAACTGTAACTTGTATGAAGAAAGAAAACTATCTCCTTGAGGAGATATCAACACAATCCTAGCTCTTAAACTGGTAGAGGAGCAGCTTCCATCAAATTCCAAAACCCATACCTCATTAGACATTGATTTTTCCTTAAATTCTTCTTCATTTGGAGGGGAGGATTCTTCTACGTTTACAATATGTTTTATCCTATTTTTTGTTGTTCCATCTGAAACAATTTTCAAATTGTCACCTTCAAGAGCTTCATCAGATGCCTCATGAACTTCCTCTGTGGATAAGAAGTAATTATCCATGCCTAAAGACTCAAATAGAATTTGAGCTTCAGGTGTTGATGTTTGAGTGACCACATATTTTGCTTCCTTTTCAGGGAGCAGCCTCTTCATGATGCCTTTGACTAGGATCCTTGCCTGAAATAGGTCCATGCTCAATTCTCCACCAACATCCTTGTAGAAATTTTGCCCAAGAAGGATGTCATATGATGTTGGGATGTCAGCCACCAGGACAGTCATCTTGATTCTCTTATCTGGGAATGTCGTAAATGCAAATTGGGCATCCTTGATTTGTCCCAGCAGTGGTATTTATTTGTTCTCCATGGAGAAACATCTCTGAAATGTATTGGTCAGTGTTATACCAAGGGATTCCACCACTTTGGCAGGCATGACATTGTCAGATGCTCCAAAATCTATAATGCAATTGTTCAATTGGTGTCTATTTATTAGCAGGGAGACATAAAATGGTTTAGTCCTCTCAGGAGCAATAGGAGGAGTAATGACAAGGTTATTCCTAATGGATGTGTTCTTGGGGGGATCACGAGTTACACTTAGGATTACTTGTCTTATCAGGATGGCTTGGTTCTTTACACATTGAACCAACTTATCAAATTACTTAGGGTTGGATTTCAGGAATTCAAATTCAGATATTTAAATTTTGGTTTTTTTTATATGGTCAATTATGTCAAATCTCTAAAATAAACTAGGAACAAAGGATGGGAGTTCATCCTTTTGATTTTTGGGAGGGGGAGGACTGGTCTGTGAATTTGAAGTAGAAGGTGTAGGGATGTTTGATGTACTTACCTTTCTTACAATCACCGAGTCCTTTGGCTAGAAAGGCAAAGTGGTGCCCCACTTAGCAATTGAAATTACTGGTTGAGGTCACTCCTCTATTTTTTCTTTATCAACTTGCTAGGCTAATTGATTCTTGGAATAGGTGAACACAGTGTATGATCCCTCAGCTGCTTTACCTTCACTTCTGAGTTCATCTTGGTAATTCAAGAAACCAATGTTGGAGTTGCCAGCTAATTCTTCTTCTTTCTCTGTGAAGAGATTAGCATCATCTTTTGGGTTTAGCTCAAGATGGAAGGAGAAATCTGATTTAGCTTCAAGATATCCAACTACTGAATTGGTTGGAGGTGATTCAATGGCAAGGTTCCCCTGTGGGGGAGGAAGATGATTGGTTTGCCCTTAATTCCTGGTAACATTGCCTTGGTATGACTGATTGGGGATTGTCCTCCTTGGTACATCTTTGTACGAAGGGGCAGATGACATCCATTGCACCATTTTCTTTCTAAGAGAAAGCAACTCATTTACCAGCTTTTTCACCATTGGATCAGTGGTGCCTATAGATGGATATTTAGAAGATGAAGAGGATTTACCTCTGTTAGGATCTCTCCTTATCTTTCATGCCAAGATAAGGTCATCTTCCACCTCAGTGGCCAAATCCTGAGCAGTAGTAAGGTACATGTGGCCAGCACCTCTCAATAGAAAACTCACTTTAGGTAGCTGAGAATTGATGAAGAATCATTTGACGTTCTCAGCTGTTGGCTGAGCAATTGCAAGAATTTGGTTCCTTAGCTTGTCAAACTTGGTAATAAAGTCCCTCATAGGTTCATGAGGTTCCTTCTTCATCTATGTGAGCTAGGCTAACAAGGCATGTAGATCTTCTACAAGTTTAAACTTGGCTTCAAATTTAGCTTTATGAGTGTCCCAATTAGTCACTAACCGAGCCTATAGATGGTAGAACCAATTTGCAATAGTGTTTTGTAGTGTTTCCACAAACATCCTAACTGCTACGTCTTCATACTCCACACCTATCACACCACAGGCTATGCTAAAGGCTGCAACATGTTCATCAGGATGAACTCTCCCATCACCAAATAATTTGGGGAAATTCTTCCTTCAACTACATGGAATTTCATGTAGAGCTGAAGTAAAATTGAGTGGGCTAAAAGAGTTACCCCAAGGGCCTTGAACCACCATGATTTGATTATGGAAAAAGGGGATAACAAATCTAGGTGGAGTATGTATAGGTAAAGCTCTACTAATAGTATAAAAAGAAGCTCTGCCTTGTGTTGGTGACCTGGTATAGGTAGGAGGAACACTCCTGGATTGTCAAACTTGAATTTGGGGAGGGAACAAATCAAAATTACCTTGCTGCACCAACTCAAAAATAGGGTCAACAACACCTTGGGCTCTCTGGCTTTTAGTATAGCATCGAGTTTCCTAATTGTATAATAAAAACGGAAAAGAACTGGCCCCACTTTATCTTGAATCTTGAGGCTTCAAACTATGCGCTCTTCCCCAGTGGAGTCACCAAAAAACTGTTGGCATGGAGCTAGCAGTGTTGTTTCCTACTTCACGTCATTCCCTAGCAATATGAAATGCTTCAATTTGAATAGACTGGAAAAGGACTGGAAATGCTCGTCGATCCCCAATGGAGTCACCAAAAAATTATTGGGTGAGTATTTTGTCACCAACTAACTGATGAGCAAAATAGGCCTCTTTAACCACAACATAGGGAGATTGGTTGGCCAAATGTGCAGGTTTACCACATCAGATGTGGACAAATCTCTCCTCTCATCAAGGGGAGGTTCCCTATAAATATGAGGAGCTATATACTATATATATAAGAAAAAAATAACATTCAAGGGTAGGACTACACCATCCATCTCTATTTTTTAGAGATAATGTTCACAGGCAAAGGAGAAAATCTTGGTGAAATCACTGGGAACACTTCTCTTCTTTCAGAAGTGTTCTACAACAAATAGTAGGAATTCTTTCTAGTAGTGATAAGTAACAGGTAACAAGGGTGCGGTAACCAGTAGAATGAGGTGTAGAATAAAGTCTCCCCCTCAACTACAAAAGAGTGAGATAATAAGGACAATGAGGGCACAAAGTCATCCCAAGGCCCTTTACATAGAAAGAAACAGATAAACACACTAAAGATAATTATGGAAGCACAAAGTCTTCCCACAGTTGGCTTCAAGACACCTTCTTAATTACTTCCACTAGTTCTGCTTATTTCATTAAAATAGACAAGAACACATTTAGGAAATAGACATAAGAACAATCTCCTAAATGACACAAGCTATTATAGCACAAAGTCTGAAAGTAACCTGCTTTCTCATTCAAACAAAGAAATATGATTAACAAACTGAGCTCAAATTCTCAGTAATCACCTCTCAATTTTGGTAGAGTTTTGCTTCTATAACCAAAAATATATCTCTAAAACAATAAGAGATATTACAATATATAGCAGCCTAAAAAGACTTGGCACTTTGTTTCCTCGAATGGCCCATGCTGCATTGAATGCTTTGAATGCATTTTCAATTCTATTAGGTGGCCATGCTTGGAGCAGTGCATCATCCTTAACTATGGCATGCCAATTCATCTCGTATGTCTCCTCCAAAGTATAGGTTACCTGGTCTTTTCCTTCTTATTTACGTAGTTGTCCACTTTGCCTTTACTTCATGGAATAAAAATAGGTCGTGTCCTTGATTTGGTGTTCTCAGATGACTACTTGGTGGATTGTTTCACCTACCAAAAATAACTCTCTCATATATATTTCAATATCTTTTGTAGCCTTCTCTTCTTTCCTGCTATAATTGGATCACTTGGGCTATCTTCTTCAGTTGGTCGCTTGGTTCACCTTCAATTTCTGCGTAATATTTGAAAATTAATGGATATTTCATTACCTTAAATTTGACATCCACGGGGATGTCAATGGTTGCTGGTCTCTTGAACCATATTGAACCATGAACCTTTGAACCTTTGAAAGTTCATTGGTTTAATAGTTCAACGGTTTAGTTGGTCTTTATCAGTTCCTTGGTTCCATCGCTTCCCTAGTTCAATCACTTTCTTTCTCTTTGGTTGAACCATCTCTTTGAATTGGTCTCTTCTTCCACTTCATTCATTTGCTTGGAGCTTTCTTTGAACCTTTGAACCTTTAAACCTCTGAACCATTTTGGTTCAAGGTTCAATGGTTTAATCTCTTTCTGAGAATCCTTTGTTTTGGCTAAGTCTTTTGAAGCCTTGAAATTCCTTCAGCTTAGTGTCTTTGGAACCTCTCGAAGGGAAGGTGTCCTTTCAGGTCTTTGAGAAAGGTCCATTTTCTAGGTGTCGAGAGCCCCCCCCCCGCAAGGGTACCTACCCTTTGAGGTCCTTCAGGCGGTCTTCTTCTTCAATTCCTTTAGACAAAATGTCCAAAGGAATTCCTTCAGACATTTTGTCCAAAGGAAATCTTCCCTTGCCTTAGCCACTTTTCTGTCAGGCTTTTGATCATTCCTTCAGGCAAAATGTCAGAAGGAATTCCTTCGAACAATTTGTCTGAAGGATTTGCCTTTGTGAAATTCTTCCATCGAAAGTATTTCTAAAGGAATTCTTTTGGTTCCTTTACTTGGTAATTTCTTCGGACAAAAAGTCTAAAGAAATTCTTTACCCTTTCGGCCTTCTCTTTGATCTTTGAGTAAATGTTCCTTGCCCTTCAGCTTTGGGGCACTCCTTTGAACTGACTGATTGAACAGACCGATTGAACAAACTTTGCTTCAATGGCTCAACAATTCAATCTTTTATTCTGCTCATTCAATTGACCGCTTGAACCAATCACATTGAACCTTTGAACCATTTTTGTTCAAGGTTCAATGGTTCAACGGTTCAATCTTCCTTCTTTTCACTAAGTCTTTTGAAGCCATTGAACTTGTTGAAGCAGTTGAACTTTGAACTTTCGGTGAAATGTTTAACTCTCTAAGCTTGCTGACGTTGTTGAACCTTTGAACCTTTTGGAAGTGGGGTTCAATGGTTCAATGGTTCAATGGTTCAATCCTTTGTTTGAAGCTTGTCGATGAACATTTTTGGTTGAACTGAGGCATTGAACCAATCTTGAAATTGCCTAAGTGTTGGGAACTTGTTCCTTTGTGAAAACTTTCCTGTTAAATCTGTTGAACATGTTGAACTTGCTAGTCCCTTAACTGAAAAAGCTTGAATAATGAAGAATTTGAATGCTCAAAACAATTTTTGAGAAGGGAAGATAGGATTTTGCCCTGTAGGACCAAAATAGCCCATATGTTATCCCAAAAATGAGTGACAGATTTTGGGAATAATAATGGATACATGTAGATGTGATCAATGTCAATGTATGGGGAAACCCACTCGCTCTAATGAAATGCATTACAACCATAACTTGTTCTAGAACCTTTTAATAAATGATGACTTGATTTTGTAGGTCCTATAAATACTAAATCCAATAACAAGTAAGACATACTGATATGCATTGATTATATCACAAAATAGACTGAGGTTAAGGACTTAACCAATGCTTGAGATTAGAAAGTATCTAAGTTTTTATATGAAAAAATCATCACCCACTATGGAGTACCAAGAGAAATAGTCATAGTCCAAGGACCACAGTTCACATCAGATCTCATAGCTACCTTGGTAAAAGAATATGAAATCAGACACAAAAAGTCTACCCCTTACCCTCCTCAGTCAAATGGTAAGGTGGAAGTTAAAAATAGAAAATTAGAAAATAAGCTCACTAAAATTGTCAGCCTGCATAGAAAATATTGGTCAACTCATCTTTTAGAAGTAGTTTCGGCTTATAGAGTCACCTATAAAACTACAACTAGTTTCACTCCATATGAACTAGTTTATGGTAAAAAGCCTATTATGCTCATTCAATTTGAAAATAAAACATTAATGACAATAATTGATTTGGGTTTGGATCTTTCCCAAGCTAAAAAAGATAGGATCATGCAACTAAATGCATTTGATGAACTTAGAAAAGAATCACTTCATCACACTGAAGTAGTGTAAAGATGAGTAGGTTGGCATGATAGGAACATCAAGAGTACAAATTTTCTACATAATGACTGAGCACTCCTTTTTTACTCCAAATATAAGGATCATAAAGGAAAGCTTCAATATATATGGCTTGGGCCTTATGAGATGGAGCAAGTTTTTGACAATAGAGATATAAAGGTCATGACTATTGATCCTATTCAGTTCTGACTACTTTTTAATGGCCACAAGCTCAAGCTATACAAAAAAACCATTTTCAAAGGAAACTCTCACTCTCTAACTTCTTGAAAAACATTATCCATCTCTTCTTCATGAATCAAATCAACCTCTTCCTATAGCCAAAGGGTATTTCTATCAACCCTTATACAATAATTTTCAAGAGTAATTAAGCTTCCTGAAACCAAGAACAATCCAGCCCTAATGAATTAGTTCAGGCTAAATAAAATCCTACCTCTTGGGATTCTACAATTCCAGTTCTGTTGGGACCTAAAAATTATAAAAAATATAAACAATTTAGCAAAAAAACTTTAGGCATTGTTGATGGTTGTTGTATCAAAAAACTAGGTCACTAGCTGATTAACATTTATAAAAATAAAGATAAATAAAAGCAATAATAAAAACTTTTTCATATATTTTTTTGCTTGAAGATTCATTCAGGAATAGAAACACACTTTTCTTTTGCTACAAGATGAAATTATTGCTATTTTAGGATAATCATTATTGTTGCAAGACACTTCTTGTTACCATAGGAAGTATTTATCACTATTGGATGAATTCTCATCATTCCACCATCCACTGCATTTCTCACAAAGCATTTTAGCCTTCGATCAAATGCCAACACATGCCAGTATACCTCACATCTACCACTTCAACTCATCATTCATGCATTTAATGAAAGGTATTCCTATAAGCATTAATGTAGTTATTTTATATTTATTTCTTGTCATAAGTTTTAAGTATTACTAAGATGATGGGTTTTAATGCTATTAAAGTGTCACCATATCTCCATTTACTTACACTAGCCTGAGATATTTTCCCTTTCACCGACTGGCATGACCATTAAAGCACTCCTACCACTGCCCCTATGATTTCCACAAGTCATTCATGCATGTCAATTTCATCCCTTGAGGATAAGCGACCATTTAAATTGGGGGGGATTTCATATAATTAAAATTGATTGCCACTCTCCCAAAGCAAAACGTAAATATTCTACCCAAATCTATAAAACCCTTGATGAAAGGGCATAGACCCTCTAACTAAAATTCCATCCTACAATATGAGAGGGGATTTACTCAAACATGAGCCACTTGATATCTCTCCTCTGACCAATAACCCAGACATCCTGGTCCTATTTCAAAATGTAGGATGGGCCCAATATTTGGAGAGGATAAATACTCTTGATTAAGTAATTGCAGAAGAATTTATTGGCTCATTAAATAACAATCTTGCAACAGTAAGAGAAATGAAAATAATTTTTATTGAAACCATAGTTAGTAGAGTAATTGGACTTCCACAAATAAGGAACTATGGTAGGATAAGTTTGATTCCAAGGTAGAGAGGTATAAATTCATTAGAGGAAATGAAATCTTGGACATTTCTAAACAAGGAACTACATGATTATCATTACCAGGAAGATGGGTCAGAGCTGTTGTATTCATCTTCAAATATTTCACTTGTGAAGGGATATATTCCATGCTACATGGCATTCACTTCAAGTTCATGAAACATTTATGACATGATATTGAGATAAATGTTCCCAACTTCTTTCTCAACATGATTGCAAGAAAGGTAGAGAAATATCAAAAATATAATTCCAAAGTTATCTCTCATCATTTTCTAATTTAGTTAATTATTCATGACTACCTATAGAGAACTAGCCCCAATATAAGTTGGGAAGATTTTCTTCAAATACCTAGAAATGCATAAAGTAATAGTGAGAAAGATAAAGAAGAAGAGATAGGGGCAGAAGAGGAAATGGAAGTAGAAGAATAGATGGAGATAGAATATGACCTCCTTGTAGCTCCACAAGAACCTGTAGAAGAAGAACTTCCTGCAACCACACAAGAAACTATAGAAGAAGACCTTCCTACAATGACACAAGAACTTGTAGCAATGACAAATCTTGTAGAGGAAGCTTCCACAAGCAAGGAATCTAGAAGAAGAAATAAGAAACTCATCCTCTAACCTAACTCTGTGGAATCTGAGGAAGAGCTTCCACCATCTTGTAAAAATTCTAAGGTCACATCTACTCCTCAAAGATGTCACAAATTAAGAGGAAAGATGATAGGTACACCAATAACTAAACCTTCTTCTATTATAGAAATTAGCAAGGTATCTAGAAGAGAATAAACTATCAACAGTCATGAATCACTTGAGGCATTTAGTTTTGATGAAATAAAGATTGATAAGGAAAAGTGTTCTCAAGATGGAAATAAGGAGATATAAAAAGTAGAATGCAGCCCTAAAGAATTGCTAGAAGAACCAATGTAGATAGAAGTAGAATAAATAGAACAAGCCTCCATACAAGTAGAATTTTCTACTTTGGAGCAAGCTTTGTAGGAAATAGAGAGATTAAAAAAGAATTTATAGAATCAGTCATGAGGAGGAATATATTCGCTTGATATTTCAGCTTCTTATCTATATCCCTCTACTAAAATCCATCCTACAACTATTATTTCATAGCTTTTATAGTAGAACAGCAACAAGAAAATCCTAGAACTACCTGAGCAGTCAGGTATAATTCCTCATCTACTGTATCTTATT